>CM067317.1:17654645-17704963 GCA_034231615.1 Meghimatium bilineatum | reverse complement strand
TCCATAAAACGGGTTTCCAACCCGATGGGTTGCAACCATAAACGTGATCGAGAATGGGGTTTCTATGAAATCGCCAGCTGAAATAGTAAATCTTAAAAATATTGATTTTTAAGCAATTTTCATTCCAGTCTCCCTTACTTTCAAAATATCTCTGTGATTGCGGAATTTAAACGCTTCTTCATTTGAAAATTAAAACATAAAAAAATATTCAATGCTTAGATAAAGTGAACATTAACACGACTTCAATCGTAATTGTGAAGCTTGCTAACGAGTTACAATTTCATCCCTCGTATTAAATTTTATTTTTTTCCTCTTTAAAAATCCCCTTTTTTATTTAAAAAAAAAACATTTCTGGGAGGCTGTTTTTTTCTTTACAGGTATAGAATGAGGTGTTTACTTGAGCAAATGTTGTAAACATGTGCTTTGTGATGACCGTATACAGTATAAAACAAAATGATTAATTGGACATGCATTATTCTTAATGACTCATTTGACTAGTTCCTTGATTTTCATTGGTTGTCACCATTGTATAATGATAACGACCAATGAAAAACACGGCGATAGTAAATAAGAAGATTGGTGGATTTCCAATGAGACAGTTTTCCTCATATAACAGACGGTCATGGCTCTACTCATGTGATCATTTTGAGTCTTTGAACAAAATCAACCCCGGCAATACGTGTTCATGATTTGAAACAAATGCAATTGACGTATTAATATGTTGATGACACTTATCTCTTCTAATCCTTGTTTCTGTTCAATAAGTCAACGATATTTCTAGTGTTTTACATAGACATTAATCTTATATAGCCATTACTTTTTTGGCATCATCTCCATTTGGAAATCTTCCAATGTAATTTTGTTATACAATCTTACCTACGAGGAGAGAAACAATATGTAACGTTTGTGGTAGATGATTGTGACTTGTAATAACATCAGACAATGATGTATAGTCTAGTCGATAAGTGATGAATGGTTGAAATGGTTTGGATGAATTGGAATGCTTCAGATAATGGATTTAGTCTACATCTGATTTTAGTAACCAATTCAATTATTATTATTTATTTTTATAGATATGTTTTTGATATAGGGAGAAATGACTACAGCACACTCTATATACAACAGGATCGTTGATTTAAATATATGGATTCAATCGATCAATCAATGACGTGTCATTCCGAGTGCATATCAATCATGTTTCTCCACAAGTTTCAGTCTCTGATGTTGTTAATACGTTCAGTTGGTTACATTCTCTTGTAGCACGATGACAACCCATCCTTGTTAATACGTTCAGTTGGTTACATTCTCTTGTAGCACGATGACAACCCATCCTTGTTAATACGTTCAAGTTGGTTACATTCTCTTGTAGCACGATGACAACCCATCCTTGTTAATACGTTCAGTTGGTTACATTCTCTTGTAGCACGAGGACAACCATCCTTGTTAATACGTTCAGTTGGTTACATTCTCTTGTAGCACGAGGACAACCCATCCTTGTTAATACGTTCAGTTGGTTACATTCTCTTGTAGCACGAGGACAACCCATCCTTGTTAATACGTTCAGTTGGTTACATTCTCTTGTAGCACGATGACAAACCATCCTTCTCTTTGTTTTTTCGCCATCTCTTCCTCTTTGTTCTTCTCGGTAGTTACTAAATATTCTAATATGTTCTAGATTGTCATCGAATAAAAGTTGCTACTACCTGCTTCTAATTTTAGCTATATAGTGTCTTGTTTACTCCATCGTCTCTAAGGATTTCTACATTAGTTATATTAGCTATCCAATTAATACTCATCATTCTATTCAAACGCCCGTGTGTTGCCGGGCCCGAAAGGGGAGCAAAGAATAGAAACACTCTTTACCTTCAACGCGTGTCGTAAAAGGCGACTAATGAGGTTATGGAATGGAGTTGACAGTCTCATCTCATATAGGGTCAGTGACACAAAGCCATTCTGAATATGGGTGTGTCAGGCTGAAAGGCGCAGATATCGCAGCAATGATGTAAATCATGGCACAACGCATTCCGTTCTCCGGACTACATCCTGCCAATCTGCATGAGTTTGAGAACGAACGCAGAAGAAGAAGAAGAAGAATTCTTTCCAAAAAACAGTATCCGTGTAGCCGCCAGCTCACTTTAAGACTTTCTGTTTACCTGACATGCTTCACATTCATTGCGTGTGTTATAATAATATGACCCATTATCCGTCAGGTTCGTACGGGTGCAACACAATAGACCTGCTGGCAGCATACATACATAATTTGTGTGATGTGTGAACATGACAACAGAAACACATACACTAGAAATAAAATGCATTTTTCGTACACTGTTATTGAAACCTGGCACATTTAAACCAATCATAACACCGAACCAATCGATACAATACCGGAAATAAGGGAGGTATATATATATATATATATATGAAAACGGATGTATTCAAATACCCCATGTTTGTTTGGTTCAACCCTCAGAAAATACGAGATATCTTGCTCTTTTATATTCTTTTATGTACTTGGTGGGAGGATCACCAGAACTATATGTCACATCCCGAAGACTGCAACGATCAGTCGAGTACAATGTATTGAATATAATCCTGCTCACACATGGGATACAGATGTAATTGTATGGATGATGTAATATTACTGTTCACAAATGTAACAATTTATTATATTGGTATGACATCAACAAGAGATTTGCTACTGTATGATGGCTGGTCTTTGGGGAGGGGTGTCCATAAAGTACGTCAACAATTTGGAGATGTGGAGGGAAGAGTGTTCTAAAAATCTGTGACATGTTAAAATGTTTAATGTAGGGATGGTCAAGAAAACGTGATGTCAACATTCCTGTTTTATATATACCATTTACATTGTTTTAAAAATGAATAATAATGTAAACCAAATTTTAGACCTGATATTCAGTGTTGCAGATATATAGTGTTGCAGATATACAATTTGGCACGGTTATAAATTAGATCAAAAAGTTGATGGTCGTGAAAAATCGTAAAAGGTGATGATCACTGTCCTGTAGTCCGATAAATATGCCCATTAATATGATTGGTTAAACTTGTACCTCTGACCAATGTACGAAGCTTAAATAAACAAATCAAAAAATAGGTCTAGAAATAATAATGTTGTATCCCAAGTCATTCTCGATGAAAACGCTGTTTTAACAGGTTCACTATTCTTTATCCCTGCATTTCTGAAAATGGCATTTATACTTTTTCCATGATGCGATGACAGAAAACTTTCACATATGCCTTTATGTTCTTAAAATCAAATACATCAATCGTCAATAATGAGTGTAATGAGAGTGCAAAAGGATTTATATAAAATTACTTTTCGCACTTTGCTATCTATCCGCAATAACTATGTTCGTTACGCGTTCGGCATTTGAAGTCTTTGTTACTACGAATTTTTTTAGTTCGATCTAGAGAAGGTGGGTTTGTTTTTCACTGTGTAGAAACTTAAACAAAACAAAGTCATCGATGTATTAGTAGAATAATTCTGGTCTGTTCTTTTCTATCAAATGTATGGTTCTTATCAACTCTTAACATCTTTTTATATTGACAATTTACATGCATTATCATTTTGCGATTTACACGTTTAGTAATTAAATATTTTTCAAATTTTCACACGAGCAACGGCTGCAATTACCTTTAGTTAACTATAATTAATGTTAATGATAAGGGACCTAAAGTGATTTTGCGTTTTATTATAAGAGTTATTGGAAAATGATCAACCCATTTGCATTGTGGTGACGAGTTGTTGATTTTTTTTTGGTGTGTGTTCTGAATGCGGTTGTGAAATCCTGTTTTTTAATTGTTAAGGTTCTTGAAGATCATTGTTCGGGGGACTTACGATTTGACGTAATCTGTGATATATTCTTTGCAGTCGTAGTTAAAAGAGATAGCCACAGACAGAACGTGAGCTCTTCTCTCGCGGTATCTGTCATTTTTTGGTGTACTTCGTCTTATACTTCCCCGCATATTTCGTATTACCTTCAAGTTCATCTACAACAGTTTATCTTCTTCCACTAGTGTCATATAACATAAATAACCATACAGATCTGAAGAATGTTCAATTGAGATTGGCCGGGTATTCTATGCGCATTCTTGGCAAATGCATCCCAAACAACTGATGTATGCTCTTTAAGAGGGACATAATGTCCTGTGGACAAAGGAAACTCCTCAAGGACCATCTCACAGTTTCGTTAGAGAGTCTCCTTGGTGTCAATTAAAGTCTTAAAGTCGACGTAACATCCTGAAAATCTGTCACTAATAATCACTCAATGTGGGATCAATAGGTACTAATAATCACTCAATGTGGGATCAATAGGTACCTCGTTAGCGGCTAGTGATGTGTTTCTGACCAACACTTTTATGGATGTGGAGGCTGCAGATGGAACGAGAATTGACTGCAAGAAAGACGCACATCACCTACAACCGAAAATAGTGCACATGGTCCACAGAAATGCAAGGTGTTAATATATTGATCACAAAGAGAATGTATGACCACGCTAGAGGGCAACTATATATGCAATTAGAATGGTGAGAATGTTATATGGAATTCCGGAAGTCGTAACAAAGGTATTGTTCAGCTCAAGAACAAGCTTCTTGTTGTTTTCTAAAAGAATAGCTCGTGGAAAAGAAACAGCAAAAGCTCCTAGTTATATGTGTAGGGACTCAGACTTGCACGTGGTGTTCACGATGTCGGTGATTGATACCTCGGCTAGGAAAGCGAGCAAACATGGGCCCAACCTTAACTGTAGAGCGCTTCCTTTACCGAATCATGAGCACAGTTGAGAAAAAGTTCAGTACCAATGGACACAGTGAGAATGCGTCTAATTACGTGAGACAAGTTCAAAAGCAACGAAAATCCTCGTGCGAAACATACTCCACCCATTGCTAACTACCTGATTACCGACTCTATGAAGACTGCAAACCAGGGACATGTATGGGCCTGTAAAGTCCAAGGGCACGGTGGGTCACGCCGTGGAGTCAATACACAACGATGCCTGACGACATATAGGAAGGCTGTCACAGGTTAGTGAAGACCACCTGAAATAAAAGCATGCCGAAATCGTATGTGCTAGGCATATATGGCGTAAATTGAATGGTAGCACAAAGTAGATCACACTCCCCGGCGGAACTCCTACCTTGTTGAAAATTAAATGATATAAAACACAAACTAACAAACAAACACACACACAGAGTGCACGGCAATGCCAGGGAAATGAACTGTAATCGCTGAGTAGCATCACATCGCTCATGTACGGAGAAAATATGATGCCCAAAAAAGACAGATGAAAACAGACACATATTCCCAATATTCAGACCATACATGTACTAAATGTTTAAATATTGGAACCAATTCTATGTCAGATTTTGACTAACATTTTAATTCTTATTCAACATCTGACTGGAATTTTCTTGATTCTTATATATATGACTGGGACTTCTTTGATTCTGAATCAACATTTGACTGAGACTTTCTTGATTTTTATTCAATATCTAACTAGAACTTTAAAAAATATTCTTAATCAATATCCTCAGCACACACCAGAGAAATGCAACAACATACGTCTGAATCTGTTGTCGTGATCGTCTGCGATAGATGGCTATTATCTACTCCAACAAAAACGTATAAGGATGCGCGGAAATGTATTGGAGTTTGGCCATTACTTAAACTTATCGTTTTCATTAATAGAAGCAATGGGGCAGTAAGTGTGGGGAAATTTTAGTTCATTAAGGCAGTCCCATTTTATAAACTTAACTATTGAAATATATTTCAAACAAACGGTGACACTATATTGCACAGTTTTTGCCTTCTCTTTCTTAGCGAAATATTTGAATCATCTGATAATAACAGCGTTGATCAACATATGATATCAGGATATTCTCTGAGGTTTAACCTTACCTAAGCCTAATCAACAAGTAGTCAATCTACAACAAGCAAGCAATATTTAAACTATATATCTAGCAGTGATAGGTATTACCAGTTCTCGTGGAAATTGTCATAAATCAAGTATGTGCATTATCTATGATCGAGTAAAAGTATCAGTACTTGCGTCTGTGCAATGGTGTCAATTATAGTCTAACATATACGCCATGTGGTTTATCTAGATACGTCTGAAAGTAGTTTACATTTCGATGAATTCAGGGTTAGATGAATAACTGAGAGTCACCTTAGGGAAATTCGAGAGATAGAGAGGCTGCAATAATAAACAGGCAGACGCTGATAAATTGAAATGGTAATGTAAAAGAGTGGTAACAAGGTTGTAGATCGCACTATGATCAGTGGGAATAACTGCAGAATGAGGCATCGACATGAGAATTGAAAAAGCAGGAATGAAGACATTAGAGAAAATGTTCCATAAAAAAAAGAAGTTACATTTGGAAAAACATCAAATATTATATCTATATATGTTTAGTCAGTTTAAGGTGGAGAAAAGAGGTGGGAAAATATTACACTAGGGAAATTGGAGTTTGAGAAACAATATAAATTGAAAGAGTCACAGAGCTAAAGGTTTTGGTCTGCAGTATATAGAAATAAGAAGTAGTATTTGTAGAATTGGCTCGATAAAATCACTAGGGAAACTATGAATTATAAAATGGCAGGGAAAGTAGATGAGAGGAAGATGAAATCTGTTGGGTGAAATCAGATGAATCACCAATGACACTACAATTTTAGTCATAGAAGATACGTTTGGTAAATGAATGAAAACTGAAAGCATCACTTGCAGTTACTCGACACACTTCCTCTGATTCTGTAAGTCTTCGTCAGTAAGCATTTAATTAATGTGACGTTTCCTGGGTATGACAGAAACCATCCCGATACACATAGTCGGTAAATGAAAATTGCTTGAAATTCCTGGGGATATTGACAAACAAGTCAACGATTTTCCAAGTACGAGGTGATCATGGATTCTAATCGAGTTGTAAACTGGGTGTATCTGACCAGGTCGTGAACATTCTATCAACAAAATTGAATTCGCTATGCAACATCTTACCACACTGGAACACGTGATAGATTGATAGAAAGGCATTAATATACACCTGGAGATGTACTTCGAATTATTTAAAACAAAATGCCACTACAAACATTAAAATGGGTACTAGATGGCAAAAGAAAAAGTGGAAGACCAAAATAAATTCTTCGAAGAACAATAATCAAAGATGATATAACAATAGTTCTCAACAACATACAAGACACAGTAGTATTAGATTTCTCGAACTGGGGATCTGTCGTTCCTGTTATATGTACCTTATTTAACGCTGAAGGCACATAGACAGAGGAGATGTACACACTTATGTACACACTTATGTACACACTTATGTACACACTTGTGTACACACTTATGTACACACTTATGCGCACACTTCATCTATATTTTGATAAATGCCTATGTTCGGACTATCTATTAAACAACGGTAGTGACAGATTACCATAAAAAGTCAAATTTCTTTTAATATTTAAACAGTTTTAAGGTTTTTATTTGAAATGACATTGCATTTCAAACATCTCTTATGCTCAAACTTCTCTTGATTCAATACTAGAACGCAACTTTGATTCACTCTCTCTTTCTCGCGCTCTGTCTATCTCTCTGTCTCTCTCACTCTCCCTCTCATTCTCTACAATAATATTAATAATTCACTGATGCTGTGAATGCTATCAAACGAGTACGTCATTCACGTCATTCTTGACACTTACCTGTACTCCACATTGGCTCTTTTTTTATAGTTAGCACTTAACACTTTGTAAGCTCAACTCATGATGATATATTACGTTCAACACTTGATATTTTCTGTAAGTTCAACACTTGATATTTTCTGTAAGTTCAACACTTGATATTTTATGTAAGTTCAACACTTGATATTTTCTGTAAGTTCAACCCTTGATACTCTTTTACGTTCAACACTTTGTACTTTTTTCACAGTCGTAGCTACATAACGCAGTGGTTAGCGCACCGGATTCGCATATGAATGGATATGGCTTCATTCCCCAGTTCAAACAAAAGTATTTTTCAGATGGCAACGGCTCCTGGGTCGGCACAGACTTAATGGGGTACTTGATTAATCCAGGAAGTAAAAACTGCGAGGTTGAAAAGATGGCTACCGCCCTCATATAGCAGATCTACTGAAATGTAAGATCTCCAACATCTCACACCTATACGGCATTAATAAATTATATGAGTCAACTTCTTCACAGCATGCCACTCTCAGACTGAACACATGATAGTTGTAAGATAAAACTTGACAACTTCAGACGAGTGAATTGAAAACATGGGCCTGTTGATTGGAGGAACGTGACTTACTACCACCAGAGCTCCCAAAATGTCAACAACGAGTAATAAACATACCTTGCACATGATATCCTTCAGCTAGTATTGTTATTTCCTTTCATAACAGACAATTATTTACAGCCAACCCGTGTTTCTTTTACTCCCCACATCTATTATTTATTGTTTTTCCACATCTACAATTTATTTATAGCATGCTTGTTAACCGTATTGTGATGTATTATTTAAGGCAGGAATAGCTGTGCAACAAATTACCTCGAAACACATAATCACAAACATTTATTTAATTATTTATACATATACATGTATATAATGTTCCTTTAGTTAACCCATCCACCGCAGAAAACATATTTATCAAAACGTTGGCGATATTAGCACATTTTTCACCACTATCTGAATTTTTTAAGTGGTTTTAATTATTTTATTGCAGTTCTATAAATAAAACACATGATATCAACAATTTTAAGATTAACTGTTTCACACAAGATTACCCGTTACATCAACTTGATCCGTCATAATAAATTTCATTCACTAATCAAAGGTACACAAATTGTACGCGAAGACAATAAATGTATACCAGTTGTTATTGATTGCTGGGGTTTGCGTTGTTTATTTAATGCCTGGGTCTTTGGGTACGTGCAAGTTATTTGGATATGTTAATGTTATAGAGACACTGGAAGGCAATGTAAACACACAACCTCGTCGTGAATTTTCGTTTTAAAAACACAAGCGGAAGTTATACCTCAGAAAGATTATCCGGGAAGAAACTTCACGTTAAATTAAATGCTGTGAAAATAAGGCAATCGACTATCTACGTGACCTGTTAACATCGGAGAGGGGATTATAGTTTATAGATAAAATAGAGTAAGTCACGTAATAATAACATCTTGGAAGATGAGAGACATCATATGACTATTTCTTTTAGAAGAAAATATATTCTGAGTGTTATTACATAGATCCAATCATCTCAAGAAAAGTGAATCTACAAGAATAAACAAACTTGTAAAAAAAGCACTGAAACATCGGATATGTAGTTGTACAGATAATTCCTAAAAGTTCCGTTAAACAGCTGAGTAAACTAACATGAATGTACTGAGAGAGTTTAGACTAGAAAACTTCTAACAAACATGCAACTGGGCAGTTATACGACACATGTGTGCACGATGTGTAGAGAGAGATTGTACCGACGATATATGAAATGTGCTTGTGCATACGATTCATGTATGATTTGATAAAATGCACAAGTGTGCACGCAGTGTGCATACGACACCTAGTAGATAATTCAAATAATGATATTGCATTGATCTTACGATAAAAACATTTGATCGACCATTATTTTTATGAGCTGAACAATGTGTGCAAGCGGTAAAATAAAATCGTATCTGCTGTTTTTTTCCCTATGAAATGTCGTCGTTATCGTTCCGTAAGGTTAGCTATATGAAATCAATGTATCAATGATTGCGCGGAAATATTCAGATGAAAGTCTGCTTATAATTATGTGTTATAACTTTGAAACAAAGTGATTGCTTTAAAACGTGACAGTCTTCATTATGCTTGCCTGCTCTCGGAGAACAAGAAGTTATCATTTATGATGTATTAGTGCAGGTTGTTATTGACGCACATCGGTGTTCTAATTAAAATTAGGAGAGTGACATCTTGTAGGTGCACTATAGTTAGCTTATTTGGTTCAATTGCATGGAATTACGAGCAATACATCTATTGCAATGAGGAAATTTTCTTGAACTTTATTTAATACTCATAAGGCACCAACTCTCAGTGGTGCACACCATAAGGTTCCAACTCTTAGCGGTGCACACCATAAGGCACCAAATCTCAACGGTAGACACCATAAGGCACCAAATCTCAGCGGTACACACCATAAGGCACCAAATCTCAGCGGTGCACACCGTAACGCTCCAACTCTCAGCGGTGCGCAATGATATCAGAAAAAGCCTCCTACTCAAAGGACATATACATATCAGGCAAGTGTTCTTTTCCTGCATCGTTGTTGATCTGATGGGTTAATGGTGAGATCTTCAGACCTTCCTAGTGCGGGAACATTCTGACTCTCAAGATGTAGCTATATGAGAACATTGAGATTAACATATGAGATTTAGCTATATTGCAGGGAACTGTCGAGGTTGGAAGAAGCAGAGGAGAACAAATAAAGACATGGACAGACAACATCAAGGAATGGACAGGGCTAGATATTTCCACACTCATCCGCATCGCTGAGGATAGAATTCGCTGGAGTACTCTGTGTGCTGAAGCATCCAATGTGGTACCCCTACGACCCTGAAGGGTTATCGGTTTATTGATTGATTGATTGATATGAGAACTTCCGAGTTTTTTTTCACGGTAATGTCTACTTAATTATGTAATTATGGTTTTAGTTGACACTTTTTAAATGGAATTGAACTATTTGTAAGGCATTTTGTCATATATGCAGTTTTCTATATAAAAACACACAAATTATGTGAAACATGATACAGTGCATTTGACTTACATCCGCCATGTTCTCAAAATGAACAGCCTAAGAAGTCCCCATCAGTCACTATATTGGGTGCCACCTGGAGTAAGAAGAAGAGGGAGACATAGAGAAACTGTACGAAGAACCATTAATAGAGAAGGCATGTCAATGAACCTAAACAATACGCACGAATTGAAAGACCCGGCAACACAAAGACAGAAATGGAAAGGTATGGTTTCTGCCCTATGCGCCGCATGTGAGCCTGGAGGCACATAACATAATACAACATGCTACAGTGCATCACCTTTTCAGAACATAAGGGAGAAAATTATATTACCGAGGGGGCATTACATGCAATGACCGATTAATGACGTTGAGAGTACGGTTGGATGCGTCTCCATTTGGTAAAAAATTCAAGTCACAACTTCCCTAAAGAAGATTTGCTATTTAACTGCGAAATTACAAAATATTTAAGAAAAAAACACAAAACAAAATACGGTTCATAAAAAAAAAAACCACTGATAAAAACAAACATTAAAATGTTCAAAACAGACTGAATTGACGTCAACAAATAGTTTTTTTTAACAAACAATGAATACGAAATATTTAAAAATTGATAAGTGGACTAGACTATAATACAGTATTAATTTATTTTATATTTTCTTTTCATTCTGCAGTTTTCAGTTATAATTATTAAATTCTAAATAAGGCAGGCAACTTTGCTCTAAATTAGTAACCAACCTTTGCGTATATATATATATATATATATATATATATATATATATATATATATATATATATATATATATATATATTCCACCCTAATATATGCTTTTTAAAAACTACAATTTAGCACGCACACACATACATTTACTTTTTAATACCAACAACAAGTAATTAAAAGGAAAGAAAGAAAGACGATAACGAAAATGAAATTGATATAGAAAGAGCAACGAATATATAGGTTGTTGAATCAGAAGATAGTTACAGTAGCGGATGTCTAATAATTAGAGTTCTGAATTTATACCTTTTAAATAACCTGGTGTGGTGGTATCTGAAAATATTAAGATCAATTATTGTGTTCACAATATCGATAGTGATGTCGGCAGCACTAATGGTAACGTGATTATTTCTCCAATTATTAAAATAGCACTAATCATTAAGAGTTCATATTTAATTTCTATAATAATGATAGGGACAAGGACAAAACATACAGTAGAGGAAAAATAATATAGAGATGTCGAATTATGGATACACTATATATATATATATATATATATATATATATATATATATATATATATAGATACTATATATAGATACTATATAAGCTACGTCTATATATATATATATATATATATATATATATATATATATATATATATATATATATATATATATATATATATATATATATATATATATATATATATATATATTTCTTCTTCAGCGTTCATTCTCAAACTCCTGCTGGATCTCTCCTGTAGCAGTACTACTAGATCTCCAGCAGGATGCAGTCCAGAGAATGGAAATGCGTTGTGTCGCCGTTTTATTTGCGCCAATGGCCCGACACATCCGTCTTCGGCGGAATATATATATATAAAGACGTGGCTTCAGTCACGGCAATTCATATAATAAAATCATCTACAGTTGAGTGAGACAGAATATACAATATATAATATAAGATATAATATATTACAAGATATATATTATTGCAGATGTCGAATATTTCGGTTAAATTCGTATATCTATTGTGTTTTACTTTACGAGCCTTCCTGATTATTACACCAATTTGGCAATCTTGAGAGCTACAATGATTTGCACTTTTGAATTTCGTTTGTCGGACAGGTCCCATAAAGTACTAACTACATCTGATCGATCCATTTATTTACCTATTAACACTACTGATATGCAGACAAATATATCGGCTCACTCATTACCCACAACTTTCACATATTCTGGAACGAATATAGATGTAATATTTGTGGTTGACAATTGTAGCATTGTTGAGATCTTCAAATTCATTTAATTATAAATGTGAATGTTTAGAATTGAATATAGACATCCATACAGATTAATACAACAGATATCAAGAGAACAATATAAGTACTCACAAATATAAACATCTCTGATAATGTTTAGAATTGAATATAGACATCCATACAGATTAATACAACAGATATCAAGAGAACAATATAAGTACTCATAAATATAAACATCTCTGATAATGCGCCAGCAGCAGAGCAACTACACTTGATTAAATGAGGAAATATTTCCAGATTCATTTTATCGCCTCGTAATATGGACATATGTAAAGCAGCGAGAAAGATAATTACTTCTTCTGAAATGAGATGTTAAGATAGGATGGAGGTAAACAATGGACAGCAAAACAAAGAGCTTTACTATCTACTTGTAAATGAAGCCATAATGGGATCCGTTTTAGGTCATGTAAAGAGATATAACAGCATGGGAACATTAGCAATTGAAAATTTGTAAGAAGAACAGCAGATAAGCAAGGAAAGGGTCAACCAAGAAGACTTTGAAGACACATGACCACATATTTTTTTACTACAGCAGAGACAGCAGGTCAGAACTCCCACAACTGTGGTGAGTTTAGATCTACGTTGATAAGACTATATTCTGGAATACTTTTTCAACTTTCATTCTCAAACTCCCGCTGGATCTCTCTTGTAGCAAAGCAATGGTCCTACTAGATTTCTAACAGAATGTAGTCAAGAGAATAGAAATGCGTTGCATCGCAGTGTTATTTGCTCCTATGGTCCGACACATTCGTCTTTAGAGGTTATTCTGGATGAATGTGTCAACTGAATGAATGAATGTAGCCTCTCTACATCAACGTTATAATGTGACAGAGAGTACCCGAGTTTTCCATCAATAAACTTTGTTCTGTTCTACAAGGTGATACTAGTGGTGACTTTTTACTAGTTTCTATTATCGACTGTTTTATCAGTAATGATATTCAAGAAGCAGTACACAAGTCGAACAGTAAGCCCAAGGAATAAACATATCAACAAAAACTGACCATTAACTTTAAATATCGTGCGAACGTTTTGCACTTTAAAACATTTCTTCAATTTCAAAATCAATAAAATTAGATTGAAAATCCGCAGCAGAAATGGCAAAATTGTAATTGAACAAAAATCTAATTTTGAATCGTGCAAAAATAAATCATGTTCACGTATATCGCATGCTCTTGACAAACGTTGTTCCCGTCGCAACGCGGTTGTAATCTTTGTTATATGCAAGTGACCTGCTTAATACAGGGTCATTAGGAATCAATGAGCGTATGACATGTAAATAATATTTGGTTTGGTTGTTGAGTCATTTCTCTGTTTGGTTTTCTTATTTATTTGGGTTAGTTTTTGTATATTTCCTATTTTTGTATATTTCGTGTTTGTGTCACATCTGCCCTATTTTTATCCTACCGGCCACCCCAACATCTAGCTTGACAAGTGAACGTCAGTTGTGTCGTCTCTGGTAGTCGTCTTTGGATGTATATGTACATATAACCTTGATAAAGGCCGTTTGGTCGAAATATCGATTTGTGTGTGATTATGTATGTGTCTAGTTATTAGCCGAACTTATTATCCCGTTTCAAGTTTTCTTGCTGGATTTTAGTTTTGTCCAGTGAGTACATTTTATCAGATTTAAAAAAGTAATCAGTATTCCTAGTGCATCCATGTCCTATGCGGTTTTTTTATGTTTTAGTATAAAATTTGTCCCTTGTGAAGACATCACGAAAAGTAAATGACACCGCACACCCTCGCAGATGAGAATATCTAGACATTTATTTCTACGGTGAGCATATGTATTCAACAAAACCGCATGCATTCTATTTTATATAAATCATTCTCTTGATAAAGGCCTTAAGGTTGAAACATTGAACATTTAGTGTGTATTTTTACACGATTTATATATGTATAACGATTTACACGCCAGGGTTTTAAAAGTCATAAATGTATTTTTTTACCCAATGTGGTTTTATGATGCAATGCTTCAAGCAACACAGTCTTTTACTCTGGCGGGGACTTTGTGGTGACTTTCTTGCAGTCAATATCGAGGTACGCTGCAACTGCAAGTACTCATTCTCTTTCAGCAGTTCATGCACGTGTCTTCATCTCAGATTCCATCACTGTGGAGATCATGTGATGTATCAATTACAAGCTCAACCATTCTTCTTAATCATCTCTTGTGACATGTATGATAAGTAGCAATGCTACTATCCCTTGCTTACCTCACAAGTATCACTAAATATATTTGTACATTGTGGCTGTTGTTTACTTCTGCTTGCCGAAAAAGAAAGTTTCGGAGAGGCGGTGGACTTCACAGTGCAAAATTCTACCAACTCAAATACTACAATTTTTCTATCTCTATAATATGAATCATGTCTCTTTATCATACTGTTTTCAATGTGGTAACATAAGGACGGTGCATGTGCCTTATAATAACAATACTTATTATTATTATTATTATTATTATCACTTCCACTTATGTGTGTGTCACAAGAGGAAGATGGATTCTCTTGTGGTTACCTACCCCAATATCAAGATAATGACAAAACGATAAACCGTAACCACTAGAATTAATAGAGAAAGCAGAAATCAAGTATACTTACAGAGGAAACATGAAGATATGGCAGGAATGTCAGAATAAGAAGAGTGATTGAATATTAGGGAGGTAGGCTTGTAGGAAGGTCGATAGGTAGGTATGTTGATCCATTGTTAAGTAGTTGGGAGATAATGAGTGAATAAGCATATCTTAGTCATGCATAGCCTTGCTCCAACAAGTCTGCAATGCTTCTACCATAAGCTGCCGTTTCCGACTACTTTATAAGAACGTGCAACGATGACGGCCCCATGACACCACATATCTCTGCGCCATTAATATTGATCCTACCTTTTTTTTAACTGAACCTCTAACTGAAACATATAGGTGCCAGGTTTAGCGATATCAACATTTAATGTTCATAGGAACTTTGATTCTCACCACATCCAGAAACCTACTTAGTCGACTCTTACACACAATTAGCAAGATGTAGTTATTTTATTAGTTGTCACGCAATAAATGAATCCATTATTCAGATTGTAGAGAAATCCATTACTAAACCGTATTGAAAGTGTTTTGGTTTACTTTATGTTGGTACGCCATCAGTATTCACATCAATATGTCTCCGCTATCTGTTCCTTCGCCCTCATTAGACCGTGCTGGCGCGAAGTCTTGCCGCAGAGGTAAAAATTTAGATTAGATACATATTTGTCTTGTCAGTCTCGTTCATTCCTCCTTCTCCACCTCCTCACATTCACTCTCATCGCCTTTATACTCACTGAAATCGGCATCCAACAAACAGCAAGTCGTTTGTATGCTTGGTTGCACCATCCAATTACGCCGGTTCGAAGTTTCGTACCCAAGGGGTAAAAGTAGTGCCACAAGTCATTTTCAAAAGCTGTTTTTCACATCATTTTCTATAGTGCTGATAGAGAATGGGGATGAGTATGTATTAGCATGAAGTCAGCTCCGATAAACTATTTTAGACTAAACAATAAACTATATAGTTAACGCTAATGTTGGCCAAAATATGTTAGGTATATCGCAGCTTGAAGCAGTATGTATTAGCAGTATGGCTAATTCATATAATTATTAAAAGCAGTCTCATTAAGCGATATGCAAGGGGTTTTATTAAATTAACGTTGTTCTGTACACGTAATTGGTTTTTGTTGTATTTGTGTGGTTAAAGCAATGTGCATGACAAGCATGGGGTATACACGTCACCTAGATATATATGCTATGCTGCGCTGATATCGGCTGAGAAATTGAAGCTTTCACATAACATTCTTGGTAATATGACACGGATCAATGCTCAGATTAAGACACAGTTTACGTTAAAGAGAAATCAATTCAATATCTGATGTAGAAAACATCTCATCGGGCAATACTTACCACCACTACAGTGAAGAAGTGGACATCTCATCTTTCAATACTGACCACCAATGTAATAAAAACCTGAACATCTCATCTTTCAATACTGACCAACAATTCAGTGAAAAAGCGGACATCACATCAGTCAATGCTGACCACCACCAATATAATGAAAAGCAGGCATCACATCGGTCAATGAATCTGGACATATTAAAGCATAATTTGACGGACACTTCGCTAACACATGCTATCTATGGGGTAACGATATGATTGTGGGACCCAGAAACTGACACGAGTACGCGGGGATGAATTAAAGGAAAGGACAAAAATATAGCATGTTAACCTCCAAATGTCGCTCGTGTATTAGTGAGACATAAACGAGTGAAAATATTAGCAATGTGAAGTTAAAGCATCTAGTCAGATGCGACTAGTTACACGGATCTAGATATTTAGATTGTCATGTGACGTTTTCCTTCCAGAACGTTCTCTTCCCAATGAACTCTCTGAACCTATCTCTGTCTTGGGCGATGTGGCTTGAATTTTCTAGCGATGTATTCATGTTATCTTTAATGTCGTCAGTCCATCGTCTTCTTGGTCTGCCCTTTCTCCTCTACCCAGGTACTCTTCCCTCCATTATTTGTCTTTCTAAACAGTTATGTCTCTTTATATGACCAAACAGGCGTAGTTTTCTTTTTGTTATTGCGTTTAGTAACCAACACTCTGGAATATTCAATGTGTTTATAATATCTGAGTTTCTGATATTATCGTTCCATGATATTTTAAGTATCTTCCTGTAGCATTTCAGCTCGAATGCGTTGATCCTCTTTGCCGCTGTTTAGCTTAGAGTCCATGTTTCACAACCCTATGTTGCAACCGGAAAAATAAAAGTTCGTAACATTAGCACTTTCGTTTCTATTTTGTTGTTTTTCCATATGTTTTTCAGCCGTGTTATTTTGCAATATGACATTGCCAATCTCTTCCTTATTTCTGCCACGCAGTATCCTGCACCGTTGATGTTTGCTCCTAAGTATTCAAATTTATCCACACATTCTATCTCGGTATTGTCTATTCTGATTTTTGGTTGTTGTGTTGTTATATCTGTTGACATGATTTTTGTTTTCTGCGTGTTTAAATACAAATGTTGTGCTTCGCTATATTTCTTTGTGTTCTTGATTAGTTGTTCCAATCCCTTTATATCGTTTGAAAGAAGCACTGTGTCGTCTGCGTAGCGTAGTTCCGGGATTAGGAATCGACCTATGTTTAAAGCGTGGTAGTCAGTGTTGTGTATGTCTTCTCTCACGTTCCTCATTATACTTTCAGCGTAGATGTTGAACAGGTATGTGGAGAGTGTGCATCCTTGCCTTACTCCACTCTGTACCTCAAACCACTCTGAGAGATCGTCCTCTAACTTCACTGCAGCCTTTTGATCTTGGTAAAGTTCCTCTATTAGATGAATCAGATGTCTTGGGGAACCCATGCTGTTCATTATCTCCCATAGTTGCTGGTGTTGGACGCAGTCGAACGCTTTTGAGTAATCTATGAAACACATGTGCAGGTCAGTTGAAAATTCCCTACACTTTTCTATGATCAATCTCATGTTAAGAATGTGATCTCTTGTTCCTCTGCCCGATCTGAAACCAGCCTGATATTTAGATACTCTATGCAATTTCCACTTCACGGTTAGGTGGTAAACAGAAGCAATGACGTGAGTTACCTTACAGTACATACGTTTGGTTGACGTGAGTTACCTAACGGTACATACGTTTTGTTAGTTATACTGGTGCCAATTGCTTCCACAACAGTATATCGATTAGAATAAGTTATTATTAGTTTAGCTCCAAATCGTATAAGAAATCTCATAGCAATGTAAATTAACTTTCAGAAACCATTTTTTGCAACCAACTATCACGGTGACGCAGAAAATCCCATGACATATCATCTATATTATGATCGGTGTTATTAACGTGATGTGTGGAATTGGTTATCGTACCATCTAGAATTATCATTAATTACCATTGATCGGGATATTTAATACATTTAATTAATTATAACATCCTCTAGAAATTTAATTAATTATTGTACCCACTAAAACTTAAAGTAGTCACGCAATCCCTTAGAAATTCAAATAGTTACTCAGCCCTATAGAAATTCTATTAATAATCATATTTCTTTGAAATTCAATTAGTTTCTCCATCTCCAACAAATTTAGTTAGTTTTCCCATCGTCTAGAAATTCTATTATTTTCTCCATTTCCTAAAAATTGAATTAGTTTCTCCTTCGCCTAGAACTGGAAATTAGTTTCTCCGTCTCCTTCAAATTCAATTAGCTTTCGTATTGCCTAGAAACTCAATTAGATTTCCCATCGTCTACATATTATATTAGTTACAGCGTCTCCTAGAAATTCATCTAGCTTCTCCATTTCCTAAAAATTAATTAGATTTCACATCTAGAAATTCACTTAATTGCTCCATGGTCTAAAAATGTAATTAGTTTTCCCATCGCCTAAAAATTCAACTACCTACCCCGTCTCCTAGAAACTGTATGACCCAAAATGCGTAGCTGAACTCTGTTATGTCGTTCAGAAACCGAATAATAGCTGTAAATAGCGTCACACAAACCAAAATGTTCACTGATTGTACATTCTTCTAATAGACAGGGATTTTAGAACGACCGTAAACAAAGATTTACTGCAAGGACATCGCTATTTCATTCATTATCCTCTTCGTATTTACCATCTATGTCCTACACCATGGACTCCAAGCCCAGACTCATTATCTGTCGTTTCGTCTTCTTCCGCGGCGTATTCCAATTCTCATTCAGGAAATCAAAATACCAAAAACCAATTTCTACTCTTTTGTATTCATGGGATAAGTTCCTTTTGTTTATTGGCCCCTGAAGTACAGATGCCATAATTTCTTGGAAATGTTTTCAAAATATAAAGCAGCCAATATATTTGTTCAAAATCTGCTTCCTTTATGATTGCAAATGACTTGCGGTCCGTATCCAAAAGTCGTGCAGTGTTTAATAAATGACTATTTATTTATGATGTCTGCTCTGTGAATGACATTTTGTGTGACCTGTCAAGCGTGAAAGGTGTCCATGACAAAGTACGTTATTTGGAAATGTTCTTTTGCTCGTGGGAAATTGCTTTTCTCAATTCGGCCCGAGCAAAATACATAATTATTTCTTTTAGTTTCAAAAATGAATTTGTGATCAACTCTGAACGTGAAATGTATGCTTGCTAACATTTCTCGGTTAAGTTGATTTCCTGCACAAATGGACGTTTAGAAATATAACAACACATAGTTTAGAGATACGAGCAATGAATACAATTAGACGTTATAACTTCATATATAATCTTTTCTGAAATACTTAATCTTATCTTGTTCTTTACCTTCTTTACCTGTGTGCTAGTTTGAAGATAACTTGAGGGTTAATCTCACTGTACTCGTGTTACGGTTTACCACATAACACCCCATCCATCTCAACAATACGACAAACATCCTGATAATATAACTAAGAGAAAATAATTTCCTATATTCCAATAATCATTTCCGTGGATCTTCGAAGAACTCCATATTGTAATCATTTGATCCCATGACCTTTTGACTACATATCAAACGACTTAACTACTACGCCAGGATCACATGTAAGCAAATAATTATGTATAGAAATATTTTTTTTACATATATCACTTATTGTATATACACAAATTTGTTAAGGCTACGTTTTTTTTAACAGAATATATTTTGTTTTTGGAAAATGTTTCATGATTCTGGGCGAGTCTATGTTATAGAACATTTTAACACTTTTAAATTACAACATGGTTATAGTTGTCTTTAGGGCCCATTACTCCTGTTATCGACAGCGATGCTTACCGTATTATTTTATCAATGTTTTTGTCATTTTATGTGTTCAGAAAGTATCAGTTTGAATATATATGTATACATCCACTAATATTTTGCATGTCTTTTATGATTCTGGGTGTATTACTTTTATAATCATCATTGGATGTCTGTGTGACGTTGTGGTCAAGCCGTTTTACCTTGTACTCGAAAGGTCGAGAGTTCAAATCCGCCTCGTGATTGAAGTTTTTCCAACCCTTTTTTTCCCAGGTATCCCTGGGGATTGTCGTTTGAATCTACAAGATTAAAATAATATGGATGTTACTCGGCAGCAGCGTACAGTACTGTTGAGTGATGGAGTGCATACGGGAAAAACCTTAGTATTGAAATCATTCCTCTATTCCTGTTAAATCTTCCTTTAATCTTACAATCATCTGCTTACGGTACTTACTTGTGTGTTATATTTTGCTTGCTTGTTTTCTGTGCACACTGCTTACAATCTATCTTGCCTACGTGTCTGTTGTTATACCATAACAAACGATTACACATAATTCGTTGCATACACTTTGAACAATCATTTTGCTCACGCAGGCAACAAATTGTCATAAATGAGAACAACACGCCTGTCTTAAGGAATCTCAGACAAGCTTACTCATTAAACCAGACTTTAAATCATGTTATTAGAGTCGCCACGTCATAACAGCAAGCCCGTAAGAGGATTGATTGTATCGTCAGAACTTAATTCATATTTGTCCTGTCATCCAATGAATGTTTGACTCTTTGATTGACCGGGTCAAATCTCGTCTGTCTTCGAAAACGGATACAGCAATAATTCCTAGAAGAACACAAATGTATGTCGTGTATTATCTTCTTCAAGTATCTCTCCTGAAACGGGCATTGGCGATCACAATCGTCCGATCCTCTATATCTTTCGACATCCAAATGAAATATGTTTTGCTCATTCCATTTTGTTGTTGTTGTAAGTTGCTTAAGAATCCCTGGATAATTGTGCCCTCTCCCCCATATACCATGTAGTCGGTGTTTTATAATTGTACCAGTCCCATATGTTACCTTCTAGCTGGTGTTTAATAAGTGTACCCGTATCATATGTTACCTTCTAGTTCGTGTTTTATATTTGCATCCGTCCAATATGTTACCTTCTAGTTCGTGTTTTATAATTGTACCCGTCCCATATGTTACCTTCTAGTCCGTGTTTTAGAAATATTGTCGCTATTTATACTGTTCTTCTTCTGTTCACACAGACCAGAAACTAAATATTCGTGGTAGAGTCATGTTAAGTCATTCAACCACTACGTAACAGACCCGGATTTCGAATGTAAGCGGTATTAATGGTATGAAATACAATTCACTTCCGTGGTTCACCCAGCCAGCTGGAAGTAGGTTGCCAGGGCTGATGGTCAGGAAAGGTCAAGTAATGGCACAATGTTGGACCCAGGAATGGAAGAAGGGTAAATGACAAGTTAGTTTTGCAACATTCCCTTGATTTGGTTCATTTGATTGATTCTCGTATAATATGTTTGGATATCCGCCCATCGCAGACGATGATGACAAGAATTTGAGACTTGTGTTGTTGTATCTTTTTGGTGTGTGCGGAGATGCTTGACCGTTGAGTCATCGCATAGAATCCTCTGACACATCTAGGAGATATTTGATCAGGATAGGGCATCTGTATGTTTTCTTTGTTCTTGTCTGTCGAACATCAAGTTTTCTCTGTAAATGAACTAATAGGAAACTTTCCAGCAACGGAAACTCCTTTGCTGGTGTTGCTGCGTCACATTGGGGTAACTTTGTACGGCAGAACAAGTGACACGAAGTTGCGTCGTTGGTGAAACTATTTAGAGACACATTAAACAATGTCTTGAAGCGTTTATTTTGTCCACAGGCCAGTCCTTTTTTTTAAGAGCTTACGATGCATCATCTTTTTAGGATGCGTTTGTCAGCCAAGCGCCCAACGTATCTGAAACAATGTATCATTTTATCATGTGAAATTTGCAGATACTGCATGTGTGAAAGAGATTTAATAGTCATGCTGTAAGTTGCCTAAGTTTCACATGCGTATAACAAGACAGTGAGCACAATGGCATTATATACATTTAGCATTTAATCGTGTGTCGACACTAATGCCGTTCCGTCCACACTCACTGTCGTTGGTCTAGCATATGTGGCGACGCTAATGCCGTTTCGTCCGCACTCACTGTCGTTGGTCTAGCAAATGTGGCGACGCTAATGCCGTTTCGTCCGCACTCACTGTCATTAGTCTAGCAAATGTGGCGACGCTAATGTCGTTTCGTCCGCATTCACTGTCGTTGGTCTAGCAAATGTGGCAATCGAGATTCTACTCATTAATGTCCTCGGATTTTACGAGAGTACTGCCGAGATAAATGAATATGTTGACTTACAGAAGATTATACTGCCGAGATAAATGAATCTGTCGACTTACAGAAGATTATACTGCCGAGATAAGTGAATCTGACGACGTATAGAAGATGGTACTGGTGGGATAAGTGAATCTGTCGACTTGCAGAAGACGATGTTTATTGAACTTGATGACGGAGTCATGGTAATGTTCACTAGGAGAAGGTTCAAATGCTACCTCTGAGTTCTGGGTGTTGATTGTCAGGCCTGACATTTTACAAGCTACAGACAACATGTCCATTCTAAAGTGCACAACTTTTTCGTAGCTGACAAATGAGTACACGCTCACATCATCAAATGTATATAATATGTTTAAACTCTGAAATTAAACTCAATACAAAGGTGGTAATATTTATGCCACGTAGTTAGATCATACGTGAATTGACGTACCTTCCAAGCTCTGTCATAGTCTGTCTGAGACAGGAAAACTAAAACGTGGAAGACCTAGAAAAACAATGCGAAGAACAATCAAGAAGGAGGCAATGACAATGAGTTTTACCACCACCAAATAACTACAACAACTTGTAGCAAACCGCACGACTTGGACACATATGACTTCTGCCCTATGTGCCGGTCTTGGCATAAACTAACTGACTAACTAATAACTAAGTACTTATTTAATTCCCGTATCTCTTATATTTCGCTCCACAGTAGTATCAGCAGCCTTGAATCTATGTGTCTTTCTTCTATCAATGAATATGTGTCTGAACTTCTCTATCGCGAACATTTGGATTGTGTTATGTTATCACAACTAGATTAAAATAATTGTTACTATATCATAAAATATATCAAATGATATGACTTATAAATATAAACTATTAACATGAATAAACTACCACCACACACATAAATCAAATCTGTAGATGGGAATACATGTCTAGATTTATTACTGAGATTCTTTCCACTAATGAATTTCTAGAGTAGCTAAGGTGTATGTCATTCAGAGGCATTGACCCTTATTGTATATCTATACTGTATGCCGCAAAAATCCATATTTGTTTCTCGTCTTGTTCTTTTCGTTAGCAAATATCTTGAGGTTGGGTCTATTGTGAAAGAAGTGGTCAGCACATTCAATTTGCCCACCACAGACCAATACCACATTTTCTTTGATCAAATTTGTTTCCCAACAACGATCCTACTTCTTGCCTGTCCTTTGTCGCTCACGAGAATCCGATTACTTACGTGAGTTGTCAATTGAAAGGCTCAATCTCATTCTAAAAATGTCAAAGTGGAATGGTCATACACCGAGATGACCAGATCAGGTCAATTTTTTGTCCTTAGATCAAAGCGTGTCTAGACATAAAAGGATATCTCAAGTGATCGTAGAAGGGCATGTATTATTTGAGTTATAAAGCGTCCTAATCATCTGCGCCTGTAGTAAGAGCACACGTGATATAAGGTGGAAATAAGGAACACACATACACATATGTAAATGTAATTTAGGTCGGCTTGATGTACTGAATATAGCAACTTATTATTAATCTCGTAGGTTGTGATGCATGCAATACCAGAACTGCAGCCTCCAGTATATTTTGATGGTTGTGAAGCTCTGATATAACCTAATTGGACGAACGACCGCGGTTAAAAGAAGCGTACTTCACAATAAGTGGTACATTTACCTAACTAATTGTACT
Source organism: Meghimatium bilineatum (assembly GCA_034231615.1). Lineage (NCBI taxonomy): Eukaryota > Metazoa > Mollusca > Gastropoda > Stylommatophora > Philomycidae > Meghimatium > Meghimatium bilineatum. The sequence goes on along the minus strand of CM067317.1, from coordinate 17,680,344 downwards.
GAATGTAGTGGTTACAGAACACATCACAACTCAGTAACACTTGATCCTGGTTCAGAAGTCGTTCACCTACTGGCGATTATTGTGGTATTAATGGCTCCTGAATATATAACACTCGTTTAAACACAATATGGGGTTTGCCTCAAGTATAAATTTATTATGGGATGTGTATTTGATTTATTGTGAATATGTATGGCGATATTATTGGTTAATTTGAAATTTATTTTATTTGGAAATATTTTTCCACAAACACTCACACAGATAAATGATGTGCCACACACAAACACACACAGTCACACAGATAAATGATGTGTCACACACAAACACACACAATCACACAGATAAATGATGTGCCACACATAAACACAAACACACACAGTCTCACAGATAAATGATGTGCCACACACTACCATACACAATCACAAAGATAAATGATGTGCCACTCACAAACACACACACACAATCACACAGATAAATGATCAGCAGATTGTATTCATAAGAGAAACAAAAAACTACTTGAGGTAAACATTTACTCGTATTTACCATTGAAACGCAATTTTACAGGAAGAAATATTGTCTGACGGTTCTGAAATAACGACAATCAGCGAAGTACTAAAAATGCAAATATCAGTCTTTTGGAATATTGCCTATAAACATTCTAATGCTTGATACATCAAGAACATTTCTACTGAAATTATTACGAAGAGAATTGACACAACCATTGAATACTCAAGGGGAAGCAGTGCTACGAGTTCGTACAGACAGAGGTAATGAAGTTGAAATTGAAACTCTAAATACGTTTACATAAAGAATGATCCAGAAAAATACAGAATTTTTAGATTTTCTTGGTCGCAAACAAATTCCATATTTGGGAAAATTATTGAGTGTATAATCAATTATTGTGTTGTCTTTGTTAATCAATAATATAACACAAGACATGAATAAATATGTAGTTAGTTGCACTAATGATCGGTTATGTACCGGTTAAATACCAGTTAAATACCGGTTAAGATACGTAACAGTAACCTGTCCGAGTGGTAGAGAAACTACGTTGGAGTGATCAAAAAAAATATTGTTAAATATCCATTTCCGCAGCCATACTGGCGGCACAGCCATACTGGCGGCACAGCCATACTGGCGGCGTGTAAACATCAGTTGAGAATAAAAGTATTTTCCCCCATCATTGTTTCCCTCCCTCTACTTTTCTGTGAATTATACTCCTCTATAGTAAGTTGTGTCTCTATTTTAAACCAGTCACAAAGTGTAGGATTTCATTAATGCAAACACTATTTCCTACCGACCTTCAAGCTGGGTAATTTTTGCCTTGGACACTTACACCATTATTGTGTCCGTAGGCACACATTTATACCAGACATACATATTACTATTAAAATGACATGAATGTACATTTCTGTACCTATAGTTAAATGTAAATCTCTCACATCAAGGGCCGGTCTTATGCCATTGCAACCTATACGGCCGCAGTGGGCCCCGCACTTCATAGGTCCATAAATTCATATTATAATTTATTTTATTATCCTCTTCCCTACAAAGACTGGGCCCCGCTCAATCCGTTTCGCATTGGGCCCCTCAATTCTTAGGGCCGGCCCTGCTCACACCCATATATATCAATGTATAGTATTCGTGATGTGCCAATGGTTGATCACAACTAAGATACGGATTTTATTTTTTTAATTAGTCTAATAAGTCTCCCTTAATTGTATTACTTCCTTAACTCTATAGTTACGGCGGTAAACGTTAGTATTTTAATACTATAAGTTATATGGACAAAATAACCATTAACAAATTAACAAACAACCAAAATACTGAAAGGATTAGAGATGTGGGTATATAGAATAATAGGGAGAGTTTAATGAAAAGAAGAACAAAAAAATAAAGAGAACTATCAACGCGTCGTACTAAGAAAGAATTATTAAAGGAAATAAGGATTATACTAATAAAATATGTTGGACATAGTAAAACGACATGACAAATTTTTGAAGACCTTAGTTGAGAGTTTAGTAGAAGTGAGGCACGAAAGAGATAGGCAGCCATACAATTGAGAGAGTAACATCACGAGATGGACGGGGTACTACAGTCTGACAGAGTGTAACGCCAAGACAAAACAGTAGATGTTGGAGGTCTGTTACACCCAACCTTCATTTCGGGACTTAATGATGATGTCTAAGAAACTCAATTGGAAAAATATATTATATAGTCAGTCAGTCAGTTCCTCTTTTGCCAAATTTGGCATATAGGGCAGATGTCATAGTTCTCCATGCCAGTCGGTCAGTTGCCAAGGATTAAAGGTCTTGTGCATTTATGCATGTTGATTTAAATGCATTCATAAATGTTCTTCTGAGCGTTGTTTTTGATTATTATATAGAATGTATATATAATGTATTATATAATATAGAATATTATATAGAATGCTTTAAATTTTGTAAAATATTAAAGTGTATATAAAATATAATACACACGTTTCTTTCCACCTACAATATATTCTCTGCTCTGGTAACACAGTAGTACTTTGACAATATAAACATCCAGCGGACAATCGATCACAAGCACGAACACAATCAGGATAATACACACTATATGAAATATTAACCTTATCAACCCGGAAGAATTTGAAAACACGAACTTTATATATAAACGTAGGCTGTGCAATATCTCACCAACAAGATTATAGACGCATATATATATATATATATATATATATATATATATATATATATATATATATATATATATATATATATATATAAAGTGTCATACTGAGTGGCGGGCGAAGGCGATCATACTTCTTCACAACTCTCTGTCTCTTATTTTGTAAATACGTTCAGCTGGTGATTACATTATCTTGCCACAGTGAAAACCAATCCATAAATCTATCTTTTTATCTTTCTCTGTCTCTCCTCCCCTTGATCTTTCCGATGATAAGATGATATATATTTCCTTATTCAGCATATATATATATATATATATATATATATATATATATATATATATATATATATGTTATATCTCCGTGTTTGTGTGTGGGTGTGTGTGGGTGGGTACATATACTTAAACGCTTTTCTTAGGCAGCAGATATCCTTGAATTCTATAGCTGAAGGCAGAACTGAAGAGTGCCATTTATTGCATTCTAAATCAGCATAACTCTGTTAATTCACTCTTGTCGTCTGCTTTCGAACTCTCCGGAAAACTCAACAAGCAGAAATAATGTCATTTTCTCACATACATCAAAGCATATGACCTGGAGCGGTAGGAAAGTTAAACCTTTACTGTTGTAATAAAAAGTGATGTTGAAACATTGCTAGAAATTTCAACAAATCCCCAGGGCTTCATTCAATGTTGAAGTTGTGAGACACATTATTTTTATAAAGACACTTTACCTATGAATGTCTAATAAAACATGTATTTTTTGTATTCCGCCTCTATTACATGTTAATATATTTTCAAAGGAACCATGTTTTTATTTAATATGTGTGTATTGTATATATGCGTCTTCGTTATGTTTGGTTTACAAGGATCGTCAATTGTATTTCTATAAGTCTATTTATGAGCTAGGCAAGCATATTACTTAATTAGTTAGTCGTCGGAGCATCATCACTGCAAACTGGACACGTCCATAGTTGCTTCGGTCGCTCCTTGAGTGTATCCGCCATTACACTTCTGCTGACAGTACCGGTCCTATGCTAGTTGACCATCATTCTTTTGCGACCTCCAAAATAAATGTTCAACTTCTAGCAACACCGCATTTCAATCCCTGATCTTTAATAATAGCCATTGAAAAGGAATCATCATCCACATTCGTCTCACTCTCGCGTGCTATATCTCTTAAGGAGTTCAAAACGTCAGAGCAATCTATTGCCCCCATCGCCCTATGCCACAATTGCGCATGATGCCAGTTGATCCGCTCTTTCATTGCCTCGAACACTCATATGTCCCGGCATGAAAATAAATATAACCACTTTCAGCCTCGCCTTTCTCAAGACCTCAATCCACTGTTGGCGAACGAGATCCACTTGTAATCATTAACCTTCTTAACCATACTCATAGAGTCACTAAAGATGCAGACCTGCGTTACCTTCTGTGTGCATACCCACTCAATTGCCCTGATCACCAGTCTCAATGGTCATACTACACATACTTATCTGCATTCCCTGCTAAATGATATTACTACTCTCAAACAAGTTTCGAAATATGTGGGTAGACTTATCCATTCCGCACCTGCTGCCACATCCTGCAATCTGCACACGCTTTGTATGACATCCTCAGCACGTCCCATCCACGACATCCCTCTCTTGAGTTTGTTGTCTTTAACTTTCTGTATTTCGGAATGAACGGGTGTTCCTTATATGCATATATTTCAAGGTACAGCCGTGCACGGCAATACTGTAATCTGCGCTCAGCTGTTGGACCGTCAAGTAGGTATCGCATAGCTCTTGTCGATGTGTCTCTTGTGCACCCCAGTATGATACGCATTGCTGCATTCTGGAGTCTTTGGATCTGAGTTTGGCTAAAAGTAAGAATTGCCAGTGCATATTCCACCAATATTTAAAATATGCATATTACTATCTACAAATAAACATTTTTGAATTCGTCACTTCGAAGCATACCCTTTCTATAATTGAATACTATTTTATAACTCTTGACAGTTACTTATGAATAACACAATAAACTTGCTGCTGTATGTGTCATCAAATCTTCTTGTTGCTGTTAAATCTCATGTATGTGCTGAAGTCAAGCTCTGTGGCGATTAGGTACATCGAGTATGAGACCAACAGGGTACTAGGTTCAACTCGCTTCAAGCAATTGTGCATCAGTACCAATGACAACCTTCTTATCGTATGTATCAGCATCAGTATGTGTCGTGCAGGTTGACAGCAACGGACTTCTAAAATCATCTATCTTTTACCTTGGTGGTTGAACTCTGCTAGACTATATCCTGTCAAACTCGTGATGTATCTCTCCAACTTGTGTCTCTTCTTAACTCTTGCCTCCATTCTACATTCAAGTAATGTATCCAACAATGGGTTGTTTTTTTAACATGTTTGATACTATTTTGGCCTTCTCATTTTATGTAATCCGTCGGACATATCGCTGTATTTTATAATGGATGAAGGAGGGATGTCTTTCTCTAGATTGTTCTTTCATATCCAGAAGTCTCGAATTCAAGATGTTCATCAAGTTGTTCATCATGGTATTCATCAAGGTGTTCATTAAGGTGTTCATCAAGATGTTCATCAAGCTGTTCATCAAGATGTTCAAGGTGTTCATCAAGATGTTCATCAAGATGTTCATCAAGATGTTCAAGGTGTTCATCAAGATGTTCATCAATTTGTTCATCTAGGTGTTCATCAAGATGTTCAAGGTGTTCATCAAATTGTTCATCAAGCTGTTCATCAATTTGTTCATCTAGGTGTTCATCAAGATGTTCAAGGTGTTAATCAAATTGTCCATCAAGCTGTTCATCAAGATGTTCAATGTGTTCATCAAGTTGTTCATCAAGCTGTTCATCAATTTGTTCATCTAGGTGTTCATCAAGATGTTCATCAATTTGTTCATCTAGGTGTTCATCAAGATGTTCAAGGTGTTCATGAAGTTGTTCATCAAGCTGTTCATAAAGATGTTCAAGGTGTTCATCAAGTTGTTCATCAAGCTGTTCATCAATTTGTTCATCTAGGTGTTCATCAAGATGTTCAAGGTGTTCATCAAATTGTTCATCAAGCTGTTCATCAATGTGTTCATCTAGGTGTTCATCAAGATGTTCAAGGTGTTCATGAAGTTGTTCATCAAGATGTTCATCAAGATGTTCAAGGTGTTCATCAAGTTGTTCATCAAGCTGTTCATCAATTTGTTCATCTAGGTGTTCATCAAGATGTTCAAGGTGTTCATGAAGTTGTTCATCAAGATGTTCATCAAGATGTTCAAGGTGTTCATCAAATTGTTCATCAAGCTGTTCATCAATTTGTTCATCTAGGTGTTCATCAAGATGTTCAAGGTGTTCATCAAGTTGTTCATCAAGCTGTTCATCAATTTGTTCATCTAGGTGTTCATCAAGATGTTCATCAAGCTGTTCATCAAGATGTTCATCAAGGTGTTCATCAAGGTGTTGTATTCATTGGTTTGAGATGAAACTTCACACACTGATCGGATAACAATTATTCTTGTAAAAATAATTTGATATTTAGCAGCTCGTAACCTGTTGATATGAACTGAGAAAGTGGCATGACTGTTCTGGACATTTTATGAACATATATTTTGATGACATAAACAGTTGATGATAACATAGATGTATAACAAAAAAAAGAATATTTGCCTCTATTCGTAGTTGTTCATTTTGTTCTCAAGAGGTTGTGAGATCGAAACCGTCTCGTGACGTTTAATTTGTCAATTATATATTTGTCGAAATTCCTTGGTATAGTTATGCTACGGAACTACATGCTATTAGTGGAACTTAGGCAGGTGGCGTGATGCTTCGTTGAGAACGACTGGGTACATGTAATGATACCTCATTACGCTAAAGGTAATAATCTACACCCTTTTTGCCCCTTTTGTGAAGTTTTTGACAAGCTTATTTTATGAATTGAAAAACTGACAACTGAAAAATTGACAAAAAAGACTATGGAATGCATTGTGTCTCTGAACTCAATCAACATCTCACGTGAGAATGGTATTGAACAAAACCTAGATGTAACAGATAATGTGAACAAAGTTTTTGTCGGCATCAGATTCAGATTAAGGGGTCACAGAAGCGAAGATAAATATGCATTCATAAAGAAGTCTTCAAAACAACATCACAACAATTTTCAGATCCTTTCACGTCACAGCCAGATAACAAACAAAAAAATCATTTTTATCAAGTGTCACAGTTATCCTTTGGCTTGAAATCTTGATCCCGCTTTCATCTCAATTTTCTTTTCCTCTCTTGGAATCAACATTATTGTGCGCTTCACAATTTGCGTTTTTCTTCAATTTGTTAATATTTTGGATCGACGGTTCTTAACCCATAAAACTGTGGATCCATGGTGGTCCACAATGGATCCAAGAAATTATTTCAGTGGGTCAATGAATGCGTCAAGAAGCCACATACGTTTTTTTATGTTTACAAGATAAATGTGCTTATATGGAATAGTCATATGAAAAGACCTAGAGCACTGACTTGCGTGTACAAGGATTACCTCGTTCATACTTAGTCCCCCTCCAGAAATTGATACACCGACTGCTGAGCTATCACTCATAACACGTAACTCCGTAGCTTCAAGTTATAATCCATATTAAATGATATCTAAATACAAAATAGAAATAGAAAGATTCACGGGGGACAAACTTGAGGAATTAGAGAGGTCGAAGTTAGAATGTGTCACATTTATTTTCGCGCCTTGCCATGTAAGTGTTCAAGGCAACGAGAGAGCGAATCGGCTGCTGGCTCTGCTATTGTTTCAGGTGGATATCTTCTTCTTTCCTTCTTCTTTTACCCTTTACAGGTGTCGAGGGTGATGCAATGTTATTGTTCTCGCTTTTCTGGCAGATTCAGATAATGTTATTTGTTTTTCATGTAATGTCTCTGTGATGTTGTCGATCCAGCGTACTCTAGGTCTACCCTAGGCTCTTCTTTCTGCTTCTCCTCTCTTTATATATGCTTTATAAACTAATGAATCACACGGCATTCTTTCCAGATGACCAAACCATTGTATCTGTTGGTTTTGTATGTATTGTAGAATTGATATGACACCCACTCTTTCTCTTAGGACATCGTTTCTAATTATGTGTCTTCTGGTTACTCCTGTGGCTTTTCTCAGACATCTCATCTCTGTTGTGAAGTGCAAAGGGAACGCATTGCTCTAGGCGGACCCAGGGTTAGCAGATAACCAAGATCCCAAATGTACCTCCACGCGGTGCACCATGGAAACAGAAATACAGCAGCTCGAGCTGATTCTGGCCAGATCTTTTGGGGATCGTGTCCGAGAATGTGGAGGTAGCAGATGGAATGAGATTTGACTGCACAAGAGACAGACAATATCTCCGACACCACCAGCATCACCACATATAGCGACACTGTCGACATACAGTGAAGCTAGTCAGTCCAGTCCGAACATTGGAAGGGCGGCCAATGTAAAATGCACGTAAAGGTAGATGCATGGCGAGAGACAAATAGATTTCATACCGAGTACAATGAAACAATGAAAGGGCCGAACAGCGCTAGAGGGCAGCGCCAACTGCAAATAGAAAGTGAACAGTCCCTAGGAAAGGGGAACTACAAGCTCCGTCAGCTAGAGACGAGCTTCTAGTTACCTGTGTTCTTTACAGGCAGAAACCCAGACCCATTCATTGGCGTTTGGTAAAGCAAGAAGACCTAATCCAACTCTAATGTCGAGCCTTCCTAAACCGGAAATATGCTCGCGAAGAGAAAGGATTATGTGCTTAGGCAAGAAAGGGACAACGATGGTAGTCCTGGCCCAACTCTACTGTCAAGGTTTCCTATACCGGAAGTACACTTGCAGAGAGAAAGGGTTTCGTAACCGATAAGCTCAGTCACAAAAGGGACAAAGATTTAGCCCTGGCCCAACTCTACTGTCAGGTTTTCCTACACCGTAAATACACTTGAAGAGAGAAAGGGTTCAGTACCTGATGGGCTCAGGCGCTACTGGGACAAGGACGCCCAGCTCTAGAACGCTTTGCTCTCAAACGCGTGGTGTGAGACTCGAACTCGGACAAGGTGTACACGATATCGGTGAATGACACCTCGGCTAAGAGGGCGAAAGAGCCAGGGTCCAACTCCTCTGTTGAGTTCTTCCCCTTAAGGAACCAGGCTCACGGATGAAAAACGGTTCAGTACCCAATGGGCGCAGGCACAGCACGTCCAATTACACGAGGTGAGTTCATAGACAGTGAAACACCTCGTGCGAGTCAGACGAGAGCAAAAATCGTCTGGTCGAAGAGTCGCCACTACGCGTGCCTGTAGACAGATATAGAGACTGTCACAGGCTAAGTGTAGCCCACTCGAATTGTCAAGGCATGCGAAATCGGATGTGCTAGGCCTACAAGGCGCATAACGGTGGCACAACGTAATCACGCTCCCGGCGGAAATCGCACGGATATCCGTGATGGTTACAATGGAGCGAACGCAAAACAAACAAACAAACATATCTGTTATTATCAAGTGGATATGCCATGTGGAAATTTTAAACTCCCTATAAGAAACACTAAGGTAATATGAAATTATTAAATTTATTTTCCATGTTCAGGATAATGTCAATGTGCTTGAAATGAGACGTTGTCATACATTTGCGATACTGAGGACTTGGACGAATATTTGTTAACCAACAGGGAGAGGTAACTTCCCGTCATCTTGTAATGCTGGATACACTCAAGTAAGAGATCTGATTATCTATCCACATGCTGGGAGGCGATGGTGATGATCAGATAACTAAAAGATATTTAGATATGTTGATGTTCGTCCGTCGAATCCGACAATGACCATTCAGCTCAAATAGGATTATGATGAAGATGATGATGTCTGCGATGTTCCCGACTATGACTAATAAGTCCTACACGTGCATGGAATTGTCTACCATAATATGAACATCTATGGGAGGAATCTGTTAGGCATTGAACAATTCTTGACTGTCTTTCTTGTAGTGTGTTTTTGTTCTGCAGCTTGAAGTCTGAGGTTTACTGCAGCTGTTGCATAACTGATTTTGTGACGCTAGTCGGATCTATGTTGTGTACGATTATCATATGAGTTTGTGTTTATTTTGAATCAGCAATGGCTTAAGAGTGTCTTTAAAATGCGTCTTTTGACTGGAATTCCCCAATATATCATTGTCTTTGGTAGACGATGATCTTTCATGGGGACCATGTGTCCTGCCCAGTGACTCTGCGCTTTCATCAACATTGTATGTATGCTTACAGAATTAGATTTTACCAGTACTTCTGTCTGTGTATTTTATCCCACTAACAGATATTGAGTATGGTAAGAAGCAGCTGAGGTGGAAATGGCTGAATCATCTAGGGTGTTGACACATACTGTCTATTATTCGCATCCATAAAGATAAGGTATATCTAGATATGCACAAGTATTTTCTACAGCTTCGTATAAAAGGTTGTTAACGAGAGTTGTCTCGATGTCTTGTTCTTGAACCAATTTTAACAAGTTTAGCTGCTACAAAATGTATAGATCTTGTATATACCAAGTCATTCCCCAGAATATTCCTAAATTCTGATCTTGCACGTCATCACTTATTTGGCATATTTAATTATTTCCGTGATTTTCATTGGCTGTTGGCACAATGTATAAACAAATCTACTCATGATGTCGCATCAATCAAAATGAATGACGAATTGTGTGATCATCACGTAAAACTCTTCTGTAAAATGACTTCTTAGTTAACGTAAAGGAAATTCCGGTAATTTTGACAACTGCCTGTTTGTGTAACTCCACAGCATGTCCTTAAGTATCTTGATGGCTGGCAATAGACCCAGTGAAGACCGTCTGTCACAGAGTCCCTGGCTATAACACCCTGTCTTCACAGTCTGACACAGAACTCACTCTGTTTTCAAACGTTCTACTCAACTTGCTGTATTGACAATCATGGATCATTAGAGAAAGATTAATACTAAAGGGAAACGCTCAAGGAAAGATAACAAAAGGCAGACCAAAACCACGATGTACATAGAATATCGAAGATCTTCTAAACTACACATTGTCAGGGAATGTGCCGCTTGTACAGATTCGAGAGGTTTACAAAGGTTGAGTGATAGTGAGGGCAAGGTTCTTTAAAGGTCAGGTCATATAGACGACGATCGATTACCATACTGGCCTTTGTTGATACATTTCTATAGGTTTCACTCAATCACTCGATCAACAAATCGAATAACACAACGCTACTCCTCATTGCTTTGCGTTAACAGTACTCGGTCATCTTTATGTAAACTACCATTATGAAGTTACGTTGTTCGTTTACATCGTGATGGCACGTAATGATACTTTGACATCCGTTATAGCAATATTGACAGATTCTGAGACAACACCATATATTTATTATAATTTGAATCCCAATTTTAATATTTTCATATGAAGGACCCTCGTATATACCTCTGTGTGTGTGTGTGTGTGTGTGCGTGTGTGTGTGTGTGTGTAGTTTTTGAAGCGGGTTAGGGGTCGTGTAGGTATGTGTATACGGAAAACTATTTCATAATAGATAAGAAATATGTGTGCCATAAACACTATACGAGTTATGGTGAATTACTAGCATTGATTACTTTTCGTTTGAGAAAATGTATTCACATAAACGGAAGAAGGGCAGACAGATGGAGGGGGAGAGAGAAAGAGAGAGAGAGACGCATGATCGAAAGAACATTATATCAGGGATTATGATTAGTAAATTACCAGGGGATACTCGTTTAGCACACGCTGAAAAAATGTTCCATCATATTGGTAAACAGTGAAACATCGAGAAATAGCGTAGTTGCTAATGGTAGAGAAGAAATGAGCTACCCAGAAAAGATGAATTGCTGCAGGCGATAAGACCACAGCAGCTTAATATCTGGGAGTAATTTGGAACCGTTTTCCTCTCCTAGAATCATTTTTCTGAAAGGTTCTGACGTCTGATAATGCTGCAGACAACTACAAAATGCTCTTCATTATTGGTATTATTATTATTATTATTGTTATTATTTTTGTTACTACTATAATAATTATTATTATCTCTATTATTACCATAACTATTGATATTGTTGTTGCTGCTACTGCCAATACTGGTGTTGTTCTCGTCTTCGTCGTTATTTTTACTACCTATTTTGTGTGTTATCAAAATGAACCACAATTTCAAAGACGTTCTACTACATCAATGAACAGCAAAGAAAGTATTATGTATGGAAATAATGCATGTAGACACTGCGTCTGAAATTAGAACTGCTGAGATGTACAACTATTGGCTGGGAATCACTGCTCCCACTGGTGAGATTATTGGATACGCATACTTCAATAAAATGGAAATTTAAAAATCAAAATACGGATTTGGAAACGGTATGACAGAATTTGAGAGTCATCCACCTCATCATCTTTAAGTCAATCACTATCGAGTGTCGTAGTACTATCATATTGGAAACATTAAATCACAAGTTATACTATGTCTTCGTGTTCTTAGTTCCTTGTTTCAAAAATGAAGAATCTAACTCCTGTTCAGTTTTTAATATTTCCAATCTATATTTTTTCTTTACTGACTCCCTTTTGTCTCCCACAACTCAACTGTCTCATGTTTTGGAAAGGAAATCATGCCTGATCACGCGCCACTAACACAAAATGGCATCGTTTCATTAATGCCATGAGATGTTGTTTTTTTTACTTGCAATGTCATTTATTTTGTTTCTTAAGTATTTAAAGTTATTATATTCTTCTAATTGTTGTACATTCACTCAGACGTTAACGTGAAGCATCTATTGTCACTTATGTTTGCTATTGTCTTGCAGTTTTCATGGTGTTCATTTTCATAATATAGCTTCTGCAAGTATCACACAATCAACACCTGGCTGGGGCTCTGAATCTACGTACATTGAGATGGCTGCTGGAACGGAGAGCGAAGCACTTATGGGAATGCCCCACGTGCTGTGCTGTGAAGCCAGTTTCTTCTAATCAAGAATAAAGAAGAAGCTTCTACAAATTATTTGTTTCAAGTTTAGAAAGAAATTATTGAAACTATTTCTCACTTCCTGCATAAGATTAATGACATCTAGAAATTATTATTTGGTTGTTCTATAGTGCCTCTTGTATGGTATGCTGCAAGAAATTTTTGAATAATTCTGGTGATTATATGCATGCTTTTTCAACAGCTGCAATTGTTTTGTGTACTTATTCAATGTGATTATAAACTAGAACATCACTAGTCGCTACTTTGTATCTTCTTTTTATGATCCATGGCGTAAGGCATTGGTTGTCCTGTCTTTCCACAGTCATTTATTTCTTGTGTTGTAAACCGTTTCCGATAACGATATTCTCCCATGCCACAGTGCTAGGCTGTCAAGCACCTTCTCTCTTGGTCGCTAGTTTGTATAATGCTTCAATAAGTTTCAATAAATGTCCATTCAAATTACAATTTCTTATAATTATTCGTAAACCTACAAATAAAGTGCAGAAAGCCAGATGTCAACAAGTGTCCATCATACGGAATCCATGTTGCATGCGAGTGATGGGAGGCTTAGAGAGACATGGGTAATTACGGATACGGTAATGATTGAACAGATGTGAGCAAGATTAAATGATTTGTTAGAACGTATGGTAAGCAGGGAGATGCAAGGTGCATATATATACTTATTGTACATATTCCTATTATTATGTGTTAATTTCAGCCTACCATTCCTATTCATATAGCATATTATATCATGATAGGGGCAGAGAATAAGAGTATTTATTATAAGGAAATACACGGAAATCAAAATATCGAGAAATAAACAAAATAGATCTTTTTTTCCACATGTCATATTTCAATCTGAAAGGTCAATCTAATTTGCTACGACACCCAAAAGCTGGTGTTACCGTTTTGGATATTTGCAGATACCCAGAAAAATAGTCAAGGGAAATATCATTGACTATGTAAGTATGACGTTTGACAAATATAGCGTGGCCTTAGCGTATAAATATATGCGCGTATGCTTCCTGCAAATGTCGTATGGAGACCTATAATGGGGCTTTTTCCCAAATGTCTGGTACGGAGAATAAAAATGTCAAGGAATACACATAGATAGTGTCAGTGTTAAAGTGATTGTGAGAAAATGAAAAACAAATCAAAACGAACATTTAGAATTATAGAGACATCAGTACAACATAGGCTCATTGGCGTACAGATTCAACTCCATTGTACTCGTCTCTTTGTGTATATATCCTCCATTCTAGTATTCCACTTTTAGTTTGTAACTGTAATAATTTTTGTAATAATTTCTCTCCATGTAATAAGTGATATGTATATCTTAATGTCAAATATCATGGATATCAGCTTTCATTATAAAATACATTCGTTTTTCAAACCTACACTACGTGAGGATTATACGCGTAGTGTTAGTATACGGAGGGACTACCACAATTTACATCAACAGTTTAATGTTTCCATTTTGTTGACCAAATCTGTAACGAATCTAGTAAACTATTAAGTATGTTATAAGAATCATTCTTTATTCCCTCAGAGAAAACAAGAAAAGCAGCAACCAAATGGCTTCTGTTCACAACCAAACCTATGTAAAAGATTGTATTAAAGTTCACAAATTGTAAATTATATAAAGTACAGATTTTCTGAATGTAACCTAAAACCATAAATACTGTCCCATACCCTTTGTACTTCTTATTTTAGTAAGCGTCTTTATCTAACCTGCAGCTTTCCTCTAAATGTCTTTATCTAACCTGCAGCTTTCCTCTAAATGTCTTTATCTAACATGCACCTTTCCTCTAAATGTCTTTATCTAACCTGCACCTTTTCCCTAAATGTCTTTATCTAACATGCACCTTTCCTCTAAATGTCTTTATCTAGCATGCACCTTTCCTCGAAATGTATTTATCTAACCTGCACCTTTCCTCTAAATGTCTTTATCTAACCTGCACATTTCCTCTAAATGTCTTTATTTAACCTGCACCTTTCCTCTAAATGTCTTTATCTAGCATGCACCTTTCCTCGAAATGTAATTATCTAACCTGCACCTTTCCTCTAAATGTCTTTATCTAACCTGCACCTTTCCTCTAAATGTCTTTATTTAACCTGCACCTTTTCTTTATACGTTTTCGTATCTCAATAATATTCATCTTCTTTTAATATCTTTCTCTTTTATTATTCACTTGTTTTATCCCCAGGTCTTTAGGAATGACCTGTCCTTCTTTCACATATCCTACTGTCGAAAACCTTTTCACGCTTCTCATTTTTAAGTACGCTATTCTCAAATCACATTCAAAATTCGATCTTATCCATCGAGTCTCCCCTTTCATTCACATTCCCTCTTCTCCTTTAAAACATTTCCAAATTTCATGCTTTATCCTCAAGTATGATAAAAACATTCACTAATGATTATTTTCTCTTGTTTTTCCTATCTGTCGGAAATTTCGTCTTGGATTCAATTTGATTCCATTTCCGTCATTTTATCCTTGACGTCAATTCCATACTTAGTTTCTTACTGGTTTGATGTAATAATATTGCCACGTGTAGGTTTTATGCTTTCTCTTCCAATTGTTTCATCAAATGATACATTTTCGACATGAACGAATTCTATTCTGTGTTGCGACAGGTCTCTAGATTTATAGATTGCCAATATCTGAAAAACGGAAGGGAAAAATTACTCGTGTATTTGTTAATTCAGGATTTCTCTGTAAGAATAATAAATTCTTGTTTTCATTGATAAGCTGCAGCCTTTCTTGTTTACGGCTGAACTTCAATCTCTGTCGCGGAATATATATATATATATATATATATATATATATATATATATATATATATATATATATATATATATATATATATATATATATATATATATATATATATATATATATATATATATATATATATATATATATATATATATAAGTCTCTTTCCATCTATCTCACTGGTTCTTGGTGAGTTAGAAACCAAGATGCAAGATTTAAGTAGGCGTACAAGTGGTATGGAAACACGAGATGGACAGTATATAGTCTAGCAGAGTGCACCACCAATGCAAGAGCCCGGATATTTGAGGTCCAATTGCAGCCTGGATACGGATATCGCACATTATTACGATGTCGTATACGTCCTCATGAACTTCTCTGAAATTCTCATTATAATTATAATATTGAATGTCACATATATCCTTTTTAATTACACTGCGTTCACAAATTTATTGTTTATCATTGACTCCATCTTTTTCGTGCATTCATCAACGGACAAATTCTTTTTCGGACAAATGATCAACCCGCAAATACAAAATAGCATATCAGTCCCATATTTTTATTTATAATCTACATTCTTCCATATACTTTAATTAAGAACATCCGAGCTGTGTGCAGAATGAGGGAATGCGTATAGCCCCGCAATAAGGGACACAACCATTGTAAAAATGAGATATATGATGGCGCTCCTGTTTTAAAGTCCAGTTATGTTCTTGCCCACAACGTAATATATCTTGTTATCAAACTATTATATATATTATAGCGTACTGAGACATCTGATTCGGGTGCATTTTTTTAGATGTTATCATAATTAATAATTTGAACTCAGTTCCATGAACGATACTCTAAACATGAATTGTGCTGCTTCAATGAAATAAATTGACAAAGATGAGAAGCTGATACAATGAAGTATATCGAATACAGGGAATTTTCTTTCTTCATAGCAAAGGTCAGCCTGACACATCCGACTTCAACATGGTTTCTGGGTCACTGACCCTATATGGAATGGGACAGCCACCTCCACCTGCTCCCCTTTTGGACATAGCAACACAGAGAACAAGATAATTACACAAACAAAAAATACAAATTAACTCTTTGACTATAAATTAACAGCAAGATCTCTCTATTTGTTGTAGATATTTCAATTTATTATTCCAAATGTCATGGTTGACATAACACTGTACAAGCAAAATAAATTAAATAAATCACAAACCTAAAAAAAAAAAAAAAAAAAAGGAATTTTCTTTCTACAAATAATTATAGGTGTCATATTCAAAGTTGTCACATTCTCTTGCACTGATAGTTCTGTGAATCGTCGCCAGATAGTCTTTGTCAGTGCTCTAATGGTAACGTTTTCAACTGACATCTAGTTATTTAGTAGAAACATGACTATAGGGCGATTAAATTTGATCCATTTTAATGTTATTTTGCAGAATTTTGCACTATTCTCCATTTCACTGTTAGTTGTCTTCTTCTTCTTCTGCGTTCAGCAACTGTAATCATGCTATATTGTCAGGCCCATTGTCAAGATGAAGTCCACCGTCTTCTCCAGGTCAGAGCGGCTGCTCCATAGCTTTTGCCTCAAGTCTGTATTCCCTGGCCAGGTCTGCTGTCTCTGCTCTTCGTATGTTGAGCAGTCCTGAAGTATGTGTTCCCGAGTCTGGGTTCCAGATCCGCATAGACACTAATCTGTGTATGAGATCCTCAATCGGTAAAGGTGACCCAACAGTCTGCAGTGGCCTGTTCTAAGGCGAAATATTGTGGTCTGTTGATATCTTTGGAGGAGATGTATTGTAAGCAAATCTAAAAATAAATGTATGTGAGTTAGTACATGAGGACATCCCTACATATTAAGGAGTCAAACTATACAAGCGACTCATCTGGAAACAACACCTAGTAACTGTTAGTTGTAATCATAACGATACTGAAATAATTATTTTCGTTGGGAGCACGCAGATCCTGAGCTAGAGACTTTCTGATAAATGCACATGTCTTCCTTTAGATTAATCGAGATGACACATATACTCACACACGATGTGTTGTCTCAAGCATGTGGTTGTGTTGTTGGGTGGTTACGGGGCAGTTAGATGGATGTGTGGTCCAAGAAGAGGTGTATTACAGTGCGGCATTATCCTAGGATTAGAACTTATTGCCAAGAGCTCAATATATCCTTCTTCGCCATCTAAGAATCGCTCACAGACGGACAGGTGTATGTCCACTTTCTGAAGACAGGTGTATGTCCACTTTCTGAAGACAGGTGTATGTCCACTTTCTGAAGACAGGTGTATGTCCACTTTCTTGCATCTCTTCGTCATCCATGGGTATAATTTATAGAAGACAAAAGTAAGACATCAGGACAAGACATGCAGCAACAATATTACTATTTCACAGATGACAGATTGTCAGCCTACCTACATCTTACCTTAAATGTCCCCTACAGCATGCCTGAAGAGAAGGCAGTGACTTTATTCCGTCCACCTGAACTGGAAGTTTAGTCGCTGATTGCCACAAGGACGATATTTGCAGTCATAAATCTACATGTATTTATGGAATCCTTTGATCACAAATATTATATATTTAATATCTATAACTGTTTATCATTAACAATTAGTAATGTAATTTCCGTTTATGATCAGTTTACATTACTGGACAACGTATGTGGGTCTCACCAATGACCCACTAGACAAACCACCCATATAACAGAAAACCTTAGTAGATGACATGCCGTTATATTGAGGTTCTCCTATGGAAGCTTTGTAGCATGTCACCTATACAAGTATATACCCATTCTGAGTAGAAGGCTCCTTCAATATGCAATCCACTAAACCGAATGTTGAAGTCTTCTGGGTATGAAAGAAAGCTCAGAAAAACCATCTCACTACACATAGGAAGTAAGAGCTAATCGATCACAATTCCTGGAGTTCTCAAACAAACAAATACACATGACTGTTCCATAACCTTATTTCGCCAATGACACGCCTTCAGGCATGGCTGTTTTCTATGCCCCTTACCAAAGAACTTCAGGCATAGCTGTTTTCTATGCCCCTTACCAAAGAACTTCAGGCATGGTTGTGTTCTATGCCCCTTACCAAAGAAATTAAAAGAAAAAACGTATATCGCTTCATCTACCTTCATAGCCGTCTGTCTGCGGGTTAAAATCATGTTTTATTATCGCTTACCTAATTCCCATAATTTTAGATATTTATATTTCACTGGACCCTAAGCAAATAATCTAATTCTCCTTAGTCTCTATATCTTTCTTCTCCCACTCCATAAATCAAGACGCTATAGTTCATTGTGTTCATATATCCAGGTTTAGAACCATTTCTCTACGTGATGGTGTTCTGTTTTATATGTACCATGAAAGTTCCATAAATTGACAGCTGTGTTTTTTTTTCAATCAAATGATATTCCATTTTTAAATCGGTTATAGCGTGTGTGGCCATATAACCTATTCGGCTATTTATTTATTTTATATCATTATACTTGGTCAGACAAAACCAGTCAATGATTTATTTGATCGATCTGATTCTCGTTATTAATCATCGTTATTTCCCAATAATAATAAAGACATACAATGGCAGAGCGATTTCCATTAAAATCTACATTTTGTATTTTTTATCGGATACAATTAAGTTAGGAAAGCGACTGAATAATCAAGTTTATTTGTGAACTTTCACAGTTGATAACTCGTCTTACTTACAATGTGTTACAGAGTAGTGGTTCTATAGAGACTGTAGGCCGATAAATACCTCCCAACAGAAAGTAAACATTCCTCCATCCGTTATGTTTTTCATTATTGTCATGATTTTCGTTGGCCACTATTTATGTACTTGAAATAGCTTGATAAAATAGCCAAGGACGACCAAAGAAATTCACGAAAATAATTAAAAGTCAGCCTTTCAGGTCATGTTTACTTTCTGTTCTTATCCAAGTCATGCTTGGACAGATATTTTCTGCACTTTCAACACTGATTTTCTTGAAACACAGTTGTTACACGACTATGTAGCTCTTGTATTCAGTCGCATTAATCCTTCTTTCTATATATACAGCTAGTGTTTATGTTTCCCATCCATACAAAATATTAGTGTGTGCTTGTGATTTGTATATATTCTTCTTCTGCATTGCTATTGAAATTCGTGCAGATTTGCAGGATGTAGTCTGAAGAACGAAATACGGTGTCACATAAAACTTTTACAATGATTCAAAATATATAATAATCGTGGCTGCTATGTCTGAGCTTTTAGCATGACACGTCCGATTTCACCAGGTATGCTCGGTACTTCGGCCCCCGATAGGATGGATCAGTTACATTCACACTCAAATGCTCCTTAGTCGCCTCTCACGACGTGAATGACAAATAACAGTGTCGCTACTTATTTACTCCATCTAGGGCCATGTCAACACAAATGTTTAGTATAGATTGATATTGTTTGAGGTGCATGATTTTTTACTTTTCTTATCACATTCAACTTTTCCATTGCAGCCATAGTTATTTTAAGATTTTAACACTGGAATCCACCATTGCATATTTTGTATTCGATGCATTTAAAAATTGAAACTTCTAATTTGATGTTATTAACTTTGATGTTAGTTCGATCAATGTAAAGATTTACTTATGTTGCAAGTAATGAAACGTCTTATAATTTTTTATCGTTAAGTTGGATGTTATTTTAAATTTAATATTATTTTGGTGATCTTAATATTCTCATTAAATGAGATCATTTTGTTCACGGATGGATGTGTGTGCGTCGTGGTAAGCGGTCTGGTCAACAGTCAGTTAAACGTGGGGGGAGTAGTTGCCGAGAACAGGGGAGTATATAGAACATTACATCCAATATTAGGATGGAAGTCCAGGGAACTGCTGTCCTCAAATGGATCTCTGGAACCTTAATCACCAAAACATTTATTGTGTCAGATTCCTAGTCCATGCTGGGTAAAATCCGCAATGGCCGATATCAATATGAGTGGACATCTATAGCTACACGCAACTCCCCGCGGCATTACATAGATTTACTGTCCAGGACACGCCGATGCTCACTGCAATGAGACAGCAGACTGTCTGACACCTCAGACACCAACAGATGAGACGTTAACAATGGATAAACTGGATGTGCTGAAACTGTTTCATGAGCTCCTGCTGTAGGCAGATACTGCGATTGAAAAAGAAGCACACAAGGATGCTGAGATGGGATATTTCGGTATTAAGTGTCGTGGTAGTAAAGCAACATTGTTCTGTCTCTATGTTATTCATGGTTACAAGAAGACGTTTAGGTTCTTGTAGTACAAATATATATGTTATGTTCCTTACTGAAGTACTTCGATACTTGTGCGGGATGATCATTGTTGATGTGATGGTCCTTGTCTCGATTGATCCGTTCTCAATGGCGTTGGTACATACACACTTAAGGGAGGGGTGTCTTGACGAGATCACATCTTTTATTGGGGATGTGGTTGCTCAAGTACGGAAAATCTGTTTACTTGTGTTGCAAGGCGATTACGTGCCGATAGACTGGACATGGTTCAATTCCCGTCAGTTGTAAGAATTATTACCAATTATCCTCATGTTTCCTACTTGAATTTACTAGTAGTAAAGCAGTACACATGCAGGGGGAAGAATATATTTAACCAACGAGCCACAGGAACCGTCAGTACACATTCTCTGTGTCATTAACTGAGCACTAGCTGAGGAGACTGAGAACTAATATGTTTATGATCAGATTGAAATGATGACTGCCCATAACCATTAACCAATAAGGGGTTATTTTAAATCTATAATTGGATGAATTTTCTTGCAAACATCAAATCTCCATCTACAATCATTTTCTGGTCTCTCTACTTGGTCGCAGTTAATAGTAATACTATATTATAACAAAAATGATCAATTTTCATGTCATCCCACAGAAGATTATCACATTAGTACAATTGTTACAGCTGGACTGACCTTTCTGATATCAAGGTCATGTACCTCTTTTGAGACTTTCAAACACATTCCATAGTTGACATAAATGTCAAGAGGTTTTACACATGATCTCTACTGGTGACATCACTTGTGTTGTGCGTTAAGTGACATTAAGATGTGACACATTCTGGTAAATACAGACTATTTTGTTGCATATGTTGTTGCAGTTGTATCTGTGCTTCACACAGATCTGTATATTCAACCGCCGCGGCTTCGTGTCTGTCGGGCCACGAAAGCTTCTTCTTGAATTGTTAAGTTGTTTATGAGTGTACAGAAAAGTAGTACTAAGAAACGACGTTTGCCGGGTGTAAATATACAGAGTTTATGAGTTTCTACATGAACGCCTTCAACTGTATAATCAAGAGAGAAAAGCGATAAGAAATATTGTTAGAACTTGACATCAGGTGTTACAGTTAGAACTTGACATAAAGTGTTACAGTTAGAGCTTGACATAAAGTGTTACGGTTAGAGCTTGACATCAAGTGTTACGATTAGAGCTTGACATCAAGTGTTACAGTTAGAGCTTGACATCAGGTGTTACAGTTAGAACTTCACAAAAAGTGTTACAGTTACAGATTGACCTCAAGTGTTACAGTTAAAGTATTAACATTTTTGGTGGTGTAGTTTTCAGTTACATACGGTTAAACAATGCTAAAGAAATATGGAAAAATAAATAAGAAAACAAATTGAAGAAGTAAAAGAAAAAGAAGTAAGGAAGAAGAAGACAATGTAGAAAAATAATTATAAAAATAAAGACGTAAGACGAGAACTAGTTAAAACTATAAGAAAACAATGACGAAGGACCTACTCTCACACATCACACTCTACAGTTTTCTTTACCTGTGTGGTCCTGTAAAACACACACACATGACACTGCTGCATCAGAGCACACCTGTTTCTACACAACATATCACAAACTCCAGATTGTGTATGGGACATATATTATATAATATCACACCTGTCGACTCCACAGGAGCTCCGATATTGGCCACAAAGAGCCACACTAGAAGTATCACACACTGAATCTATACTACCAAGTATATGCAAAAGTAATATCGTATATTTATTACGTTTGCATTAGAATGCCGGAATGTGAAATCAAGTGGCATGTCCATGACAGCAAATGGCTTAACTAAATTGTCAATAATTTATATTCTTTCATATTCTTTTCATTTACCCATTGACGTATATTTAGACATGACATCGCGTCCAATCCTGTCAATATTTAGACACTGCGTCCAATCTTGTGTATATTTAGACACTGCGTCCAATCGTGTGTATGTTTAGACACTTCATCTATCCGTGTGTATATTTAGACAAAGCGTCCAATCTTGTGGATATTTAGACATTGTGTCCAATCTTGTATATATTTAGACACTGCGTCCAATTTTTTTTTATATAGACACTGCGTACAATCTGGTGTATATTTAGACAATGCGTCCAATCTTGCGTATATTTAGATACTGCGTCCAATCGTGTGTAAATTTAGACACTACGTCTAATCGTGTGCTTCTTTAGACACTGCGTCCAATCTTGTGCATATATAGATACTGCGACCAATCGTGTGTATATATAGACACTGCGTCTAATCTTGTGTAAATTTAGACACTACGTCTAATCGTGTGCTAATATACCCACGATTATATAACCCCGATCTAAGATGAACGACAACTATGTAATAATTAATCCAAGGTCGTGATTACTGATGTCCTGTATCTTTAAATACTATTTCTTATTCAGATTAAATCTCTGTTGGTTTTGATGTATGTGAACTAATCCAGTGAGCACGTCAAGAACATAGGACACGCACGCGAAACCAATGTCACAAAATATGGAATAAGAAAAACAAATAAAAAATAAAATGGATTACTTTGCTGGTAATAAGCTTTGCGCATTCTTGCTTACATGGGCAAGCCACTCAATCACCGGACCTTGGGATTGGCCCAAAAAGAGGCTGTAGTGCGTGATTGAAATAACCGCTGCCCATTAGTAGCAAGAAATTTGCTATTTGCATTAGCACAAGCAATGAACAGCCAAAACTCACCCCATTTCTTTGACAGACATGTACTGGTCATAAAGGATACACTGGGGAGATTAAGAGAAATGGCCTTCGATTGCACTTTCCACATAGATTTAAATATGCAGCCATTTTTCATGATCTTACGTCAGTAAAGAAATGTGTACAGCACGTAAACATCACAAGAAAAGCCAATTTTTGATTATTTCCGTGTTTTTGGTCGGCCTTAGCTTTTTTGGCAAACTCCTCGAGGTATATAAATAGTGACGGATAAAAACAGGACAATAATAAAAAACGCAACGAGTGAACGATTGTTTGCTTTCTGTACATAGGTCTTTACCGCCGACAGTCTAGAACTATCACTGGAAGCTGTATTGGCCTGACATCATTTCTAGCTGTACCATGTTTTACATCGCCTGTTCTATAGCAAAGTAATATGTATCGCATAGTATATCTTTCTAGACAAAAACATAAGTAATGTGTATATCATAGTATATCTTTCTAGACAACAACATAAGTAATATGTATCGCATAGTATATCTTTCTAAACAACAACATAAGTAATGTGTATCGTATAGTATATCTTTCTAGACAAAAAACAAAAGTAATTTGTATCGCATAGTATATCTTTCAAGACAACAACATAAGTAATGTGTATCGCATAGTATATCTTTCTAAACAACAACATAAGTAATATGTATCGCATAGTATATCTTTCTAGACGACTACATAAGTAATGTGTATCGTATATTATATCTTTCTAGACGACAACATAAGTAATGTGTATCGTATAGTATATCTTTCTAGACAACATAATTAATGTGCACCATACAGAAGTACAACATGAAAATCAATGTATAAAAACAGAAGTTATGACAAATTAGCAAGTCAGCATCACCAATGGTTATAACAATAGATAACACGAAAGTGAAACAAGCCAACGAATCTAAATATCTAGGCAGTATTTATTCCGAAGATGGAAGACTAGACAGAGAAATAGAAACATGGTGCCAGAAAGCAAACACATTGACCTACCAACTTTCACCATTACTTCTTCACCCAAAGATCAACATAGAAATTTTAAAAAAAATAATAATAAATACTATCTACAATTTTTATACCAATACTTTGCTACCAATGTCAAACATGGTCTTTAACAGCCTCTCAGCAGAGAAAAATCGTTACATGTGAAATGAAGTGTCTGAGAAAAGCTGCAATGGTTACTAAACTAGATAAAATAAGAAATGAAGAAATTAGGAAAAGAGTTTATATAATATCATGTATAATATCAAGTAAAATGGTTCGGTCACCTTATGAGAATGAAGCCAAACCAGATACCAATAAGAGATTATAACAAAAAAATACCCGTGCGTAAGGCCAAAGTTAGACCAAGAAAACGGCGGATAGTAAACAAATAGTCAAGCAAAATGAATTAAACAGGTTACTAAAACACTTATCTTGCCTATTAATAAAAATATATAAAAAGTATATATAAAAAAACATACAATAAAACTAACAGGACAATTCTCCACGTTTCGGCTCGAATTGAACCTTTTTCAAGAGACAGAAAACAACAAAATAAAAAACAAAATAGATGACTACATTTCATCAAGCCCCGTCTCCAAAGCGCAGGGATGGCAACGCATCTAGTAAAAGAGAAAATGCGTACATTCATTATAAACAAACCGAAAGTGGGAAATTAGAGGCACTATAGATGTAGTTGGGATGTTTATAATGAGTGCAAGAATAATAAAAGAAAAAGATAAGAAAAATAACCATTTTGTCACTTTATCAGACAGGCAGGTTTTAAGAACATAGTCACAACAGGCAAGACAGAAGGGAACAGAGACAGATGGGGACGTGAGAAAATATTCATGTGACAACCTAGCAAGGCTTGGAAACAACGATCCTGATAACAATACTGTGAACAGAGAACCATGGTCACCTACGCCAACCAGAATGGCATATGATAATGATAGATGAGTAATGATGAGGTTGTGTGGTGGTGGGGTGAGTATGTTTGGGGAAGGAAGGATACAAGAAGAATAATCATTTGAAAACGCATGGAATGAATGTGAAACCAAATATAGACAAAAACATATATATAAAACCAAACATAAACATACATAGAAATGTATACACACACCAAGAGTCAAGAAATAAATATATAACAAAATGGACACAGATGTGTGAAGGATACCCACACAAAATGCACAGGCATGTAAATGTATCCACACCTAGGAAAGGGCTCACACCAGAATAGGCATACATATTGATACAGAATGGAGATACGTGCATTAACATAAACAA
>CM067317.1:17625256-17654545 GCA_034231615.1 Meghimatium bilineatum | reverse complement strand
TGGGTAACTCAAACAAAAGGATAGGAAACACCATGATAGCCTTGAATAAACAAAGACTAAATGCAACCAAGGCGACACATCTGGCCTTGGAACGACAGCTTAAACTTCCACCCCTACACTTAACGGCAAATGTGAATGCGATCAACTATCATTCACCTGGGGAAAGACAATGGACAATAGATAGACCATACAGTTAGGACATACATTTTGAAATCACATAATGTTTATCTAATTATGAATTGTTTTTCAAAGTGGACGTTAACACGTTGCACACGGCTCGTCTTTTGAAAAGATGTTTTGATCGTTGCCATAGATGGTGTTAGACGTTGCTAAGAAAGTCTTCATACTAAGATATTGTAAAAATACTGATTTATTTTGTCGATCACAATAATTTTAAGGAATTTCCTCGTGACCTTGTCTGTCATTTATGTGATAAAGAGAGGTGAGATAAGACACGTCAGGTGAGTGTAGAAGAGGCACGGTGCGAGATGAGGGTGATGACACATTCTGGGAAACTGAAGTTATATGGGATACATGGAAGATTGAAGTTACTATCTGCATTGTAAGTGTATGAAAGAAAACACGTCGTACAACTCTATGGATTCGAAAAGAATTCTTCCTTTTAAAAGAAAATTGTACTACCATGTCAGTTGACATGATTTTACATATTGGGATGCAGGTGGTATTCCTAAACAAACCCAAAAAATAATAAACATAAACACGCTTTCCATTTGTCATCGGGGTTTTGGAAAGGAATGTTGATAATACCTTTTGATATCAAGAAAGGAGGGGGATTGGCTGCGTCCTCTTTTTTTTATTGTTTATCAATACTAAATGGTTTTTTTTTGTCTTAAAGGCGGAAAACGGGGAGGGGGGAGGTTAAACACGACCGACAGACTTAGTTCTCAATATGTCTATTCAGACTGAACACGACAGACAGTATGTATATCAATATGTCTATTCGAACAACGGCATGTTTTGTCTTCCTTTAATGGACAGCTAAATTATTGCATAAAATAAAAATGCGATGTCACATTCATTGTTGCAAATATATATATATATATATATATATATATATATATATATATATATATATATATATATATATATATATATATATATATATATATATATATATATATATATATAACGTATATTTTTGCAACAATTAATGTGAAATCACATTTATATATATATATATATATTACTTGACACTATATCCTAATTGATGTCTTCATTAAATAATATACACCGCTCGTCCGTGGAAGTCGACAATGACCATTCAGCTCAACTAGGATGATGATGATGAATAGAATGACATATACGAGGCTGCTAATAGCAAGAAAGAGTTTTAGAGTTTGTGAAACATGTTAATTGTACAAAATTATTTACATAGCTATAAACAGAATGGTCAACCGTTGTACAAGATTATATTACACAGCTATAACAATATGGTCAACCATATAGAAAAGATAGTAAGAGGATGTAGCACTTTATAAATAACAAGAAGTGGTATGTATCTCCATAAATAGCAACTGAAAGTTTCACCATACATAGCAACTGAAAGTATCACCATACATAGCAACAGAAAGTATCACCATACATAGCAACAGAAAGTATCACCATACATAGCAACAGAAAGTATCACAATACATAGCAACTGAAAGTATCACCATACATAGCAACAGAAAGTATCACCATACATAGCAACAGAAAGTATCACCATACATAGCAACTGAAAGTATCACCATACATAGCAACAGAAAGTATCACCATACATAGCAACTGAAAGTATCACCATACATAGCAACTGAAAGTATCACCATACATAGCAACTGAAAGTATCACCATACATAGCAACTGAAAGTATCACCATACATAGCAACTGAAAGTATCACCATACATAGCAACTGAAAGTATCACCATACATAGCAACAGAAAGTATCACCATACATAGCAACAGATTGTACTATCTTACAGCAGTTATAAATTGGTATAGATAAATGTATGGCAAATTGAGAACAATCGTCATCGCACACGGTGTCCCAATCAGTGTGCAGCTGCCTAGTTAGTGATTAGCGCTGTCTAAGACACTTGCTCATTGACGTTGTGTACGGCACTTGCTCATTAGCGTTGTCTACACTTGCTTATTAGCGTTGGCACAATATCTAGATCTTCCCAGAACATGGTTTCTCGTACCCTATTTTAATGGGGTCTTATCAATAACAAGATTCATTTGTATTTCACACTCTGAACGAAGAGTGACCTCGAAACACGGATCTGCTGGTAGACGGACGAATGACTTAACACTATACTACTGCGGGTCCCAACATCAGCTGTAACGTAATTTACTGCTGTAACAACATAAAGTATTAAAATACTCTACCATAACAACATGTAGTATTATAATGAACTGCCCCACCGAAGACAGATGTGTCGGGCCACTGACCTGCTATAAGATAGAACTAGATGGAGTTTACGAATGAACGCTAAAGATGAAGAAGATAATATGCTACCATAACAACATGTAGTATTGTAATATCCTTCCATTAAATTTACACAACAATTTGACATTGAGCATACGCATTACTATGGTCAACCAATGTGATGTTACATGTTAGAGTATCATCTTTACAAGACTATACAAGACACGCTTCCTTGTGTGCACTACATGTCTGAGCAGTTCAACATACGTAAAGTTTTACTTAATGGAACTAGAGTTAACACATATGTAAAGTTGTATTTAATAGGAATAGAGTTCCCCTATACATAAAGGTTTACTTAATGGAACTAGGGTCCCCCCATAATAAAGATTTACTTAATGAAACTAGGGTTCCCCATAATAAAGATTTACTTAATGGAACTAGGGTTCCCCCATACGTAAAGATTTACATAATGAAACTCGGGTTCCCCCATACGTAAAGATTTACATAAAACTAGGGTTCGCCCATACGTAAAGATTTACTTAATGAAACTAGGGTTCGCTCATACGTAAAGATTTACTTAATGAAACTAGGGTTCCATCATAATTGTCCTACTGCTGCGTTCCTTCGTAAACTCCTGCAGATTAACAGAATCCAATGAAAGAAAACATAATGTTTTTGTCATAGTTTACAGCTTAGCTACGATACTTGCATCTGTGAACCTGAATTATCAGACTTCAGCTTATGTCATATGAGTCACTTTGACTCTTATTGGGATTGAACAGCCAATATCTATCCCCCAACCTCATCGGTCGCCTCCTCCTATACGACCTGGATGGCATGTGTTGTTATTATTTCTTCCCGACCGAGCCCACTAGACATACGGGTTGCCCATAAATACTCTTCCCCTGTCAATATTACTGATCATCTCTCTCTTAGAGTACCACTCAAAGCACGTAACTCTGTAGTTCCAAACAATAATCTCCCTGATCTCCTCCAAATTGTAACTTTAAACAAATGATTCCGTATCCAACCCGTGTCCTAGTTAACACTATTTAAATTTGTAACTTTCGGCAGATTGTACGCAAATATGTGGCATAGAAATGGCATTAACTACAGACTAAGCTGAAAGTTTACAGAACAGTGGTACTTTCAGTGCTGTTATACTGTAATAGAGGCGTTGCAGGTCGGTAAAATAGAATAGTAGGTCGGCGGCTGTTAGTCAAATCCAGACATAATGTCTGGCAGAACCTTATGAACAAGTAAAGTGTAGTAACAATATTGTCACACACTTTGCATTCAGGTGACATTAAAACATTTTTAAGAACGGCAGACTCCATGAAGCTAGCAAGCAGACAACATAGGTCAATAAATCGCCCTATGTACGACTGCTTGACAAAGGGGCATTGTTCGGTTCCGCCAGTGGAGAGATGCACTCATTTGGCCATGTATTGACATACCAAATAAAAGGTATCATTCTTGTTGAACATTGAAGAAACAACAAAGTGCTAAAATATAGACCGTGGCTTTCACTTCTAGGGGAAGGGAGAGGAGATACATGGGACTAGCTTCAACAAAAGAGTTGACAAACGGAATGTCTGGGATGTATGTAAGTTGCAGTCGTCAATTTAATGACAAAGTGGACTCAACTTTAAAACGGACGTGAGACAGTACATTGCTGAGAAGAGATAAAGCACACTTAATGAAGGCAGCAATACATTCATTTCAAGATGAAGAGGATGTCAATGAGGTTGAGAACGTATACATACAGAGAATGTTAGAAATGGGAGTATCTAGAGGTGAGGGAAGGAAAAGTAAATTTTATGGAAAGTCCCGAAGATCACACAATCAACACCTGACTGGAACTATGAGTCTACATACACTGGGATGTCTGCTAAAACTGAGGCGGAGCACTTATGGGAATGCCCTGCGTACTATGAAGCTAGATTCAAATCAAGAAGAAATATTTTCTCAAATACTGGGGAATTTTTCACGGGATCTAGACTAAGCGGTGGTTTAGACCGGTAGACGAGGTCATGAGACTAGGACAAGGACTAGGTTCGAAACTCAGGTTGAGACCGGAGCTGGGAATTACATAGCTGTAATAGTTAGGGAAGTTTAGTTTCACAGGTAGTTAGAAAGTTTTAGTAGAAATTGAAAAGATCCCAAGGGAGAGACGAAAATAACACTATTTTTATAATATCCTAGTAAAACATGAACTGTGTATAGATGCCATGTGTGGAAACTCAATTCACTTTTGCACAACTTGTCTCAGAATAGCTATAAACATCAGATGGCAAGACAACATTCTAGATTCCACTGGTCTTGACATATCGGGTATCCCTAGCATTGACACTATCCTGTATCAGGCACATATTCCTTGGTCAGGCAATTTGGTACGTATGCCAGATCATCGGCTGCCAAAGATACTTCTCTATGGTGATCTGGAGAAGGGTGATCTGGAGGTGGGCAAAATTAACCGCTACGAGGACTCGTTAGAGACATCACTGAAAGCCTGTGAAGTAGACTAAGATAATGGGAATAACTTGCACAAAATATATCTACATTGGGCTCTTCAGTCAAAAAAGGCACATCGTTCTGTGAAAAGTAGAGAAATGCAGCAGTTCAGCAGCGGAGTGTATCTAGAAAGTCACGGATAGAACAAAATCCTCGTGAAGTGGTCATTCTGTGCCCGAATTGTGCAAGGAAATTTGCATCCCGAATATGGCTTATAGTTATTTATGAATGCGTAATCAAGAACACAATTCTAAATACATTTTAAAAAGTGTATGTAACAAATGGTCATCATCACTTGTGATAGATGAACACCCACACACTATGTAAATATTGTAAATATCCTTCCACGGAGATCATCGGAATGAGAAATATATAAAAGATGTAATCCTTTTTTTCATAACATACTCCACGTTGAGCTATCGATGAGTTCACTGATGTTCTTCTTTGCATCTCACTTAACTTTATCACGATGATTTGCAGAGAACATATACATATATATTCATCACCTTCAGTAATCATCACTTGATATAGTATTGGAAAATATTGTGAATAATATATGGCAACACGTTAGATCACATTTACAACATCACAAGACAAGATTGTTTCTCACTCGTACGCATCGTTGATGATAAATATCGCTGGAAGACACCGTGTGGTAATGCGCGACTGACGATGTTATAGGAGACCTGTCAACTAAAACGTAAACATGAACTAGTCTCCGATTTTCATGAAATCTATTGGTTGGTCGTGGCTATTTTTTCATGCGTCTCCAAGTATGTAATAGCAATTAAAAATCAAACAATAATCAAAAACGTAGCGAACGGGGTCCACATTAATTCAGCTAGGAGGTATGTAATGTCGATAGCCACTGTTATCTAATGCATCCAATGTGGTTCTCCTACGACCCTGATGGGTTACGGGTTTATAAAAAAAAATAGAAATGATTAAGTATAAAAATCGTCAAGATATAACACAAGACTAAACTGTGTACAAATAATTTTGGAAACATAATTCAGTGAATGATAATTGAGCGATATGAAAATACAATCTCAGCGTTATAATAATTACATCTAAACGTTGAAAAGTACTTTGGTCCTTTTTTTTTGAAGCAATTACCAAAGAAACAATTATAATGATAAAAGGTTGACCAGACTTTTCATAACAAGAACAAAAATTCCAAGCATCATTTATACGTTAATACAGTGTAACTTTTTTCTTGCGTGGGTCAAACTTGCGATGTGGTATTTTGTGAACCCAACAAATATATACATTTTTTAATCAGTCTGTCGAGCTAGTAAATACGACATTGCGGGTCGAACTTGACCCAAAGACTGGACTTGAACTAAAGTCTGTATTCTTCCTTAAATCTGCTCTAATAAAACTCTGTTCACTTTAAGAGTAAAGTTGGTCAAAACACACCCTCGTATTACTCCGCGACATCAGTTGATTTTTAAACAGCTGATGACATGTAAAAACAATATTATTTAAAACATTAAAAAAAAATAAAAACAATATTTAAAAAACTATTTAAAAATTTAAAAACGAAATTTCGAAACAATATTATTGGACACGTAACAATCGAGTATAATGATTATACTCTACGTCCAACAACCAATCAGAAGACTGACGTACTTCATTCTTGAAGTGAACAGAGTATACATTCCTTTCTCTGTTTCAAAATAAATGTTTTAAAATGATTGATGCAAGGGACTGAATTCAGTAAAAATATAAAGAGGTTTATATTATTTACTCGCTACAGCCCCTTTGCATGTTTAGTATAAATTGTCATTTTCAAATGGTGTTTGCATGCTGAAGTCAGATGTGTTAGGACGAAAGGCGCAGATATTGCAGCCAAGGTATAAATCATGACACATTACAATGCTTTAGTCGGATTATAACATGCTAATATGTACTAGTTTAAGAACGAATGTAGAAGGTTAGTCACTGTTAGTATATCTTATCTATCTAAGCCTGTAACCATCAAACTAAAGGTCACTGGACTTCATGAATATATTGAATACATATAGTGGATACCGTGCTAAATGTATACGTATGAAAATTTATGGTGTTGTTGGTTGTTGTCGATATTCAATTGCTGCTGAGTAGCTCTACTCTTGTCAGTATATTCAGTCAGTGCCTCTTTTGCCAATTTGGCACATATGGCGGATGTCATAGTTCTCCATGCCTGTCAGTCAGTTGCCAAGGATTACAGGTCTTGTGTATTTATGCCTGTTGATTTTAATTCATTCATAAATGTTCTTCAATGTGCGTTGTTTTTGGTCTTCCTTGTTTTCTTTACCCGTCTGGTGTCCACATGAAATCTTGTCGTGGAATTCTGTCTTCTTTCATTCTAAATACGTGGCCGATGAATGTCCAGCGGCGTTTTTCGATGATGTTCGTCACGTATTCTTGTTTTGTCTCCTCTCTTAGTATGTCGTTTGATTTGAAATCTTTCCATTTAGCATTTGTAATTTTTCTCGAAGACAACTAACTTCTTATCCATTATTGCTTTAAATTTCCAACTTTCACATCCGTATGTCAATACTGGAAACACACTTGCATTGAATAGTCGCAGTTTGATGTGTTTACTTGCGATCTTCGATCTCCAGATGGTTGAAAGTTTGTTAAAGGCGTTGGAGGCGAGCGAGATTCGAGCCTTGATTTCTGAGTTGGCATCACCGTCTGCTGTTATCTTGCTTCCCAAATATACCAATTTTGAAACTTTGTCTTGTAGATTGTCATGTCATGTGACGTATTCCTTCCAGAACGGTGTCTTCCCAATGACCTCTCTGAACCTCTCTCTGTCTTGGGCGATGTGGCTTGCATTTTCTAGCGATGTATTCATGTTATCTTTAATGTCGTCAGACCATCGTCTTCTTGGTCTGCCCCTTCTCCTCTTCCCAGGTACTCTTCCCTCCATTATTTGTCTTTCTAAACAGTTATGTCTCTTTATATGACCAAACAGGCGTAGTTTTCTTTTCGTTATTGTGTTTAGTAACCAACACTCTGGAATATTCAGTGTGTTTATAATATCTGAGTTTCTTATTTTATCCTTCCATGATATTCTAAGTATCTTCCTGTAGCATTTCAGCTCGAAGGCGTTGATCCTCTTTGCCGCTGTTTTACTTAGAGTCCATGTTTCACAGCCGTATGTTGCAACCGGAAAAATAAAAGTTCGTAACATTAGCACTTTCGTTTCTATATTGTTGTTTTTCCATATGTTTTTCAGCCGTGTTATTTTACAATATGCCATTGCCAATCTCTTCCTCATTTCTGCCATGCAGTCTCCTGCACCGTTGATGTTTGCTCCTAAGTATTCAAATTTATCCACACATTCTATCTCGGTATTGTCTATTCTGATTTTTGGTTGTTGTGTTGTTATATCTGTTGACATGATTTTTGTTTTCTGAGTGTTTAAATAAAATTTTGTGCTTCGCTATATTTCTTTGTGTTCTTGATTAGTTGTTCCAATCCCTTTATATCGTTTAAAGGAAGTACTGTGTCGTCTGCGTAGCGTAGTTCCGGGATTAGGAATCCACCTATGTTTAAAGCGTGGTAGTCAGTGTTGTGTATGTCTTCTCTCACGTTCCTCATTATACTTTCAGCATAGATATTGAACAGGTATGGGGAGAGTGTGCACCCTTGCCTTACTCCAATCTGTACCTCAAACCACTCTGAGAGATCGTCCTCTAACTTCACTGCAGCCTTTTGATCTTGGTAAAGTTCCTCTATTAGATAAATCATATGTAT
This sequence comes from Meghimatium bilineatum, assembly GCA_034231615.1. Taxonomy (NCBI): domain Eukaryota; kingdom Metazoa; phylum Mollusca; class Gastropoda; order Stylommatophora; family Philomycidae; genus Meghimatium; species Meghimatium bilineatum. Next base: position 17,645,855 of record CM067317.1, on the reverse strand, counting down.
TGGGAAACCCATGCTGCTCATTATCTCCCATAGTTGCTGGTGTTGGACGCAGTCGAACGCTTTTCAGTAATCTATGAAACACATGTGCAGGTCAGTTGAAAATTCCCTACACTTTTCTATGATCAATCTCATGTTAAGAATGTGATCTCTTGTTCCTCTGCCCGATCTGAAACCAGCCTGTGTTTCGTTTATCTCCATCTCTAATTTCTGTTTGATTCTTTGCATTATGATGTTTAACATTATTTTACTTGCTTGACTTATAAGGGCTATAGTTCGGTAGTTAGAGCAAATCTGAAGGTCGCCTTTTTTTGGGAGGGGTATATATAATGATTTTTTCAATTCATCCGGCCATGTACCGCTTTCCCATATTTTGCAGCAGAGTTTGTGGTAAATTTTGATTCCGGCCTCGCTGCCTGCGTGTATCATTTCAGTTGTTAAGCCATCATTGCCTGGGGCTTTACCTTTCTTTAAACTTTCTATTGCGTATCTTACTTCTTCCTTTGTGGGTTCTGGCTTCTTTTCATATTCGTTTATTGTATTGTATTGTAGATTATCATCTAGTTTAATTGATTGTCAGACCGGTAACGTTCATGATTTTCGCTTTATGTGTGTTTATTTGAAGACCTATCTGTTGCGAAAAACTCGAGTCTTTCTGTTTTTTCTTGGAGATTTTGGTGTGTGAACTCAGGAGAGCAATATCATCATCGAAGGTTAAATCATCCAGGGTCTTGTTGTTTACCCATTTTATTCCTAGTTGCCTTTGGTCTGTGCATTTCTTCATCACCCATTCAATCGCGATGCAATACAGCATTGGGCACAAAACACATCCTTGTTTTACTCCCGTTTTCACCAGCAGAAGGGAACCAGCAGAAAAAAACCACTTTCTGTTCTTACACAACAATTCGAAACGGAGTTAAACTATTTCATAATTTTGATGTATTTCGTCGGGATGCCGTAAAGTGAAAGAATCTTCCAGAGAGATGGTCTGTGAAGAATATGGGTCAGTATATTGCCATTCCTAAAACACGTGCATGTCTTCTGAAGTTAATTTGGTGATCCATATATTTTATTGCTGTTAAACGTGTCAGCACTGGTTTATTCCTGGCAGTTTTCTGGGCAGTCAACAAGAAGAAGTTCCACTGCACTGTTTCGTTGGCATGAGAGTAGTGTCTAAAATGGTTATTTGCGGGAATTTGATACGATTTAAATGATTATTGACTCGTGTATGTCCTGTTCGAAACTGAAAGATAAGGGCGTATTTTCTACTGCAGATTTTGTTTATACTATCATTATGTTATCGTGAAAATATATAATTATGTCTAAAACACAATGTGAAAATGGAAGTAAAAATATTACTTGTGGAAGGATGTGTACAGCAGTGACATGATTAGAACATTCTAACTGATGTTTGAACATCATTACCATGTTTTGGATTTATCTAACTGGTGTTTTTTTTTCTGTTGATAATTCACATATTTTAGTACTATGTTTGAAACTATGATCTGTTTTTTCGGTTGATAATTCACATATTTTAGTACTATGTTTGAAACTATGATCTGTTTTTTCTGTTGATAATTCACATATTTGAGGACTATGTTTGAAACTATGATCTGTTTTTTCGGTTGATAATTCACATATTTTAGTACTATGTTTGAAACTATGATCTGTTTTTTCGGTTGATAATTCACATATTTGAGGACTATGTTTGAAACTATGATCTGTTTTTTCGGTTGATAATTCACATATTTGAGGACTTTGTTTGAAACTATGATCTGTTTTTTCGGTTGATAATTCACATATTTGAGGACTTTGTTTGAAACTATGATCTGTTTTTTCGGTTGATAATTCACATATTTGAGGACTATGTTTGAAACTATGATCTGTTTTTTCGGTTGATAATTCACATATTTGAGGACTTTGTTTGAAACTATGATCTGTTTTTTCGGTTGATAATTCACATATTTGAGGACTTTGTTTGAAACTATGATCTGTTTTTTCGGTTGATAATTCACATATTTGAGGACTATGTTTGAAACTATGATCTGTTTTTTCGGTTGATAATTCACATATTTGAGGACTTTGTTTGAAACTATGATCTGTTTTTTCGGTTGATAATTCACATATTTTAGAACTATGTTTGAAACTATGATCTGTTTTTTCGGTTGTTAATTCAGATATTTTAGAACTATGTTTGAAACTATGATCTGTTTTTTCGGTTGTTAATTCACATATTTGAGGACTATGTTTGAAACTATGATCTGTTTTTTCGGTTGATAATTCACATATTTGAGGACTATGTTTGAAACTATGATCTGTTTTTTCGGTTGATAATTCACATATTTTAGTACTATGTTTGAAACTATGATCTGTTTTTTCGGTTGATAATTCACATATTTGAGGACTATGTTTGAAACTATGATCTGTTTTTTCGGTTGATAATTCACATATTTGAGGACTTTGTTTGAAACTATGATCTGTTTTTTCGGTTGATAATTCACATATTTGAGGACTTTGTTTGAAACTATGATCTGTTTTTTCGGTTGATAATTCACATATTTGAGGACTATGTTTGAAACTATGATCTGTTTTTTCGGTTGATAATTCACATATTTGAGGACTTTGTTTGAAACTATGATCTGTTTTTTCGGTTGATAATTCACATATTTGAGGACTTTGTTTGAAACTATGATCTGTTTTTTCGGTTGATAATTCACATATTTGAGGACTATGTTTGAAACTATGATCTGTTTTTTCGGTTGATAATTCACATATTTGAGGACTTTGTTTGAAACTATGATCTGTTTTTTCGGTTGATAATTCACATATTTTAGAACTATGTTTGAAACTATGATCTGTTTTTTCGGTTGTTAATTCAGATATTTTAGAACTATGTTTGAAACTATGATCTGTTTTTTCGGTTGTTAATTCAGATATTTTAGAACTATGTTTGAAACTATGATCTGTTTTTTCGGTTGATAATTCACATATTTTAGAACTATGTTTGAAACTATGATCTGTTTTTTTCGGTTGATAATTCACATATTTTAGAACTATGTTTGAAACTATGATCTGTTTTTTCGGTTGTTAATTCAGATATTTTAGAACTATGTTTGACACTATGTTCTGTTTTTTCGGTTGATAATTCACATATTTGAGGACTTTGTTTGAAACTATGATCTGTTTTTTCGGTTGATAATTCACATATTTGAGGACTATGTTTGAAACTATGTTCTGTTTTTTCGGTTGATAATTCACATATTTGAGGACTATGTTTGAAACTATGATCTGTTTTTTCGGTTGGTAATTCACATATTTGAGGACTATGTTTGAAACTATGATCTGTTTTTTCGGTTGGTAATTCACATATTTGAGGACTATGTTTGAAACTATGATCTGTTTTTTCGGTTGATAATTCACATATTTGAGGACTATGTTTGAAACTATGACCTATTACCTATCGAAAACTTAGCGATATCAGTAGCCATGACAAAAGATCAGTAATCAAATAACATCATCATCAGGTAGCATATCCTGATCAGGATGTAGCACGAGGCCTTTTGAAACTTCTGTTTATCTTGAGCCTGTTCTCCTGTTTTTGTTATTATCATGTTCAGGTGGTCTTTGATGTCTTTCGTTCGTCTTCTTCTTCGTCTGCCTCTTGCTCGTCTCCCTGGAATCATCTCCTCCATTATGGTTTTCTCTAGGCATCCATTACGATATGGCAAAAAATATTATAATTTTATAATTTATATAAAAATAATAGTTTTTATACTCTTACTTAGAAATTATTAGTATGAGTCAGACCTACACATTTTTTATGAAGACAATATTGAGTTACAATAAAATTCAGATGATGCTCTGGTATAATTATCGTAATGTATAATTTGTTCACGCGACGGGTTCGTAGGAAATAATCTCTATTGGGATGAAGTATAGATAATCGGTTGACTGGTTTTTACTCCTCAACACGCCCGTGTGTTGTCGGGGCCCGAAAGGGGAGCAAAGAATAGCAACACTGTTTACCTTCCACGCATGTCGTAAAAGGCGACTAAGGAGGTTATGGGATGGAGTTGGCTGTCCCATCGCATATAGGGTCAGTGACCCAAAGCCATGCTGAAGTCGGATGTGTCAGGACGAAAGGCGCAGATATCGCAGCAATGCTGTAAACCATGACACAACGCATTCCGTTCTCCGGACTACATCCTGCTGATCTGCAGGAGTTTGAGAACGAACACAGAAGAAGAAGACTCCTCAACACTTTAACAGAGATGCTAAATACATCTAAAATCAACGGAACATCTCACATGAGATGAATATAGTTTGTTTATATTTATATTATTTGTTCACACGACTAATAGAACAATAAATACCTGGATGTTAAAGCACTGTTCTCTAAGCAGATGTCCAGTATGTAGTTGTCTAGGGGTTGACTTCGATTAGGTTAATAGTGATTTTTTTGAAGGATTTGACTAACGTAGTTGTTACGCCGTTCACTTCTTGCTCACGAGGTTGCGGATTCGAAAATTGCTCTTTAAACTTTGTCCAGATACAAGAGAAATCAAGCAAGAGTGTGAGAGTGAACACTAAAGAAGAAAAAGGAGAATGCAAATAGAGGTCATAACATTTTACACTGAAGGGAACTGTACAGATGACAGTATCACGGATATCTCACTTGTATAATCTTGTAGTAATAGAAATGTACAGAGGAGAGACATGAACAGGCGACTTGATTTTAAGAATTTCTATAGTGCAGTTCGTTAAGGATGTACAGTGGATAGACGTTATCAGACTATTGTTTACGCAATGTACCATATCGATGATATTAAAGTATATTGGAAATATGCGTTCATTCCATTGTATAATCAGCCTTGTACTGGCTCGTTTCAATAGCTAATGAATGTTAAAATTTCAGAACTGTTTGTTTGTAATTTCCTTTCACTAGAATAAATTGTGTTCCCCACAAAAATTACATGCGCATTTATGGATTATAAAACGCCATTGTCTCATTGAATGTGTATCTTGGATACAGGATATCCGCTTGCAATAAAGTCTTATTGTAAATGGCCGTATAAAGGGACACAACAGTGTTTATCATTACTTCCAGCAAGTTCAGAAAGAGTTGTCTCTCATAATCTGAAGACGTAAATCGATTCCCTTACTTTGTTTGAAAATGTTGAACCCTTAGGCAGCATCCGTGAATTATGGCAATGTAAACTACATCTCTTTGTTCCCAATTCTTACTCCAGTCTCTAATTGTACAAATATATGCACATTTCTTCATTTCTAGATCTAATCGGACACATACAGCTTAGTTTATATCCCATATGAACATTCAAAGCTAGGGATTAAACCTTCATTATGACGAAACACGCATCTTTCAACCAAGGACATGAGTAGATATATGATATATCAGGGCGTATATTCATTCTATCTTATTCATTCATGCTTACAATGTATGTGCATCTATTTTATTCATAGTAATATTATATCTAAAATTGTATTTATTGTGTTAAAATATGAACATTGTATCCATTGGATGTTATTCCAGATAACTTAAATTATCCCGAAACACGTCAGTAATTTATATTTTCATCTTAGATCTAATACTAAATTGTTTTGTAAACTTCTCATCGATTCTTTTTGCCTTGATTCATATCATATTTATGTATTTAACTGTATATTAATTATTTGTGTTCATGATGTCTGTGATGTCTATTCTGTGTTTTGTGTATTTCTTATAAACTGTGGTGTATTTCTTACTTTCTGTTAGGTACTAGGAAAGATGTGCTGTTTTTGTTATAAATTTCATAAATTAGTTCCCTCCATGAGAAATGTTGCATCCATAAACATAGGTGTATGTACGTTCGGCTTGATGGTATTTTATATCGTTTTTTTATTGGCATCTTAACTTTCGTAGTTTATGGATGTTTATATGCATTTTCAGATGTTTATAAGCTAGTATGTTGCTAGACTGTTTATTCGAAATTTTCACCCATTCCTTATTTATACTGTCTTTGACTTGGTTTTTAACTTCATGTAAACCTCTTTCAACTTTAACTAATCTACATGTGTTTCTTGATGTGTTTATTATTTTATAAACCCATTCATTTCCAGTTACCCCGAAATGTTATGGAGTCCACATAAACGTAGCTTGGCTTCCTATAGATTTGTTTTGTAATTGTATGTATAAATTATTCAGCTACATCGGGTCTTTAATTTGACTAAGTTGTTTATGGCTTTTATTGCTGACGATGTTAGATGATGTTATTTGATTAATTGTCAGTATGAATAATTTTAGACTTATTGGAGGGTATTCAGTTATTTCTTCTAATGCCGTCAGGGTTGCAACTAATTCAGCTGGGAAAACAGATACGTACTTTGTTATTTCAAAAATTAATTTATATTGATCGTTCAGGGAATACAACACATGACCCAACCATCCATGATCAGCTCTTTAACCGTCCGTGAACACTTTTAAGATATTTTCTGTCTGAGTATCTTCTTCTTTTCGGTCCTCAGAAATTGAGAGCGATTAGTTCTTACTTCCTATGTCAGTGGGGAGGATTCTCCGAGCTTTCTATCATACACGGGAGGCTTCAGATTTCAGCATAGTGTAATGCATATTGAAGGAGCCTTCTACTCCATATATCTCACGAGACGAGCGGACAGTTTGCCTGGGTCACCCATTTCTTGTCGTTTCTCCAATGAGGCGTTTCGCAGCAAGTGAGCTCTTCCTCGTATAGGAAGACAATTCCATCACCACCCTTTGTGTTCCTAGGTCTCAGACCTAAATTCTTACGTTTGAGCCGTGTTGAGTAACGGCAACTGTCGAATTTGACACAGGGTTGATGCACCTTCCTAGACGAGGTATTGCTTTGCCAAACACGTCAGGGGTCTGGGATTTCACCTCTGCATTTCTCACGTACTCTCCTCATCCACTTGAGATGGCCATTCAATACATTGCCAGGTGTGGTCTGTGTAATTTGACTTTCGCCATTGCGTATATTACCCAAAGACGTAGGTAATATACTCGGACGAGGAGGTTCGCAGTGGGACTGAAAATGGACTTAGGCTTGGTTCACAGTGTCGATAGAGAATTGCGCACCCACCCCCCCCCCCCCTCTACGTTGGCCGCAGTGTTCAGAGTTTGAGCCTCAACACTGCTTGAGTCAGATAATTGAACAATGAACTCCCCGATATTAGTTCCATGCTTCTCCTGTGTGCAATAGGGAGCTGTATTCACAGCTTGTTTCCATACCCAGAAGTGAATGTTCAAGTTGGCGTATCCAATACTTGAGTCATGACTCCTACTTTTAATGGGGGATATTGTGATTGTAGATGTAGGCTTCTGTGTGTTCTCGAGCATGAGCAGCACTTCCTCCAGTCGGTCTCGTGCTGGACTATTGATGTTTCGTTGCCACTTAATTTACTCGCTGCCCTCTATCTCGTGTTACATTTTCCAGATCCTGTATGTACTCATAAAATCACCGTATGTTATGGACATTGACAATGTCGCCCCTTCATTGTTTCTGCTTTTTAAACCGGCCGAGACAGAATGCACAGATGTCTTGCATCACTGTGCGCTTAGAGTGATATTGAATGTAAAGGCGTAGTGGTTTCGGAGATATTTCCTGTCTCTCTGCAGTAAATTATCATTTCATCGATAGCATCCACATTGACGGAGACAAACCTAAAAGTGTTAGCCTGAAACAAGAGCAGTTGTATTTTCAGTTTCCAGGGTGCACCACGAGGAGGTAATTTTAGGATCTTGGTTATCTGCTCATCCTTGGGTCTCAGAATAAACAATGAATCTTTAATTATTGATATTCATAAATGGAGTCAGTATCGATAGCTATAATCAGGAATGTAGCGGTTGAAATACGTCCTGTTAACTCATCAACAGATGTACTTTCTCGCATGTCAACATTTCACAAATTCAAGGTCAAGATTTCCTCGATCCAGCTCAGATCCCCATCCAGTCATAATTCATAAACAATAAACTCAGTGCGTCTTAATTCATAAACAATAAACTCACTGCATCTTAATTCATAAACAATAATCTCACTACATCTTAATTTCATTCATTTTCTTCGTATCTTATTATCCTTCAAATTAACAAGATAACTTTGGGGAATCTACGCCTTTTGGCCTGACACATCAGTCTTCATAATTTCTATAGTCCACTGTGATTACACGTTCGGTTCATGTCCAAACACGCCGAACAGATATCTTTGCCTAATTGAAGACTAAATGAAACATATTATTTACACAAACATATGTGCCAATAATTAAGTATAAAATACCTGCATACAAGCGTCAATAACAGAGAATTATTTTCCGTAACTTTGCTTAATGCAGCCAGTACGTATTTTGGTATCAGCAATCAGGACTTGGGATTGTGAGGATGACTTTACGATGAATATTTGTAGTGGTCTTTCATATGTAAATCATCTAACAAATATGCGTACATATACAGAGACTATATGGGTTAGTGTTAGCGTTGGGGTTTTGTAAGAAACTAGACATAAAGCATAATGGGGAATCCATTTTCATGGATAAATAAATGCTAGGATTTATTGCAATGGAAAAGACGTGCAACACAATCTAGTCACACAAATTATCTTATTTCCTTCTTGAAGTGACTTACATTCTCTTGGGAAACTTAGTTTCTCACTTTATATATTTTGAGTTCACATTTCTGACAAGTACCAACATTTCTGTTGATTTTGAATTGTCTGCTTGTGAGTCTGCAGGGGGTTGCAAATATTCTTCTTTATTTTTTTTACCGTTTTTTATATATATAGATATACCTTCTGCTTTATAAGTTGCACTCTTCATATAGCCTCTCTCTCTCTCTCTCTCTCTCTTTCTCTCAAACGTATCTCCTTGATACGTTCGTTACAGTTCATATATCGTGATATCTGTTATCGTGTGACTTCATTATTTCTGTGAAATTTTGTAAGCAGAAAAGATGGAATACGTATTACGATACGCGGTCTTACTAGGGGTAGGGATGACTCTGTTATACTCGCGTTTCACAATATTCTCTACACCCTTCCGAACAGATCGGAAACAGTACCACTGTTAGCACGTAACTCAACCCATTCTCTCAGAAAATGAATTTGTAAGCAAGACATCACATGTTGAGGATCACCGTGATCGCCAGAAAGATTACCATAAAGAATGTTCTATTTGTAGATATTTCAACCAAGCTGTAAGCTACACCACAGTCTAGTCCATTCTCTAATTTTAGAAAGATTGGGACGAAGAAGCGGATAGACTGATTGTGGGAAAGAGAAAAAACGAAAATTTCTAACAATATTCCCTACGTATTCTTGTTTTTACTTCTCATCACAATTTGTTGCAGGAGTCTTTGTATCTATTAGTACGAGTATATTAGGGTGTCTCCTGTTACTTTGTATTTATCATTATAGATCCATTGTTGCCGTTTATTATTTTGTATACATATAAAACAACATGGAAAACTTAATAGCTGAAAGCAGAGTTAGCGGTCACAGGAGAAGTGGGCGACCAAGACGACGATAGTGCACTGATATATCCGATTGTTTACACATGTCTCCAGCAGCGCAGGTCAACTCGCCCATAATTGTGGAGCCTTCAGAGAGTCCATAAAGAAGACCACGTTCTGAAAAGAATATGCCACATGATGATGATGATGATCATGATATATTTCTTTGTTTGAGAACATCAGGAATTGTGAGCGGTTAGCTCTTACTTCGTATGTACAATGCGGTGATTTTTCTAAGCTTTCTTTCATACCCAGGATACTTCAGCTTTCAGCTTAGTGCAATGCCAATGGAAGGAGCTTTCTACTCAACGGGGTTCTATAATTATGTAGATGTCATGCTACAAAGACTACATAAGAGAGCCTCAATATAACGGCATGTAATCTACTAAGGTTGTCTGTTGCATGGATGTTTTGTCTTGTGGGCCGTTGGTGAGACCCTCAGACGCAACCCATGCATATTATCATGATATATATATATATATATATATATTGTCCTGTAAAATGTATACATATACATGGTTCCTCTGAAATAAACGGAACACCAAACAGCTCTCAAAGAAGCAGAAAATCACTAGCCGAGACTACTACTAATAATCGGGAATCTCCTAAAACGAAAATAGAAAACAAAACTCTAAACAAGAGTTAGATTCAAACCCACTAACTCTTGTGTACAAATCGAACGGCTACAGTCATACGCCTAGGAGTTCTACATTATATTAAAGCAGCAATTTTAAACGAACAATGAAGAAAAAGAAGAATTATTTGAGAGAATAGAAAATTAAAAGGAAGAGAAACAATTTATTTAAATATGTGACATCATTAGTTGGTTAGACTAAAACATAACCGATATAGGAGAGCCAATATGTAAGTCAAGAATACAACCGAAAGATAAGTGTGACAAGAATACTGAATGAACGATAGTTTCAGTCTGAGACCATCAGAGATAGAACTTGTAAGATAAAAGTAAGAGACATGATCAGTAAGATGCGGTAAGAATGTTGGGGAATTGTAGATTAGCCCCAGGGAATAAATGGATATAGTGAATAATATATTAGGATTGTAGAGACATCCAGACGGAAACGGAAATTGAACGTTTGGATGGCATAGTTGATGATAGTATATAGAAATATTAGATTGATATAGTAGAAAGAATTAAAACAAAGACATTGTAGAAATAGTAAGACTTGCACAGAGAAGCAAGAATACACAATAAAATAATATAGACGCACAACTATTTGTATATATAAACATAGAGGGAGATAGGTAAATATAGATATATATTAGTAGAATATACGAGGTTGTGATGACCATATTACAAAATGGGCGATCTGCACTATTTTTTATGGATAAAACCGACCAATTGGAATATCGTCCGCGGATTTATAAAAGAAAGTTTACTGCACACGAAGAAATTGTCTTATTAAACCTATTGAACCATATATATATATATATATATATATAATATATACAGAAAGTATGCAGAGTTGGATCTATAATATATATATAAGCGAATGATTTAGGTACAGTGTTATATGTATACATGAAAGAAAATCTTTGAGATGAAAGTTTTAGTATATTGTAAGATATAGAGAGAAGAAAGAAACATTGTAAATGACCAGAGATAAAGCGGGTAGAATGAGATTTTAATAGAAATACGGAACATCGCTTTGGACAACATGCGAAAGAATAACAGATTCGAATAGAGATTGGGGATATCGAGATATAAATCAGATCAGAAAGTGATATAGAGAAAGAAAGCTAAACATTTGGAGGATAACATCTATATAGTAAGAGACATCTGAAAACGTATAAACGATATAGAAGCAGAGAACTCAAGAGCGAGAAATAGAAGTACACCTAAATGTATACAAAGGGAGTTAGAGACAAACAGCTAAAGTGTTAGAAACCGATATAGAGACAGAAGACTAATGAGATACGAAGTTATATAGATTTAACATTAATGTTTAACAATTAACGTTATACATGGAAGTAGAAGAAGCATATACATGTACAACTGCATGAATCTCAAAACGTTAAAATATTGGTAATGACACAGAATAACATACAAATCTAAATGTTTAGTCTGAATAAATAATTGATGATCTGACGTTACAGAATATTTGAAAAGAAAATGCCAGGATACCCTATATTCAAGACGAAATCATATACACATAGTGTTTTAGCTGTATATTTTCCAGGCAATATAAATACGTTCAGTAGTGTGCCGTTGTTTTCTGGATATCTCGAATGAACCATTGCCTTATGCGAGACTTGAACCCAGTAACTTTTGTCTGCAGATAACATACCAGACAATCACGATATAGTTTATTTCCGTAACCCTCCATTACACTTTACTCTATTCAGACCGGTCATTATCCTTAAATTGTCCTGTAAAATGTACAGTATCAACCGGGATCTATCATCCAGCAAGACAACCGACCAGCGAATGATTCGATCATTTAGTCATAAAGAAATGGAACTCGTCTCTGTCAATTTCTGTTGGAATCTTCCACTTTCTTTCATTAATTGATTTGACTGCCATTGCTGCTGCTTTTATAAATGTGACAAATTGGTGCTTATCATTTCTTCTGACCTGTCAGACGGACGAAGATTCATGTTCTATTTATATCGTCAGAGCCAAATTAAAGTAATTCAGCTCTGCCCAGGGTTGCCAGACAGGTGTAATTATTATGGCCAAATTTAAAGTAAAGAATGACAGAACATGCTCAAACTTTTAAACTGTGCACACAAGAATTAATTCAAATATGTTTAATTGAAATACATTATACGTTTAAATTAAGGACAATTCAATTAAAAATGTTCATTCCAATAATTGTCTCTAGTAGATTAAACTGCATTTAGTTTCTTGTTTACTTTTTGTGCTCAGAAATGAAAGAAATTGTTTATACCAACAATATACAAGCTAATTGAACCCAGACACATACATCTTTAATTTGTCAAACGTTCATATATGGACATTTGAATATGTTTGATGCGTGTTCTAAGTGTTGAAAACAATATCTCTCTCAAAACACCCAATGCATTATTTGCAAGACAATATCAAACAAGAGCATGGAGAAGCAGTCATGAACAAATTACTCACTTAATTTTGACAAAGAAATAAACAATGTATGGAATATTGTTAATTTCCCAAATCAGGAGGAAAGCAGAATACCATCAATTGTTCATTTCCCAAACCAGGAGGAAAGTAGAATACCATCAATTGTTCATTTCCTAAACCAGGAAGAAAGTAGATAACCATAAATTGTTCATTTCTAAACCAGGAGGAAAATAGAATACCATCAATTGTTCAAAAGACAGAATAATGGAACTAAAACCGCAAGTAGTGCAGCGAAAGTCCTTGCACAACAGTTTGTGGAAACAAGAGACACCTACTATCGGGCCTCAAAGAAACATTACAGTAAAGGAAGAAATGAAAAGAAGAGCAAATGATAAGATCAACAGTAAGTGACGGAATAGTCTGAAAACTAACTAAAGAATAACTAGAAAACTCCATAAAATGTTTAAAATAAAAACAATCACACGATCATGAGCACATCTTTAATGATATTTAAGCACCTCGGATTCATTGCAGAGAAGACGCTCATACGGGTCTCCAATGTTAGTTCACAAAGAAAACGGATGCCATCCTAATCCCTATGCTAAAATAACATATCAGTCAAAACAAAATCGATAGCTACCACTCAATATGTGTTACAATTTCAGCTGTATCTGCAAGATAATGGAAGGTTCACATGATTTAAAGTTTACGGCTCGCATGATTCCTAGAGTTAGAAAATCTACTAATACTTGACAAGCACTTTGATGATTATTGATTGTTTTTGCCCTGGACGTTATTGAGAAGAGTTGTCCTACTCTTTTCTTATCATACTGTCCTGGCCATGCGGGAGTCTGGCGACTAAAGAGCTGCCACGTTGGAAAGTTATAGGGGATGACAAAGTGATGAGGAGAGACCGGGCTGATTTATTAGAGCAGCGATGGATATTCTACAAAACGATGCAGATGACGCTGAAAAAGACAATATACATGTTCAGAGAATGATTGAATTGGTAGTGACTAGATGAGAGGGGAGAAAGTGTGTCCTCACTGGAAAAATTAGAAGAACCTACAACTAACAGATGACTGAAACACTGAGCTTATATAGTATTATATAGTTTATTATAGTATAGTATATTCTATTATATAGTATTATATAGTTTATTATAGTATAGTATATTCTATTATATAGTATTAGATGGCTGTTGAAATAGGAAGCAGGTAATTTATGAGAATACCCCTTATGGAGGAATGTGAGAGAAGACATACACAACGCTGACTACCACGCTTTAAACATCGGTGGTTTCGAAATCCCTGAACTACGCTACGCAGACGACACAGTGCTTCTTTCAAATGATATAAAGGGATTGGAACAACTAATCAAGAACACAAAGAAATATAGCGAATCACAAAACATGCATTTAAACACGCACAAAACAATAATCATGTCAACAGATTAACTGTGCAGGAGACTGCATGGCAGAAATAAGGAAGAGATTGGCAATGACGTATTGTAAAATAACATGGTTGAAGAACATATGGAAGAATAACAAAATAGAAACGAAATTGCTAATGTTATGAACTTTTATTTTGCCGGTTGCAACATACGGCTGTGAAACATATACCCTAAGTACAACAGCGGCAATGAAGATCAACGCCTTCGAGCTGAAATGCTACAGAAGGATACTTAGAATATCAGACACAACTGTTTAGAAAGACAAATAATGAAGGGTAGAGTACCTGGTTAGAGGAGAAAGTGCAGACCAAGAAGACGATGGACTGACGACCTTAAAGATAACATGAATATATCGCTAGAAAATGCAAGCCGCATCGCCCAAGAGAGAGAGAGGTTCAGAGTTCATTGAGAAGACAACGTTCTGGAAGGAATACGTCACATGACACACCCCTTATGCAGCTACACTGGTTCCTAATCAATCAAGAATGCTTCATTATGTCATGTCTAAAATGTGTCTAATATCTGTGCATTTATGATTATGTCAATGATATCGATTGTCTATTGCCCGATGAATGATTGATTATGCATGTTGAAGACTAGAACAGTATCTATTGACTGTCTTTGACTTGTCGAATGTTTTTTTTTCCTCTGTATTTACTAGAAGTGTTTTTAGAGGTTTATCAATGTTTCTTTTGTATCTGTTCACTATTCATCTCCGCCCACTACTATTCTCCTCAGTGACTGTCTTCTGTGGAATGTGCACCAAATAGGTGATATGTGATGTATTCACACTGTTACCAGTTTATGTAAAGTTGTGATCATGTTACCATTCCATATAATGTTTTCACCATGTTGCCCTTTCATGTGATGTTTTCACATTGTTACCATTGTATGTAATGTATTGACATTATTACCATTTTATGTGATGTTTTCACATTGTTACTATTTTATGCAATGTATACGTTATATGTATACGGCCGATCTAGCTCAGTTGCTAATGAACTAGCTTCTTAGACTGGTCATCCTCGTTTCAATTCCATTTAAGTAAAAGGTTAGTGAAAATTAAGGTCCTTGCACCCTATTCCACAATACGTCTCATTAACGTGAAACAGGGAACCTTTACTATATGTATATGTTTTAAATATTCGCTCTCATTTCTGAGAATTTTTATCGACGCTATTACTCAAACTCCACTCATTAAAGTCTTCGTGAATGTCTTCTCAAAATTATAGTGAAATGTCATGTTGATTTTCTTCCCATTAACTATGTATCCACAATAAATTTCACTAAGTGGATGCACGAGCCGTAACAATAGCCGATAAAACCCCACATTTTTTCACTGATCTAAATATTTAAAGGCAGGACAGGAACGAAATTGTAGGCATAATGTGGTATTAAGGTTTTATTATGAAATACAACCTTCCAAACAAGCACACAATCAGATTCAAGACACAGCAAGAAATAATAGTTCTTAATCACAAAGTTATTAATATTCAATACACACTATGCAATAACCTTGTAAACACAAATCGAAATACGTTAAATATGACAATTACTTACTACGACCTTGTAGACAATGAACATAAGTAATCACGATAATAAGTTAAACACGAAATACAACCTCGTAAAATAAATAACTTTATTCAAATCGGCAAACACGAAATACAACCTCGTAAAACTTAAGAACTATATTCCAAACGGCAACACAAAAACAGCCTGTAAAATAAATAACCATATTTAAGACAACAAACACGAAAAACAATCTTGTAAACTAAATAGTTATATTCAAGCCGACAAGGCAGTCACAACAAATAAATATACAAATTACAAAATAATCACTAACTAACGACTCGGATCTTACATTTCTAGCATACCTCTGTGTGGCGTATAAATCACAAAAGCTACCATACACTAGGATAGATGACATGTATTTTTAAGAACAAAAATGTAAACATAGAAACTGAAGTCGCATTATACAAGACTATTATTATCATATCACTGTGTAACAATGTTACGCCTGGACAACAACATCACAAGACAAAAGAAACTAGTAACAGCAGAAATGACGTGTCTACGAAGAATACTTGGAGTGTAATTGAGAGGAAGAAGTAGAAAGACATACATCAGAAGGAAGACAGATACACAAAACAGCACCAGTATTAGAAAACATTAAGACACAACAGATTAAGTTGTTTTCACACATTTCCAGACTACCAACAGATAGCATACCACAAATAGCCTTGACATATAGACAGACATCAGGGCTATAAGTCAGAAGCAGACCAAGTAAAAGATGGATCAGAAAAGTCAAAGATGCTACAGGAACACGCTTACAAACAATACACAAGGAAACCATCTCCTGAGAACTCTTCTACCCACTTACGCCGCGAGGCAAAAAAAAATGGGTAACAGCTAATATAGTGTAAATAGCATGCCCGATCATCAGCATAGGCACGATAAATAGTCTCACAGGTTCTGAAATCTATGAAATTATCCTCGTAGTAATAACTTCATTTCGTAGTTAGCCAAATAAAGGTAAAGGTAAAGGTAGGTCCCATGGCATCTGCCGTCGGAGATGAAGATAACTCTTCATGTACTAAGCCGCAGCAACTATTAGGTGGGGTGGCCAGTTCCCTTCCTTGCTGTTTTTTACCTTCCCTAACTCATGCGTCAGGTACTCATTTACAGCTGAGTCGACTGGAGGAGTCGTCGTGTCAAGTGAGAAATCACAACCCGGACTTTCTTAATGTCCGTACGTGGTTTCGAACCTGGCATGCTGTAACCAGATGATAGCAAGCAAGCTCACTATCCACTAGGCTACCGCGCTCCTCTAGGAGTCATATCAGTAAAAACAAAATCGATAGCTACCACTAGCCAATATAGCCACTAACAAATAGCCAAATAGCGACATTATAATGGAGGAAAATCGAAAAATTGTACTTACTGCGCAAAACTAAAATCAAACAGGTAGATCCAGGAAAAGGGCAACAAAGTTTCCCTTAACTTTGTTACACTTTTCCTGGATCTACATTATAATGGAGTATGACTTTTGATAGAATATACGTAAATCATTCATTTTATGTTTGTCTACTTCTTGTGTGCCTTCGCAGCCATCAGTACCAACTACTGAGAAGATAAAATACAAGACAGTTTCTCACTCGTTCGAGTACAAGTTTAGTGAAATGTATAGATAATCTTCCCCTTGTAAATGAATCATATTCACTTCACTGTCTGCTTTTGTTCTCGAATATAATGAGTAATACATGTGAATATCTTCATGTGAACGAAATGGGTATAAAAATACATGTTATATATCTTTATGTGTGCGAATGTTAATGTTATATTTATTCATGTGAGAAAATGTTTATGTTGATACTTAGTTTGTGTCATTATGCACATTTGTTCTTGTTTGACCCATTGCTCGTGCTTGGATACATTTACATGCTTGTGCATGTTGTGTGGGTATCTTTCTTATATCTATGTATTTATCATTTAGATATATACTTATGTTTGTTCCTAGTATACTTGTATTTGTATGTATGTTTGTATGTATATATATATATATATATATATATATATATATATATATATAATATATATAATATATATATATATATATAATATATATATATATATATATATATATATATATATATATTATATATATATATATATATATATATATATATATATATATATATATATAATATATATATATATATATATTTGTTTATGCTCATTTATGTGTATATATATACACATTTGTAGTATATATATGTATATATATATGTATATGTATGTATGTGTATTTGTGTGTATATGTATATGTATATATATGTATATGTATGTATGTGTATTTGTGTGTATATGTATATATATATATATGTATATATATGTATATGTATGTATGTGTATTTGTGTGTATATATATATATATATATATATATGTTGTTGTGTGTGCAAGTACCTATGTACTTGTATGTGTCTATGTTTCAATGTGTACTGTGAAATCAGTATATACTTTTGTATATGTCTGGATGTTTGTATGTATGTGTGCTTGTATTTATAGTTATCTGTGTTTGTCCGGTAGAATGTGTGCATGTTTGGTTCGTGATTTTGTTTTGATGTGTGTATATTTTTGTTTTCTATCCTGTGCTGTCAAATGCTATTCTTCTTTGCATATTTCTGTGTTCCCTGTGTCTATTTGTGCCCCCCCTCCCGCTCCTACGTGCATTGTCTTTCTCTGTCCTTTCCCCTTTTGTCTCCCGTTGCCCACTTGCCCCCTCCCCGTTCTTGGCATTGCTGTTTGGTGTCCCCTTTTCTTTGGTTCTACGTCTTTCATCTTTGGGAATTTCATAATTTAGACATATTGAACGCATCGATGTGCACTTGTTGGAATTGTGTTGCACTGGATCTGGTGTGGCTTTTTGTTGATTTCCTGGTGGGAGAGATCCATTTTGTTTATATTCGTTATGGTCTTTTGTTCTTAACTGTTTTTGTTGTCTTTAAAGGTCCCAATTGGACCGACAGGTTGACTGTTGTGTTTGTTCCTTTTATTTATTGTTATTTTCTATATTTTATAATTTTATATTGATATAGTAACCTATTTTTTTTAAATTTGCATTTACTCTTTTGTTCTCGAAACTCTGCCGACGAGCAAGCTGGTTCAAAGGAATATAATGCATTGCATCGTTATTAATTAGCACCTTCGCAGAATACATCAGTTTTCCGACACATCCAACTATGCCTTTTCGGCAGCATGGCCTTTTGCGGTCTCTTTGACTTGCACAAATGTGATAACAAGTCCTCTTTACTGTCCTCTAATGACAGGCTTGTCAGGTCACTTAAATTATATTTTGCTCCCTATTTATTCCGAGGCAAGTGTAGTGCAATTAACATCGAAGTTTTACCAGGCAAGAGTAGAGGCATTTACAGTGAAGCCGCACAGACAAACACATATTGTATGATTCTCAAAGTGTATGCCGTTAATTGAACTTAACTTGTATTAGCTGTAGACTGCTTGGACATATTACACTTCTTATTACTGTTCTCATATGCAGCCTTAACGAAGAACTCATCAAAGTATAGTTGAAAGATTGCATACTAGAATCTAGCGTTCTCTAGAATTATACTTGCTTTTCGTTCATTCAGGTCAGTAAATTGATAAAAGTAATAACACAAAGATACCGTAATGGAGGATTCCAGATTGCAGCAATATGAACATTATATGTCGGTTTTAATGACATATGTCTTTCATAAGATTCCAGGACATACATAAGCATAGAAACTAAATGTAAATTCAGGTAAAATAAATACCGACAAGACTAAAAACGACATAACATTAGGAACAGAGGTTTAGCGCAGCAGAAATTAATACAATCACTTCCATTTTTGATATTAGGTAAGGGAACGTGTTGAGAATGATGGTGATGTTTATGGCAGAGAAATATATCACAGGGATTCTTAAATTTTGTATTATACATTTGTACAGTGTGACAGAAGTCTATAAGTTTGAGAACAGTTCATTTACACATTTGAATAGCTTGATTGAATGCAAATCTCGATGTCTCACAGCAATCAATGAACTTAATTTTTATTTTTCAGCTGACAGTTTTAGTTCATATATAGTACCTACAATAGCACCTTCTTTTTATAAGTAAGTTTTTCACTCTTGACCAATCGTTTAGTTGTTCATATACTAGAACTAAAACCATCATATAAACAACAAAAACATCCAGCATTAAAGACCAGATCAAAAGAAATTTCCAAAACTTTCAACATCACACCGAGATCTGATAAGAAATGTAAAATTCGTAATCACAAACCTAATTCTGATAAGAAATGTATTAGCCGATACCACACGCCTAGATATGATAAGAAAATTATAAGCCACCATCACACGCCTAGATCTGATAAGAAATGTGTAAGCCAACATCACACGCCTAGATCTAATAAGAAATGTATTAGCCGATATCACACGCCTAGATCTGATAAGAAATGTATAAGCCGACATCACACGCCTAGATCTGATAAAGAAATGTATAAGCCGACATCACACGCCTAGATCTGATAAGAAATGTATAAGCCGACATCACACGCCTAGATCTGATAAGAAATGTGTAAGCCGATATCACACGCCTAGATCTGATAAGAAATGTATCAGCCGACATCACACGCCTAGATCTGATAAGAAATGTGTAAGCCGACATCACACGCCTAGATCTGATAAGAAATGTGTAAGCCGACATCACACGCCTAGATCTGATAAGAGGTTATACAACTAGTTTACAATATGAAAATTGAAAAATTCTTCTCTATTCGTTTTCAACTTCTGCAGATTATCAGGATGCAGTCCTGAGAACGGAATTTGTTGTCACAGCTTACAGATTGGCTGTGATAATCTGCGAATTTCGGCCTGAAACATCTAACTTCAGCAATGTTTCTGGACCACTTTAACCCTCAATGGGATAGAACAGTCAGATTCACTGTCATACCTCCTTAGTCACCCTCATACGACATACATGACATATAGCAGTGTAGCTATTCTTTCTTTCCCT
>CM067317.1:17315128-17625156 GCA_034231615.1 Meghimatium bilineatum | reverse complement strand
GCAACAAGTTCTTATTGATGCATACAAGAAAACGTGTCCTCAAATGCTACATTGAACCAGTTCTACTCTTTGGAAGTGAAGCATGGACAATAATGAGACATCACAAAAATCATTGGAGGCAGCGGAAATGTGGTTTATTCGAAGAATGTTACGAATTCCTTGGACAGCAAAAATTACTAATGAAGAATGTCAGGAGGATGGATGTGAAAAGATGCATTATTGATAATATAAGAAAAATACAGTCAACATTAACATGGCATGTGATGAGAAGAGGAGGAATTGAGAATATAGTGACAACGGAAAAGATACAATGGAAAAGATCAAGGGGAAGACCCAGAGAAAAGTTATTGGACAATTTGACTAAATGGCTTCGATTAACGACACCAACAGAAATGATGCCATATATGAGAGATCTATGTACATGGAGAAATAGATCACCAACGCCATTCGACATGGCACTTGTTGATGATGAACTTTCTCTCTATGTTCAGTGATGTCTTGGTATCAGTATCTATGTATACACGTATTTGTTATTGTGTGTTTTCATTTCTTGAAAAAGGTTTCCTTTGGACAGCAATGTGGAAACAGTCCTTGTTATTGCGTTTATTGTTATTTAGTTTTTAAGTTATTTTGTTTAGTTTGATAGTAGTTACTATTATAGTAACATCTTTAACTGTATTAGTCTTTATAGTGTATTCTTTATAGTCTTTATAATGGTATCTAGAAATTATTGCATTTTTTGTTGTCTTTTTTTTTTTATCTGTGATTGAACTTTGCTATGAGTAACTCTTGATCAGTGTCACAGTCTGCGCCCGATGGTGTCTTGTATTGAAGGATGTGTATCTTTCATCTTTGTTCTCTTAGTGTAATCAATTTGGTTTGCGTCTTTCCGTCCGGTGACCACAAGGTGTATAGTCTTCTCTGGTAATGTTTGAAAACTGTCCCACAAGACCATAATCCTAGAGAGAAGCTCACTTAATCCATTGGAAATTTCTAGGCACAGTATGCCCGTAGGTTGTCCTTCATTCAATCCCATCTTTACATTATATATGTTCCTTCCTTTTTACATTACATTCTTTTCTGTCTGCAAGAACCATAAATTTAATTATTCCACCTAGTTGTACCACGAACAGTTCAGACAGAAGAATGCCTGATTGCGCAGCTAGAACGACCAGACCGGATCCGGAACTCTTCACTTTCTGATTTGGCACAAATTATCCGTCCATCATAGTGTTGCTGTTATCGGCGATTGTAAATTGGACACGTGACCACGCCATATAGAATATACCGTACTAAAGACTTGCTGCGTATTCTGTTCACCGGTCGCTCATTTCCGTGTTTTAAATCATTCATTTCGTTATATTCCCGAATATGTTATTTTCTTTAAGTGCATGCGTGCTCTTAGAAATTGTATTTCACTTTATGTAAATAAGCTTTTCGAATGCAACCAAGGCCGTAGATATCATCTCTTAAAGGGCAGAGGTGTGACCTAAAATAAAGTGGGTATACATGTGTTAGCGGTTGTCAGTTCGTCTCTTTTGATGTAAAATTTGATGAACCTATTTTGAAAATCGCGGTGGAAGGAGTTTGTTGAGCTTTTTACCATCCTCTTAGCCATGTTACTAGAGCTAAAATTAATGTCACTATTTTTTAGAGTTGGGGGGGGTGAAATTTTCCTTTTCTACGAGTCTGACCGCATCTTTAAAGTGAATGTGTCTTTCAAATGTGACGAATCATATACACAGCTTTGTACTCAGTGAATGGGAGTCGCGTAGCGCAGTTGTTGGCGCACTGGGTTCGGATATCAGTGGTCATTGGATCATTATCTAGTTGAGACGGAAATGTTTTTCAGATCGCAATGGCTCCCAGCTCGACTCCGCCTTAATTGGGTACCGGATTAATCTGGGAAGTAAAGACTGCGAGGGAGAGGCGATGGCTACCGCCCTCATATAAAAGAGCCACTGAAATGTGAGATCGCTAACATCTCACACCATTAATAAATGCAATGGGCTAACTCTTTATACATGATACACTGCTCATGTCAGTATTTAGTCATACATGATACACAGATCCATGTCAGTAGTCATAGATACCATTTAGTTAATACATACGGAAACAATTTTCATGACATGACAGTGCGCATGCGCGAATAAATCCTCTTCAATCAGACAGAACGAAGTATCCAAGAATGGAAAGCTCTTCGCCCATCAACTCATTCTAGATCTGGCTTTCTAGTGTCTGGAAATAGAGACAGGAATCTTATTACAAGTACAGGTAATATTGAAAATCTCGTGGGTAATTTAGCGTGCATTCCTGCATACAAGTGGTCGGCCATTTTGTGTCATGATTTATACATGAGGTGTGGGTAGTGAACTAATTTTATAGGAGCATTAGATGACACTATACTGAGCACTCGCGTGCAAGTTTGCAATATATGATTCCAAGGGTTTTATATGTATTGTTAGTAACCCGTCTTATCCAAAGTATCTTCATTCCAACCCTGTGCTACCAATGTCAGACATGGTCCTTAGCATCAAAATATAAGAGACAACTGGTTACAACAGAGATGAGATGTCTGAGAAAAGCCACAGGAGTGACCAGAAGACACAGAATTGGAAACGATGTCATAAGAGGAAGAGTGGGTGTCATATCAATTCTACAATACATACAAAACCAACAGATACAATGGTTTGGTCATCTGGAAAGAATGCCGTGTGATTCATTAGTTTATAAAGCATATACGAAGACAGGAGAAGTAGAAAGAAGAGCCAAGGGTAGACCTAGAGTACGCTGGATCGACAACATCAAAGAGACATTACACGAACACCAAATAACATTATCTGAAGCTGCCAAAAAAGCGAGAACAAGAAAATTGTATCTCCCTCGACACGCGTAAAGGGTAAAAGAGGAAGGAAAGAAGAAGAAGAAGTAATCCATCCTCATTACTTTCAATTTCTGCACATTTAATTTTTAGTTTTTTAAAATGAATATTATCCAAGTTTCATAGCTTTTAACTGATCAATTTATGTCCTTTTTAAGTCTTTTCACTGATTTCTGGAAGTACTGTTGATGACTCTTGTAGACTACGAATAGATTGTGATCATTGTTGAGTGGATGTCTTTGTATAATAAGTTGTGCGATTCTACGAACTCAAGAAATATTATAATTTTCTTATTGTTACATTATTGTTTATGACTAGCACCAGGTGGATGATGACACTACTTTCTACGCTTGAATTTAAATGTAGTGACGGGAGACTTAGTTCATGTTCCAATGGCAGATGTTTCGTCTATGTTGTGCTATATCAGTGTTCATTCAAAGTATCATTGACATTATTTATTCATTTCGTTTTTGGTCTTCTTTCTCTGTAACCTAATCGAGTTTTAGTATTTTCACTTATATGATTTGTGTGCATTCTATAAAAGGCTCAAAGCATAGTAGTTATTGCCTCTGATAATAGTCGATGCATGATGCAATGTCTATTATACTTCTGAGGTAAAATCTGCTAACACCGACATTCCCACTCAAGCGTTCAACTTTTCATTGTATTTTTTCTTATGTGAAGATGTCAGTCTCCAAGTCTGACATTAGTAACACAGTTGCCAATCTTGAACTTTGTATACATGTATACATTTGTATACAAGATTGGCAACACGGCCATGTGTACATGTGGACAGGCAGCACAGAGTGCCAAACATATACTTCAAGAGTGTTCTGAGCATGAAACGCTGAGGCAGACATATTGGCCAGAGGAAACAACAATGAAATCAAAACTCTATGGGACACTGTATGACAGTGACAGTGAGTTTTATTAAGGAGACAGAATTACAGATATAGACATGTTTCAAGTAAACGAAAGAAGAAGAAGAAGAAGAAGTAACACAGTACTTATAGAAATCTACTCTTTATGATTTATTATTTGACTTCGATCATACTATGGGATGTGTTATGAAGTGAATACAGATGTTTGTCTATTGCCTTTTTTTCTTTTGACATGTACGCTATACATCTTTGTCTAACGTCCGTCTTCTCCAAACATACTGCCGAGTTATTTGAACTCTAATTCTAACATTTTATTCTCTAAATCTTTTTGCGATATACTAGCAGTATCTGCGTTATTCGAGCTCACATTTTATATTTGTGTTTGTGCTAACTCAGTTAACCAGTTAACATAACTTAAAATACATTTAGGAAAATTTAGAATGGATTTTGAAGACCATTCTAAACGTTTACAGAAGCTACAGAGAAAACGTCACCACTGATAACATCAACTAGCTAACTAAATGTTCATTGTGAGTGGAATGACTTCTGTTAATCCAGAAATAAATGTTGAGTCTGTCCAACTAAAGTCGTATATTCACTCAACTAAAGTCGTAAATTCACTCAACTAAAGTCGTATTATTCACTAAGCTAAAGACGTATTTTCTATTCTCTGTTCCTTATATATTGACTTCTTATCCTCCGATGACACATAAAACACATCATTAATACAGTTCGCCCATGGGTCACTTAAATGTCAGGAAATACAATCCACATATAAGTCCGTCATATAATAGTTTCTAGATAAATATAATTATTTCTAGAATGTCAAAGGTTTCTTATTTATACTAGAAGCAAGCCTTTTCCTTTACATGTCCTGCTCACTGTTCTCACACAGTGTCACTTATCTTGGCTTGTCCATTTTTTCGGTGATTTCATTGCATGTCGACACACAGTATACGCCAGCATCACTGATCCGTTCCATTAGCTAAGATCAGTACACATGAGATGTATTCTGAAGACGGGATGGCTGGAAGACTAGAGCGTATGAACCTTGCCCCTTGTTAAGTTATTTTATTTGCTGACTGAATCCCAAGATTATCAATGCGCAATGTTGAAATTTAGATAATTTGTTTAAAGCGTGCCAGAAAAGCTGAATTTGGGCGTGAATATAAATCCATATTGGTATCACTGATTTAAAGTGCTTTATATACGACATTAACCCGATTCCGAATAATGTGGCCATCTTTTGTTCGTAAGCATGACTTCTTCAAGTTTATAACGTCTGCCAGTTATATTGCTCATCCGTGTCTGATCGTCGCCATGTTTTACTGTTGTGATTGTCTGAGTTATGACTATATCTTAGTTGTGATGATTCCCTCTGCTAAGTGCTCAAAGCATTTTGCTAGATAATGCAGGAATATTAGCTCTTCCTCGGTATAGCACGTGTTCGCTTCTAAGAAATGCTCTGAATAAATATCATATTAGCTTGTTGATTGAATCCCAACACTAGTTTTCATGGTTCTTCAGCAGACTTCTCCACAGCAGATTCTCAAGTGGGTACCTAATCCCCAAACCCAACTCCGTAGTCGCTTATTTCGATGTGCATGGCAAGTGGAATTATCACTATTTCTCTCTCCTATCGGACAATTGTAAAGTGTAAAATTACTAAATATTATACTTTCTATTCTAAGAGGACGAATTGCATGGAAATATAGATTATAAATTTAGTTGTTTCAAACACTGAGACCTTTGACCTTCGATACGTTTTACGGATTGCGACACATCATTTCAGTGTTTCCCAACAAAATAGCTTGCGAATGTATCTTATATATTCGATTTCAATTTATTTTGTAAATCTACTGATAGATACATTGATTGGCCTGAACTCGAGAATATTCTATAAAAATTTCACCAATTCAGCACAAATGATGCAAAAACTTGCCGTATAACGTTAAACATGTCAATTTCACCTTCCGTCCCTGGTTTGATATTTATCATATCAACAAAAGTAATTCGCTGCTAAAAGGGGAATAAAGCACATAAGTGTTGATAACGTTCAGATCCTTCATTTTCTCAAATGACCCGTAATAGATTTCTCAACTACATTGTGTTCAACTGCACTTTATACAACCCCTAGGATGTTTCGACTGATCACCTTTTCCTTTTAATAAGAGCTCGGGGACAGGAGCTCATCAATTCTACGTTTTTTCCCGGTGATGATTCGGAAGAAAACTACGACCGAAATTGCAATCCGCTCGCTCATCCATAACCCGAAAGATCTTCATTACCTCCATAGCGCCCACAAGATCCCATTATTTCGCTATACTTTTCCTTGCATTATTACCGAATTTCTTCTTGTTCAAGTGCTCTGTGCTTCTGTTTCTTTTGGGAACATAATTTTGTTAGGTTTGATGAATTCAGCAAGTGTGTTATATTGTTTTTGTTTGCCGACTACAGAGTTCATGTACGTCATTAAATGTGTGCAGATATTGTCGTAAGAAATTGTAATATTTTGTTGGTAATATTTTGTTGGTGATATTTTGTTGGTAATATATTGTTGGTAATATTTTGTTGGTAATATTTTGTTGGTAATATTTTGTTGGTAATATTTTGTTGGTAATATTTTATTGGTAATATTTTGTTGGTAATATTTTATTGGTAATATTTTGTTGGTAATATTTTGTTGGTAATATTTTATTGGTAATATTTTGTTGGTAATATTTTATTGGTAATATTTTGTTGGTAATAGTGGAGTTGTATAAGTAGGTAGAAGTATAGAAGTTACGTTGATGTTCCACAAGGGTCTTTCACTCACGACATCCTTTTCCAGATGGTGTACTCGTGACTCATCTAAACTAATCCGACTGTTCATTGTCGCGTTGCGTATGTTTTAGATTGATAGCTAATAAAAAGAGCGGATAGTCTGATCAGACAAGATGATTGACATTACGTTACCAATACAGGGAAACAGCTGATGAATAAAACGTTCCGAAGTGACATTATGGTATTTTGGCGCTCTTTAGTGTCACTTTATGTGCTCTCCATAAACTGTCAGCATTTGAGGAGTGGAGGTATCGAAAAAAGTTAGATATTTGCTGAAAGGAGGAGGGAGTTTTGATACCAGTTAACCTCAACAATACTGTTTGAAGAATGTATTTAATTTCTTTGAATTTGAACAACTTTGAACAATAAAAGTTTAGTACTGTGTCTGCTTTAAATAAACACATAATGTAGGAGAGAACTTGTTGGCATAATTAAAAGCCGGAGAGTGACCGAATTATTGGCATTTGTTGACAAGGGAAGTTAATGACCAAATATTCGCTCAATATTGATGACCTAGATTCTGGACAGCTGAAAGTCCAACTATAAAATGGAATGTTCTGTGTACATGTTAACTAACACTTGACAATGCAAAGACATGGATAAATTTTGACTTGAAAGATGAAAGATATACAATTCAGATACACAAACATTCAAAAGTACATTTGTTTACATTTAAACAAGATCCTTCACAACATAAAAGAAGAAACATTGCATCAGCACATCAGGAAACGTCGGCGAAGCTGTATTGTATGTACCTGCTGCAGAGAACGTTCAGTTTCATACCTGCTGCAGAGAACGTTCAGTTTCATACCTGCTGCAGAGAACGTTCTGTTTCATACCTGCTGCAGAGAACTTTCAGTTTCATACCTGCTGCAGAGAACGTTCTATTTCATACCTGCTGCAGAGAACATTCTGTTGCACACCTGCTGCTCAGATCGCTTTCATTCTGAAGCTGAGATCTTTCTGTTTTATACCAACTGCTAAGATCTTACTGCTTTGTCTCTGCTGCTGAAATCTGACTTCTCTGTACCAGCCGCTAAGATCATACTGTTTTATACCTGCTGATGATAAGCATGTCCCACAGTTTAAATACTTAGAAAGCATATTTATGACAAACTCGAAAGAGAGATTGAAATCAAGTGCAAAAAAGACATTAGTGTGACCTACAAGGTGTCACTAATACTTAAAATCACCCATCAATCAGCATGGCTATAAAACGACAATTGGTAAACAGTATTTGTATAGCAGCTCTGTGTTACCAATGTCAAACATGGCCCTTGACAATGACACTAGCGAAAAAGATCATAGTTTGCGAAATGAGATGTTTGAGGACAGCTATAAATGTCACGAGAAGAGTCTGCCGGAGAAATTAAGATATCATGAAAGAAGTAAATACTATATCAAGTCAGGACTACATCGAGACGCAGCCAACTAGATGGTTTGTTCAGTTATGAGAATTTAACCTGTGCATCCAACACTTCGTGCATATGTCAGTAGAAGACAGGGCTACACGGCACGAGGAAGACCAAAAACTAGATGGGCAGAGACAACCAAATAAACATTAAATAGGCACAGGGTTGCCATGGCCAATGTAACTCAAATGGCCAAAGACAACACACAATCCGAATTCCCCCATGACATGTAACGATACAAGTGGAAATGACAATAGGTAGATAGATTGTATCTTACTGCGTTGTCCCTGCTGATGAGATCTTACTGTTTTATACCTGCTGCTGTTATTTATACGTATTACGAAGAGATGGAATCTGATAAATATATTAGGATTCTCGTCCTTATTCCATATTAATTAGAAGCACTAGCATCTACGTTAAATGTGCTTGGTTACCTGCTAATCTTCATGCTATGTGTATCGTGTTTAAAGTATGTCTTCTTGTACGTTCATTCCCAACTGTTGATTGTATAAGAATTTAGTCCATTGGGCGGATAAATTGTGTCACGGTTTGAAGCTAGGGTTCAATGTTTGCGTCTTTCGGTGGTTTGACACATCCGACTATAGTGTGGCTTTTGGGTCACTTTGATCTATAGTATTGGGCAATAAACTCTACCCCAAACCTCCTAAATAGAAATTTGCCATATCCATGTGAGATTTTATAGAACGATTGGATGTCCAGATCAAATATTATCTAAAGCTATAATCCAAACCGTACTTGTCTTAGAGCCGTGTAGGCCAGTATAGGGAACTGACCTACAATCAGGTAAACACGATAATACAAGTAACTAAAATAAAGCAAGTGGAAGTACAAATAACTATTTTCGCTTGTGATGGACAAACATTATTAGTGGTATTATTATTATTATTATTATTTTTATTATTATTATTATTATTATTATATACGGAAATACCAATGAATGTTACACTAATATGTGTTGATTTGACTTACACCATCGCTTTCTTAAACACGTTGACTTAGGTATTAGGTCTGCTTGATTATTCTCTTCGCACACCGTACACATCCATAGGTGATCCAATCTCCGCTTCAGTAAATCTCTCATGACTTCCGATAAGTCTGGGACTCACAGGAAGTCCGATAGAAAAATGTAAAGCGCAGATAATAGGTCTCCAGAGTGGTCTATATGGATCTCATGGGTCGATTTCGATTTGCAGTTGGTCCATGTCAGAGAGAAAAAGTTGGAGATGCACACAATTTACTCTTTTTAATAAAGATATGAATAAAAAACATGTGTACATGTTCTGTTGTACAATTGTCCGCTCTACAAAACACCCGATTAAAGTGAGCAGCACTGTGTCAGCTATCAAAAACACATTTGAAGTTAATGTGGTTAGGAAAATTCAATTAGTACACAGGCAGGTGTATGAAACACACAAAAACCAATCGGCAAGAGGTCTACAGGTCAAATGTTTGGGATTCACTTGTGTAGATCTATCATATGTTAAGGATGAATGTTATAAACTCAAGTGAAGTGTTTGTACAAACATCTATCCAATTTTCTATTCTCTCAGCAAGCAATGTAAAATATTCGGAAATATTGTAAATAATACTCACGTGGGAGACAGGTAATACTGTATCCCTCTACGGAACGACATACCGTTATAAATGGTATGATACATGTAATAAAAAGTTATTCACTCCGGACCTTATTTGGATTTCGAACTCAGCTAACTATTTACAAAATATTTGTCTGGCCGTCAGTAACAGTTCTTTTAATGGCCTTCACTGATATGAACCACGAAATGAAGTGGTTACGTTATATTTTATATGTGTCGTTGTATCTTAATATTAAGATTAGTATTTTAATACTAATTGAGGAAACCAGTAAGAATTCATCATTACATTTTTGTTGTTGTTCATCCATCATAAGTGATGATGACCTTTTGGTACATCCACTGTTACAGGTATGTCCTTGCCTATGAGCTCCTAAGTGGAGGATAAGTTCTATAGTGACCGTAAATGTCCTCGACAGCAAGAGCATGCGATGATCATCGATGGTGTTTCATCTACTCTTAACTTTTTAACAAATCTCCTATCTTCCCATGTGTTATGAATTTTGTGTAGCATCTTCCCATGTGTCATGAATTTTGTGTAGCATCTTCCCATGTGTCATGTATTTTATGTAGCATCTTCCCATGTGTCATGTATTTTGTGTAGCATCTTCCCATGTGTCATGTATTTTGTGTAGCATCTTCCTATGTGTCATGCATTTCGTGTAGAATCTTCCCATGTGTCATGTGTTATGTCATAACACGTCATTGAGATCTTTAACAACTTCTTGTAACGCTTTTCATTTTTCCCTACATTACGCATCCACTGAATTAGTTTTTATTTCTAAAGTGGTAACTTTAATACAAATATCTTCAACATGACTAAAATCAAATCACAACTGACGTGTAGGTTAGGCTCTGCTGATAGTGAAATACTACTGGAGTTAGTTATAAACAAATCGCTGCGGGAATATGAGAACCGCCATTATATCGTCTCTAAAATGTGTTTTGACACAGCTGCCACTGAAACGTAGATTTGGAGAACAATCATGAAAATGTAATGGGAAGTTAAGAGAGGTTAAGAAGAACTAATGAAGAGGTTTTCAGAGTTCTGGAACAATGAGAGAAATTAAATCAAAATGTTGAGGCAGACAGCGAAGATTATTTGTAAGGCATAAGATGAACAGAACGTAATTTGAATGTTTTTAACCTGTGGATTATATCATAGAAGGAGAGTATGGGGGACGGAGAGACAGACAAAAGAGAAATAAAGTTGTTGTTGATAGAGATGTTACTAACTGAAGTTATTAACACACAGAAGACGGAGTTGTTGATAGAGATGTTACTAACTGAAGTTATTAACACACAGAAGACGGAGTTGTTGATAGAGATGTTACTAACTGAAGTTATTAACACACAGAAGACGGAGTTGTTGATAGAGATGTTACTAACTGAAGTTATTAACACACAGAAGACGGAGTTGTTGATAGAGATGTTACTAACTGAAGTTATTAACACACAGAAGACGGAGTTGTTGATAGAGATGTTACTAACTGAAGTTATTAACACACAGAAGACGGAGTTGTTGATAGAGATGTTACTAACTGAAGTTATTAACACACAGAAGACGGAGTTGTTGATAGAGATGTTACTAACTGAAGTTATTAACACACAGAAGACGGAGTTATTGATAGAGATGTTACTAACTGAAGTTATTAACACACAGAAGACGGAGTTGCTGATAGAGATGTTAATAACTTCAGTTATTAACACACAGAAGACGGAGTTATTGAAAAACATATCATCTATCACACTATTATGTATACAATTTTGTTGATTTGATTTCATTGATTGACGTTAATTGATTGATTGATTGATTTCTACTTTTCAAGATAGCTACCTTTGTTAACAGTTCACCTTGGTAGGCAGTTAAACCAGTCTTTCATCGATTTTACAGTATGTATTCGCATCGCTATTCATCTTCTACACTGACACTATTCTAACTTCTACCTTGATCTTCATTGGCTGTTGACACAAGGTATGCACATAGTGGCCAATGACAATCACGGGGAGAGATTTCGTTTTGTTAAATAATATATGATTAGTTCCGTTAAAATGTGGCCACTGATTTCCGTAATAAACCTTTCATTCATTGTTGTTCCTCGTACAATTCCCATGAAGATGTTCATGCCAAGAATCATCTATCTTGAGTAAAGTGAGTGTCCATTGATCTGTATGGAGAATGAACTCTAGAAAACGAATCACACGCGATCCTTTATGTGTGATACAGATGTCTGCAAACGATGTCTGAAGTAGCTGGACGTATATACAACAGTCTGGAATATATTTGCACCAAACAAATCTCACCGCAAGCAAGTTACACAAACGGTTCTTAAAGCTGGAGATAATAAAATGCGACAGATGGCTGACAAGGCAAATAAGGAAGCAGAGCTTGAGAAGTTCAGACAATCGGTAAAACTACAATAGCTCATGTGTCTATGGAGAATGGTGGAATGATAATCTGCTTTCTATTCTGTGTTGTTATACGTTGTTAAATTTTCCTTGTTTCGATGTGCCTTCTAACTGACTAACCTGGCAAACATGGGATAAAGTTTTCGTGTTACGTCGTGCCTTGTAACTGACTAACCTAGCAAACCTGGGTTAAAGTTATGTGTGTTTCGTCATGCGTTCTAACTGATTAACTTGACAATCCTGAGTTAAGGTTTGCGTGTTTCGTTATGCCTTCTAAATAACTAACCTAGTAAACCTTGGTTAAAGTTTCAGTGTTTAGTCGTGCCTTCTGACTAGCCTAGCAAACCTTGGTTAAAGTTTCCGTGTTTAGTCGTGCCTTCTGACTAGCCTAGCAAACCTTGGTTAAAGTTTCCGTGTTTATTCGTGCCTTCTGACTAGCCTAGCAAACCTTGGTTAAAGTTTCCGTGTTTAGTCGTGCCTTCTGACTAGCCTAGCAAACCTTGGTTAAAGTTTCCGTGTTTAGTCGTGCCTTCTGACTAGCCTAGCAAACCTTGGTTAAAGTTTCCGTGTTTAGTCGTGCCTTCTGACTAGCCTAGCAAACCTGGGTGACACGGATTTGAAAACTTTGGAGACAAATGTAGAGTAAAGGTATGTGAATCTATCTCACTGCAGACTTCGTTACACATAGTGTTTCTGTTTCGCAGCAGGTGATGTTACCATAGTGCTCCTGACTCACAGCAGGTGAAGTTACCCTAAGTGCTCTTGTCTCTCAGTAGGTGATGATACCTATAGTGCTCCTGTCTTGCAGCAGGTGATGTTACTCATTTTGCTCCTATCTCACGGCAGGTATATTACCCATAGTTCTCCTGTCTCGCAGCAGGCAATATTCCCCATAGTATTCCTGTCTTACAACAGACGACGTTACCGATATTGCTCCTGTGTCCCAACAGACGATGTTACCCATAGCCCTCCTGTCTCACAGCAGGCGATGTTACCATTAGTGCCTCTTTCTCACAGCAGGCGATGTTACCCATTGTATTCGTGTGCCTAGAAACTATCTAAGAAGTGTCATCTTCGTCATATCTTTCTCCAGATTGTTAGGAACTTATAAGTGGTCACACCAATTGTCTAACAAGTTTAGTAAGCTGTGATTGTTTTAGTAAAGTACAAGCAAGCTGATAAATAAGAATAAACACATCATTTGGATCGCGCATCCCTCATCCATAATCCTTCAAGGTTCTAGTGGTGTCTCAAGAAACATCAACACAATCCTTTCGCCATGCTTCTCAGTTTTTTGTTTGAGTGCGGAGAATCTTAATCCTGTCTTGTTTCTAATATTATCAATCCATACTTTCCTCTGAGCCCTTCTTCTTCTTCTACCCTAAGCTGCTCACTGCAAAATATGTTTGCAAGTTTGCAACGCCTCGCCACTGCTATGCGATGTTCCTGTTAGCCTGTAAAAGCATTTATTTTTCTTCTCACGTATATGTTAGTTTTATGTTTGTTCTTTATAATAGATACGTAATATTCATCTGTAGCATTAGTTTAAAAAAATTAGCATTAGTCATTCTCCTCTCTATTTTTGCTGTGTTTTTCCAACTCCCTCATCCGTACAAAAGAATATTTATTATTATATGTGTATATGTTTATTTTCACTGCTATACTTATTTTGATCTTCTCTATGGATTTTAATCTGGACATTGCAACTGAGGCTATTTCATGTCTAGTCTTTATTTCTTAGGTAGTTCTTCCATCGCTACTCATATGCTATCAACATCTTAAAGTTGCTATACATTCGCCCAGATATTAACAGGAGTCCTGTTGTCATCTCTGTTTACGATTATTTTGCTTTTCTGGATGTTTATTTCCATGTTTAAGTTTTCCAAGTTTTTTCAAGCTCAAAAGTAAAGTTCTTGAGGTTATTTCTCATGGCCAGCAATACGATCAATGTCATCTGAAAATCGCCAAGTTGCACAAAGGGCGGCAACCAATTGAGATTGTTGTTTGATGGTTCCGTCGTGTCGCTTGCAAGATGTGTTTCAAGAATATATTGAATAACACATTGGTGATAATATGCAGTTTTCTCAAACACCTGCAGTTGTTGTTTTTTTAAATGTCCCAATATCACCATTAATTAGAACACGACTATTTGCTACTTTGTATAGTACTTCAATGATTTGTATTATATTTATGTCAAAGTTAGAAGTTCTCATATTCTTCCATAATCCCTTTTTGTCATTCTCGATCTTAGTGAAATCGATACATTTGTGATAGATTTCATGCTGATGTTGTTGGTGCGTATCAATGGTTATTCTGATGCTGAAAATGTGTTCTTTATGATTTCTGTTTTTACGAAAACCTGCTTGTTCTTCAGCAAGCATCTGTAATATTCTGATCTTTTTTCAAACTGTTTAACAAAATTCTTAACATCACTTTACTTGGATGAGTGATAAAACTAATAGTTCTATCATTTTTACACAATTTTAAATTCCCTTCAAGCGGCAGTGGTAAAACCAGGGAATTTTTTTGTATGCCACTTTTTTGTTTACGATATACATTGACAATAATTTCTCATACCATTTATTGTTTCTATGTCCCCATGTCTGAGGAGTTGTACAGAGATATTATCCATTCCTGGTGTCTTTCGACTTTTTAATGATTGTATAGCATCTTCCTCTGCTTCTCTCATGATTTCAGAATAACCTAATTCTCTTGAATCGTATGCATTGTTATTCTATCAAGGTCTTGAGTTGTTGTACAGTTGTATAATTCTTTACAATATTGAGTCCACCTATTCAATATTTGTGGATTTCTTTTCTTTATTTAGCACTTTGCTATTATTGTCTTCTATAAATAGATATCTTAGTTTTCGGAGGTTGTGTCATGTTTTTAAATACAATATATGCCTTCTTGCTGTTGTCATGTTGGATAGCTGTGTTGATGATTTCACATTGGCCATTAATCCATTTCTTGTTTGCGTGTTTCATTTTGAATCTTATATGTTTTTTGTTCACTTCACTATATTGTCCTTTAGAGACGAAACTTTCTTTCTTCTAGTGCTTCTTAATTTCTCTTCTGCTATCGCATAATTGTAATATGTCATGTGTTATCCATGGTGTTTCTGGTGTCTGTTTTTACCGACTATTTCTGCTGTCATCTGCAAAATGACTTCGTTCGTATGTTTTGTCATTGTATCAATATCGTCTTGAATGATATAGTAATTTGTATAAACTGTGATGAATTCCATTGAATTGTTGTTATTTTCTCAAGTTCGCATGTACGCTGAAGTATGGTATTGTCCCAGCGCTAGTGACATTACTTGACAGTCATATAGCACGATTTCTGATACCCATTCTTGGTGATCGATTGATCACAAAATCTTTCCTTTTTTTTGCAGACAAGGAATGGCGATAACGTTAACTCGAATCACTAATATGCAAATGTTAGTCTATGTCACTACAGTATCTTGGAAATGGGAGATGAAATGAAAAATAATTATCGTTATTAAGAGGAGATTTACAAATGTGTGCAAATATCTGAAGCTTAAGGCACACACACACACAAAATACAAAAGAAACAAAGAGTAAACCAACCAGATATTTCATATTACCCGGTGACATCTGTTAGCAAACAGCCACAGAGAAGTAATACACCGTACTTCCCAACTCACACAAATTCATACCTTCAGTGTGAACATGATTAATGTTGGATGTAGAACTCGTTAACTGCCGAATTGAGATTTCAGTTGTGGTTTTCCAACAAGGATTAACAATTTGGCAATAATAAGAGATCTGCAGTTCAATTTTTAGATAATCAAAAATGAAGTGATGTCGTGATTGGCAGAATTAAGGGGAAAAAGTGACAAGATGCAAAAAGTCTAGGAACTGTCAAACTGTTGAAACTAGTCTGTATTAAGGAGGTTATATTGACATAATCAACATTTTAAAATAAAAGTGGAGAATTGTTCTATTGTATAATTTTGTATAGTGCCAAGATAACTAATTGTAGGAAATATAAATAGTAGATTGTGCAAGCTCTGATATTATTAGTAAAACAGGCGTAGTCACGACCATCGACATATTCAAAAAATTAGGACGTTTCAGTGTTTAGTTTATTATAGACTATACGCATAATTGTTTTGATACATTACTAGACACGGAGTTCTGGGGAACATAGTTACATTGGGGAAAATTGTAAGCAAGGGAGATCGAGAAAGACAGTGGAGAACATATTAAATATTCTAACATCGTGGCACACGAAAATAGACATTCGTTGTAGCCAAAGCGAATGAAATACCGGCTCAATTATCCCCTTTATTGCAACACAAAATGCTACCAATGACAACAAAAAAATATCTTATCCAAAGTATCTTCATTCCAACTCTGTGCTACCAAAGTCAAACGTGGTCCTTAAAAGCAAAACATAAGAGACAACTGGTTACAACAGAGATGAGATGTCAGTGAAAAGCCACAGGAGTGACCAGAAGACACAGAATTAGAACAGCTGTTGTAAGAGAAAGAGTGGGTGTCATATCAATTATACAATACATACAAAACCAACAGATACAATGGTTCGGTCATCAGGACAAAATGCCGTGTGATTCATTAGTTTATAAAGCATATGTGAAGAAAGGAGAAGCAGAAAGTAGAACCAGGGGTAGACCTAGAGTACGCTGGATCGACAACATCAAAAAGACGTTACACGAACACCAAATAACATTATCTGAAGCTGCCAGAAAAGTAAGAACAAGAATACTGTATCTCTCTCGACACCTGTAAAGGGTAAAAGAGGAAGGGAAGAAGAAGACGAATAAGTGGCATAGCAAAAGGTCAACAACTGTCGCCATAAAAGATACTGGAAATAGAATTATTGAGATTCATGATTGCCAACGCCAGTCGACACGACACCCTATGGTGATTAGTATAAAAATTCTAGAGAAAGCATGTAGTTACGGTGTTACACTATTGGAGTATTAGACTTGTTTGAACAAACTACTTGAATAATTGTCACCGCTAAAAAAAACCATTGTAAATAATGGGCACTGTAAAAATAGTTCATGAGCGCAATGATCAATATATAATGTCAACAAAACATATTGATTACTGAAGAATAACATCAAAATAGGACACAGTAAAAAAAAAAAGAGAAGTACCTACAATTTTAGCAAAACAAATTTCAACTTTACATAAATAAACGAAATATTAATAAAGACGCATTTTACAGTCGCTTATTCTGCTTCCGAATCCATCGATCTGTGTGCTACACACTGAGAGGACCTGCGCCCCTCATCTTGTATGACCCTGGGATGAGAGGCTCTTAGTGCGTAGCCCGCATATCGATGCAATCCGAAGCAGAACTAGCGATTTTTTTATCTACGTTCAGTGACTCACGAAAGCTGAATGAAACTGCCATAATATTAAATAGTTGGAATGTAGGCATTTTTCCTTGTTTTAAACCTAAGTTACTAAACATGAAATTCAGACATAATATCCACTAACAAATAAATGTCATTACATAAAAACCATCATCTTAAAAGTGTTAACAAGAATAGACACACAGAAAAAAAAATCACTAAAAGTCATGTTTAATGCTAAAATATAACGTCCATTAATGTCCATCAATATTGACAGGGAGCAGACTATGAAATATCTAGGCATCAATTTTGATAGAAGTCTTTCGCAAAACATGCGGACAATGTCATTCAGAGGTCTGGAATGGGTGACAGTGCAGTCAAAATCATGGCATCTGCAGAGATTACGCAACGAACTCCTTTTTTAGTTTTAGGTTTACTGAGATTGTCGCAAACACAGGTACATATATTGGAGAAAATTCAAAACGAGGCCATAAGAGCTGTCTTAGGATGCACAAGAGATACACACACCTATCGTGACCACGAGGTTTCTCCTAGACCTACCGAGTATCAAATCAAAAAATAAAATAGCTCAGGTTAAAGAATACTTCAACGTCGCCAATAAAGATCATCACCTCTTACACTGATCTCTAGACAACATAAAAGGAAGGCGTATCAAACGATGAAGGTCCTGGATGGCAGAAGCAGAAGATACCCTACTCAGAGTTTGTGAGCTGGAGGAAGTGGGACGACGCTGTGAATTGGTGGCATTTGGCAAAGAGAGAAAGAAATTGACAAAAGTTGTGATACAGATGGGAAGAGAGTGTCACGACTGTGCTGCCAACAGAACAGAGGGAATGATCAAAGAATTCATACTGCAGCATTCGAAGGAACAAGATACGATAATTTACACAGACGGCCCAGTAACATAAGAAACAAACAGGTGTGGTTGGGGTTTCGTGGCCTACCAAAATGACAAGAAATTAGCTGAGAAGTCAACTGCGTACCCTAATACTATATCGGTATAAGAATGGAAATAGAAGCGGTAACAGCAGCTCTGACTTCGCTGGCTACACAATCACCAACAGACTCAGTGATTATATGGGACTCTCAAAGTATGCTCCGCAAGATAGAAAAGGGTATGATCAGAACTGAATGGGTCACTCTCCTCAATAACCATATGGATCTACTGTCCAGGACATGCTATGGAGGAAACGAAAGAGCCGATGTTTTGGCTGGTAAAGCCTTGGTGAACTGCACTGAGATAAGAAGGGGCAGGATTGAACTGATTAGAGCAGGCATGGATACCCTACGAGAAAACGAGTAGGAAGTTGAACGAGACAATGTACATATTCAGAGAATGGTAGAAATGTGAGTGACTAGAGGCGATGGGAGAAAGTACTCCCTCTCCGGAAAGATCAGAATAACGCGTAATCAGCACCTGACTGGGACACTGAGCTTATACACTTTTAGATGGCTAACGACACGGCAAGCAGTGCATATATGGTAATGCCCCCCAGTGCTGTGACGCTTGTTCCTAATCAAGAATCACGAATGTTCGTTCTTATCCTACTACTGGCTAGCAGAATGTAATATGAAAGCAACAATGTCTGGTATCGTGGTC
Organism: Meghimatium bilineatum; assembly: GCA_034231615.1. Taxonomy (NCBI): domain Eukaryota; kingdom Metazoa; phylum Mollusca; class Gastropoda; order Stylommatophora; family Philomycidae; genus Meghimatium; species Meghimatium bilineatum. The sequence goes on along the minus strand of CM067317.1, from coordinate 17,606,163 downwards.
TATAAATTGGCTGCGATATCTACCTATAACAATCTGATATATTCCAGTTACAATTTTGTCTCATTTTGGTCTATGTGATCGGTCAGCGAACTCCACCGCACAACATTCGTAGCTGGCTCCTACAACGTGTATGGAAGATACACGTGTTGCTGTTGTTGTTGTTGGATCAGGAAGAGATGAATAATGCAATTATTCCGCTCCTTAAACAGACTTCAGCTCTAGTGATAGCTCAACTTTCATCCCAGTTGAGCCGAATGGACATCGTCAACTTCGACGGAAAAACAATATTAGAGAGAGAAGGTAACGAGAAATATAATATGAAACACTTATTTTGAAAATAGAAGATATTTACAATAAAATATATAATACATAAAGGAAAAATGAATATAATAAAATTAGATGAAAATACGAGATTAAAATAATTGTGTTAAGAATGGAGAATCGAAAAATGAATGAATATATTATGAGCACGGAGTTGAAAGAATGAGGAGTCTAAGCCATTTACTAGATAAATGACTTGAATAAGTAATTTGATGGGAGGAAGATGCGACATTAGCCTACTCAATCATGGCATCAAGGCATTAGCCTGTAGACGTCTCTAAACCGGACAGCACGTGATTGAATTCAACGCTTTCTCTGTTGACCGAGACAATCACGGTAAAGGATATTCCCAGTCGATGCCGTTATTGCTCAGTTTAAAGAGCCGTTTATTTAATTAACGCATCAATTGACAACGTTATGAAATATAAATTATGTATCGTTGTGAAAAGTATGGAATGCCCCGGGGACTATTTCTTCTGAAAATGAGCCGTTAGAGACAAATTAGGAAACCGTTTTTTCAATGTTAGACGAATTTCTTATTAGAGCAGTTATGATGCACTTATCTGCATGAAAATATGCTTAAAACACTTGTGTCGTGTCTGGGAGCCAAACTATCGTATATTTTCTGTATTAAAAGTACTTTATTTCAGTTGAATCTATGTATATATCTATACGTTGTGGCCCTTGTTTGCCTTGCGGCGTCAGGGATGGAAGAGTTCTCTGGAGATGACCTTCTTGTGCGCTGTTTGTAAGCTTGTTCCTGTAACTTCTTAGATTTCTGTGATCCATCTTTTACAAGGTCTGCCTCTGGCTTTATAACCGTTATGTCTATGTGTCATGGCCATTTGTGGCATGCTATCTCTCGGTAGTCTGGAAGCGTGTGAAAATAACGTCATGAAAAAAGTGGAGATTTAGTAGTTGGTAGCTAAATTCTTATTCAGAATGTAGTGATTAACCCATTTATTGACTATTGATTTTCGCGGCAGTATTTACGTTCACAAGGTTGCAATTGCTTTTTGAACGACCTGGATGAACAACTGCATGAGGTGGAATTCAACCTGACAACTTCTCCATCCGACATGCGTCATGCCCAAGTCCGTAGATAAAGGGGGAGCGGTGGTACGAGATGTTCAAACACCTCCAGTCAGGAAATCAGAACCTTGCTTTTAACACTAGGAATGTAACCAGAATGGTGAACCCCCCCCCCCTCCCCCGGCCCCACTCTTCCTAATATTTTCTGCAAAATAGGTCCTCACATTTCACATAAGGATGAGGGAATGGCACACGAAATTTTGCAAATGACCTGTCAATACCCCTTACTGTAGATCTATGTACAGTAAGAAGGAATGTTGTGATATTATCCCAATCTGAACTGAGTCCCGGGTTCAGTCCACGATTAGGATAAGGATTTTTGTCTTTCGGGAGTGCAATAAAAAATTCTTCTTTTGCCCGTTGCTGCGACAGCTATGGCACAGCGGCCTGTATTTCAACAGCCAAAAATCCTCCATACACTCCTTAACAGAAAAACACGCAGTAATGAAAGTGTATAAATATATGGTCAATTTCTAGTATTATTCTCCGTTGTGACCTTTGTTCTATTTTCGAGGTATTACCTAACCGTTGCAGTGCTAGATAAGTTGCGTAAGGTTATAGATTTTGGAAAAAGGGATTGGGGGGACTAAAAGGATTCGAAGTAGTTTTTAATTTTTGGGGGAGAATTTCAGAGAAAGGTGAGAATTAGTGTTTAATTCTCTAAGAATTCTCGTCTAAGGTGTGAATCGATATGATTGGTTAAGGGAAATCCGTGACGTTAATGTAAACAGTGCGCTATTTGCAGCCCACCGGAGACCTATACTAGAAAAGCACCATATATTTATATATATATATATATATATATATATATATATATATATATATATATATATATATATATATATATATATATATATATATATATATATATATATATATATATATAATATATATATATATATATATATAATATACTTTTTGTCGAGACGTATATCTGGTATATTCTCAAGTGACCAATACGTCAAAGTAAAGACAACAACATACATTATAGATATGCTAATTCCTTGAAAACTAAACATATTTAAACACACAATACAGATGAATGAGACTTTTGTGCTGCACAAATAATTAGGACTACTGCTATAAGATGACAAGAAAACTGTCACATAAACAGAAAGATAGTTGCTTAAGATGTTACATTGGTATATTCATATATTACTATTATTAGATAAAAGTACAGTAACACATAACATTTATTAATGCCGTAGGGGTGAGAGATGTTAGCGATCTCACATTTCATGGGCTCTGTAAATGAGGGCGGTAGCCATCTCCTCTCCCTCGCAGTCTTTAAAAGATTATTATAAAGACTATTATTAGATGCTATCATCTGAATTCAAAACTCATATGCTACGTTTAAAAAAAATTAAAGTGTTGTCTATCATTCAGTCATGTGTGGTATTAATAATTAAATACAGATAATCTATTAAGATTATGTTTAAGAATATTAATATTAATCTATTAATATTAAATTAATATTAAGAAACGTATTGCGAAAATGGAGGCAATATTCTATTAACAGAAAAATAATATTTTGAAAAAATTAAAATAGATAACTATGAAAACATACCAAATTCGTCATAATCAACACTGAAAATAAAAATGTTTGTTTTATGGACGAATTTCATGATTTACGGAGTCTGAATAATACAAATGCATCTATTCATGTTCAATCAAGCACCTCGCCGAGTGATGTAGGCCATCATGATTCGCCGCAATTCTCTGTCTCTTGTGTTGTTATTGAGTTCAGTTGGTGACTTCTTTTTGTGCTACAGTGACAACCCATCCAGAAATTCCTCTTTGTCCACTTCTGTCTCTTCTCCTGTTGATCTTTTCGTTAACATTCATGTTTTGTTCATTAAATATTAAAACAATTTATAAGACAAATTTAATATTTGCAAAATCATTTTAAATCGACGTTTTGACTAAACGGCTTTCATCAAAAGAAAAATAGAAGTTAACAGCAGGGTCAAATATAATAACAAGCTTTAAGAGACAATATACAAAATGCTAAACTAAAAATATATTTTGATAGTACCAAATATATAACTTGGGATGTTTACTTTCGTCTTGTAAATAATGCCTGCAGATTTGACTTCACGCAAATCTTTTATTGCCTATACCAGCCTTCATGTCACAAGTAAGAGCACGGAAGATATAGACAATGAAAGAGTGAACATTTATTAAATATTTCATAGACACATTGATGACTACCAATAAAGATCACCTGGTATTAGTCTTTTGAGCCCATTACTGTTTCTGATAACGCGTTATATGTCAGAGAAATGAGATTTTCGAAACTAACTTTTCCCTTGAGTTCCTTTTTATTGCTTCTCCGTGGCATTGGTTTTATTTCCGCATTCTGGCGACATCTTGTAAAAAGTTGGACAAGACAAATGCCCAATGGGATACACTAAAAAGACAGAAATAAACGGCTTGTAGACGACATCTTTATTTGCTCCGACCGCAAGTCAATTCAGAATGCGACGTAGTTACTGGCTAGCGAGAGGTTTCCCCAGAGTGTAAATATTTATGAAGTATCATGGGTCACCATTGCTATAACGTACCAGTCGTTTCTTTGCTAAGGTTATTGTTATAAGTGAATAAGAACAACGCAGGAAATTATTTGCTTTTTATTTGATTGTTTATCTGCTGACTTGTCTTCACTTTTCTTTATTTAGCTTAGATTATGCTCTTTAAAGAAAATGAATGTTTCTATCTATACATACTCTCTTTATCTCGTTATTTATGATTGTATATATGTATAATATTTGGTTATAAGAACTTCATAACATATTACTTTGGAATAATTATTATTTCTGTTTTTATTGAGACATTACAATTGTATACATGATTCAAAGATGTGCATGTTTTGTTTTTAATTCTTCTCATTGGTAATCATTTACACTTTTTTTGTGGTTTCTTGTTCTTAAACGTTCCTACGATTATCATTGTTCAATTTCGAAATGACAGTACCGATCATACGTACATTGATGGCACATATTTATAATTACAACAAAATAAATATATTCTTGTTTTCTAGCTGCTTGTAGATAGGTCATCCATGACTGAGTTCCAATGAAGTGTCGTACTTTTCTCTTATATGTATACGTCACTGTTCAGATAGCCCTCGAATGTGTGTTACCGGGACAAGAAATGGGATCAAAGTTAATCAACATACCAGTTAATATATGTGGTAAGAGGCGACTAACGCAATTAAGTATGGGGTTGGTTCATCACTCTATTATCTTGGCTGCGATTAGGTTTGCTGAAGATCCATGCATGGATTCTAAGATTGAATAATGTCACTTCCTATGACAACATGCCTGTGAATTACGTGAGAGTCATGTACAAAGAACCTTTCGAAGCAGAACACTGACCAGCTCATGACATGTATATTACATCCATGTCGAGTCAAACAGTCATCTGAGGTGACTTGTAAAATCTCTCATCTGATGTGACTTGTAAAATCTCTCATCTGATGTGACTTGTAAAATCTCTGTACAACTTTCTTATAAGAAATCTATGTATCTCTATATTGTCTTTTCTCTGCCTTTGCTGTAAGGGATCGCAGAATAGAATGGCAATAGGTTTTAGGACTATGTCACGTTTTGTCTCTTGATATGCAGTAATATATACTGTGAAGTATCAGAATGTTGGTAACTCCTTTAATCCACCTTCTTCTTGATTTTTCTCTATACCTTGCTGTATTCGTTTTCATTTTGTATGTCTTTGACGCTGGAGAACAAGATTTCGTTCTCACCAAGTGGCCAAACCATTTCAGTCTCTATGTCCAATATATTTGATCACATATATTGTTCCAACAATTCTTGTAATCTTTTCATTCGTCACATTCTCGCTTCTTGCTCTGTTTGCTGATTTTGTTCTTAGACATCTCGGGTCACACGTAGTAAGCTTTGATTATTGTGTTAGTGGCCTTGCTGAAATTAATAACACAATATTGGTATTAAGATTTAACTTTGGTTTGCCTTTTGGTTTCCATCGGGATAGATTTGTGTTTCAAAATCCGCATATCTCACTGTTTATTATTTTCCCACTTTTCGTACGTCCTGGTATTATCTTTCTATATGTTAAAAGATTTCCTCTGTGTAGATATTAAATACGCTTGGTGATAAAAATACATTTTTGTCTTACCTCTTTTTTTACTTATATGTATGGTGAGTAGCCTTTTCGAAAACCGTATTGATACAGTTTGTTCCCAATATATATTTCTAATCAGTTTTTTCCGTTTATGCCTATTTCTTGATGATATTAATTTGTCATATTGGACTTTGTCAAAGGCCTTGTTGTAGTCTACGAAGCAAATATAGATATATATTTTTGAACCTCTATATTTGTATCCTTCAATAGTCGGATACTAAGTATAGCTTCTCTTGTTCTTTTTTTTCTGAAACCGAATTGCTCTTCATCAACCTCAATGTTTATCTTATTTTTAATTCCTTCATGTATTATCTAGAGTAGTAGTTTGGTTATGTGGCTCATTAACCTTATTGTTCTATATCCTGTACATTCCAATGCCCTGGGCTTCTTAGGTAACGGTATGAATATTGATTATTTTAGGTCGTTAGGTATGTTGTCAGTTTCATATATGTCATTCTAATAAAGGTTAAACACAGTCTAATAATATTTTTTCCTATAAATTCAAAGAATACACGAGAGTAGTTCTCTTTTTATTCCGACGTGAGTTTTCTCTTGATCTATCACAGCAATATCCATTTGGTTTTTGTATTATATGGTATTTTCACTAATTTGCCTGTCAAAATAAAAAAAAAACCAGAGCTGAAAGCACAACACAACTAATTGGCAACTCTTATTAAATCTCGATAAATACGATGTGAAGGTATATATTGGAGGATAAACAAATGATCAAGAAATAATGTTCTTAGTATTTCAATAAGTTGCTCCACTATTAGCCCAGATAACTCGAGAGAAAAAAATGTGTATGTTAATGTTCAATCCTAATTGGGTACTAATTACATATGAAATTGTGCGCTACGGGCCAACATATATCCTGGCACGTCATGTGAGACACATCAGTGGGTTGCCCTGTTGTTACCACTTCACGACCAGATTATCTCGTATCGATGCATCTTGAATAGACACAGTCAGTGACGACAAATTTATTATTTTCTGTCAATGATACTTCTTAATCCGATTAATCCCCCTTTGACTGGTTTGATTTCCTGTATCGAGTATGCCAGCAGCGCATTACTGTTATGCGAAATATTTCTATTTTAATACCAACGGTAATAGACAACTCGAGACAGCGAGACAGTGATGTATTTTCTGGATGTTACGAGACAGCGAAACAGTTATGTATTTTCTAGATGTTACGAGACAGTGAAACAGTGATGTACTTTTTGGATGTTACGAGACAGTGAAACAGTGATGTACGTTTTGGATGTTACGAGACAGTGAAACTGTGATGTACTTTTTGGATGTTACGAGACAGTGAAACAGTGATGTATTTTCTAGATGTTACGAGACAGTGAAACAGTTATGTATTTTTTGGATGTTACGAGACAGTGAAACAGTGATGTACTTTTTGGATGTTACGAGACAGTGAAACTGTGATGTACTTTTTGGATGTTACGAGACAGTGAAACAGTGATGTATTTTCTAGATGTTACGAGACAGTGAAACAGTAATGTATTTTTTGGATGTTACGAGACAGTGAAACAGTGATGTATTTTTCTGATGTTACGAGACAGTGAAACAGTGAAAGTACTGTCTGGATGGTATCATCATCATTAGGTGCCATGCCGGATGGCCTAAGCGATCATGGCTCTCCACAGCTCTCTGACTCCAGTATTATGTGTCAGAATTATGTATCGCTGTCTCGCTGCCGTGTCAGGTTAACTGTCTAATATTTGCTCACGTTGTCGCTCTCTGTCTGTGTTCTCTTCATTCTTGCCTGTTGTGACTGTTCTCCAAACCTTCTTGTCTCATTGGTCGAAAAGTGAAGATTGTCTTTTTCTTATATTATTGATTAAACTTCGTTTCGTATTTGACTCTTTCAACACCTCCACATTAGTTTTCCTGGCAGCCCATGGTATTCTCAGCATTCTTCTGTAGAACTACACCTCTACGGCCGCTATTTTCCATTTTCCTGTTTGTTTATTGTCCAAGAGCCTCATCTATATATTAGTATAGGAGTAATATAGCACTGCAGAACTCTCTTCCTTACCTCTAATGACAAGGTAATATTACACAATATTATTTTCATTTTTCTGAAATTTGATTTTTCCTGTCCTTTTCTGCTTCTTATTTTTGTTGCACTTCTACCATCTGCTGTAATCATTGAACCTGTTTTAATACTATATCATTCACTTTGATCTTTCAAGCTATGGTATTATGTTTCTTTGAAATAACCATTACTTATGTTTTCTTGATATTTAGGATTATGCATTTCTCTTTATTTTCTTTCACTACGTTAATTAATTCCTGAAAGTCTTTCTCAGTTTTAGCAATAAAAACAGTGACATCCGCATAAGTAGGCAAAAACATTACGGACGTTTATTGAAACAGTGATGTAGTTTTTTGGATGTTATGCGCAGGATAATAACATTATGGAGTTCTTCTTCTTGTACATTTGCTCATACACTCCTGCTGGTAAGAAATATGTAGACCAGGGAACATCGTAGTTTAGAGCTTGACCGCAATACCTAAAACATCCGACTTCAGCATGGAAATATGATGAATCAACGTATCAGTATTTTTTATTGTGTACCCCTTTGTGTGGTCATGTTGGTGTTTGTGACAGAGCTGTGTTCAAACACCGGGATACCTATTGAAAATATCGCAACAATTACAAAAGTTCGAATTGAATGTGATCAAGATCATTTTAAATATTAAATCGAAATGAAATATTTTCTCACAAGTAAGCCAATAGCATTCTATAATGTGATTTGGTATATTCATAGACATTGTAGAGCATACCTTCTAGCATATAAACATAAAGTAGTTGGCTATTTCTCAAATCATTACACGCTGTTGGGAGTTGACGTCTTCTGTGTGTGATTTAAAGCCCTAGATAAATCCCCCACTCCGCACAGGAAACAAAAGCTGCACTGCTCACAATTCTTCCTACCTAACAACCACATGTGAACCCGTGGCTAATGTTAAATAATCAGATTTAATAGAACGTGTTTGAGAATCAACCTGATGTATCATGGTAGTGCTACTGAAATACACCATGGAACTGTCATACGTTTTAGTAATACATAACATGAAGACAACGTATGTAAATAAAATACAAGCTTATCCTATTCAGGACGTAGCCATCAATACATCATTATTTTGGGCTGTGGTTATTTTCTAGGTACAAAGAGACATGTACAGTAATTTGTCATTACTTTCTGAACGATCCTAATGCACAATTTCCTGCGGCGGGCTCCGAACGTGGTACCTTGGTCGTTACAGATATGAGGACAATAATACCTACACGAGGACAATAATACCTACACGAGGACAATAATACCTACACGATTACAAAAATACCTAAATGTAATGGTATGTCCCTTGGCAGCATCCTGCCGTTGGGGATGAAGATAACTCTTCATGTACTAAGCAGCAGCAACTATTAGGTGGGGTGGCCAGTTCTCTATCTTGCTGTCTTTACCTCATCTCTAACTCATACGTCAGGTACTCATTTACAGTTGAGTCGACTGGAGAGGTGGTCGTGTCAAGCGAGAAATCACAACCCAGATTTTATTTTTGTCCGGACATGGTTTCGAGCCTTGCACAATAATAATTGAGTACAATAATACCTACACGATTACAACAATGCCTACTCCAGGATAATAATACTTAAACGAGGACAACAATACCTACTCAAGGACAATAATAACTTCAAGATTTTAAAAACAATACCTACTCGAGGACATAATACCGACACGAGAGCAACAATACTTACGCAAGGACAATGATACCTACGCGAGGACAATAATACCTACACGATTACAACAATACCTCCGCGAGAACAATAATACCTGCACAAGGACAATAATACCTATACGAGAACAACAATACCTACACAAGGACAATAATACCTACACGAGGACAATATCTATACAATACTATACAATATTCGTAAAATCAGATCAGAATCATTTATATGTAATTGTTATCTCCCTCTAGTTCACATGAAAGTTTGTTTGCCGTAAACTATTCGTTATATATTTTATCAAGGACTGAGGTTTCAATGCAATTGCCACGGCTCGGAATCGATTGTCTTAGTGTTTTTTATTTGATTCGAAAATGAACTGCAGACAGTTGGAAAGTCAAATCATCAAGAATTGCAACCTACTAAGCGTACATAATGCCAAAATATCACTACAATAAACAATTTTGATCTGATAATTACGTTAATCAAGAAGATATTACTATATATGAATATTATTTTTTTTTGTTTACCAAATTTACAGAATATTGTCTGTCACACTTTCGCAAATATTTTTTCAACGCATACAGTGTATTATATTTTATATTTGGTGATAATCTCGTCTTAATTCTAACGAAGCTCAATTTCTTCAGAAGACTGGTCTTTGACATTGATTACACAAACACATAAAAGCAACTTTGTCATGAAAACATTGTTTTAGAATCTAGAACCGGAAAAAAATAAACAATTGAAATAGTTTAAAATAAAAAAGATCCCATGTAACTTAATAAATAGGAATAAATAAACAGTAAAATAAAAATTTAAATATACAACCGAAACATTTCACCGCAGAAATAATGACCTTTGTTAATGAAATAAAAGATCTCCACAATTGCACGAAGAACATAAAATCATATAATCAACACAGCAATGCACACACTTGTCCTGTTAGAATATTCCCCACAAAAGCCATTGTACGTTTGCAATAAGGTTCAGTCTGTTTGTATCTAAAGAACATGAATGCTTAATTAATTTATAAAATGATGCGATCTACAATTGAACAACTCTCAGTATGCAAGTTCAAAATATACTAGAATCAAAAATAGATCGATGGTATAAAATAGTAGTAATTAGTCAATTTGATATTAGAAAAGGAATCCAAACAAAAACTACAATTTCAAGTCATGCATTAGAAGTTAAACAATGTATGTTTAAACATATTGACAGAATTAGATGTTGGAGCAATGAAAACCAGAGTAAATCTACAATAAAACATTATTTCTCAAGTGAAAAAGTACTTAAACAATTCATTGATACAACCATCAAATATAAAAGTCATCAAGTGAATCAGTCTGGAGTTTGTTGTTCAAGTCGTTCCATCACGCCACTCCACTGTCGCCTGTTCTCTGCAACACTCTTAAGCTCAGCCATAAGTCTGTAACCTAATGTCCATGCACGTCTGTGTGATCTAATTGTATTTGTAGTCTCCCTCTTCTTCTTCTTTAATGTAAATTTTCCATTCCAGTTTTTTCAGTTATGTAAATTCCATGATGATAATTAACATAGAGTTGTGAACACTTGACCTTCATTAATGTTACTGTATACTCCTCGATACTACATAGAACCCATGGTTCAAATAGCCGTTCAAAACGGGTAGAAGATTGACTTCATTGAACTAAGGTTGCTCCATATGTACTACGGTCATCACTACGAAGCGGCATGCCGCCGGGCTAGAGTACCACTTATAGAACGTAACTTGCAGCTTCAACGTCCACTTTATAAACAAGTCTTCGCGGGCGGCATTAGAACCCCTTCCCACTTGAGGACAAAGCGCACGGCTTAACTACTACGCCAGAGAGATACCTTTAATGAGCGAAACATCAAAGACGGTTGCACTCCTTACTCCTCAACAAAGTCGTCAGTTCTGTCAACTTGTAATAATGCATTCTTTTATGTGTGTTAATAGAAAGATTTACTAATTCTGTCAACATGTAATAATGCATTCCTTTCTCTGTGTGTATAGAAAGATTTACTAATTCTGTCAACATGTAATAATGCATTCCTTTCTGTGTGTGTATAGAAAGATTTACTAATTCTGGTAAATAATGGTCGCTTTGTTATGCTGCGGACGTCACCACAATCTTATTTGAGCAGTACTTTAATTTTACATCTGAACGATGGTTGTAATGATGCCGTGTAATGAATAAACGATGTGTACAGAAGTGACAAACATTAATACCATCACATGTTGGCTGATGTCATGTAATTCGATGTCTGTATACAAGCTGCCCGAATTTATATAAGAACAAAAACAATCCGGACATTATATGTTCAAAATATGGAGTATGTTGTACCAGAGAGAAGCAACAACAAGTGTGTCACATTGGTGTCATGATCGCATTTGACAGCTGCTTTTATTATCATTATTATGAGTACGATTATTATTATAATTATTACTATATAATATGGTGATTGCTAGAAGCTTTCTAAATACTTACAAGACGACCACTGTGTGGGAAGTCTTTCTGCCAAAATATTGCATAATGTTCACAGATGAATTCTTCTGTGTAGGAAAGTAGTACTTAAGTAAAATACATGTTTTTATAAAGTTTCACTTAGACATGACGGAATATCACTAAAACTAGGAGGTTATGATGTGTAAACAAGAAAACATACAAATTACAATACACAAAACATGTTCAACGTTTCGAACAAAATAACTGTTATCTTGATAAGCATTGTGTAGATTATGCTAAAGTGTGTGGAAATGAAAGAGCATCCCTGCTATAAAACTACATGTCTTCTCCACCATTATGTTCATTACATTTGTAAGTCGCGTGAGACATGGACAATATAGAGCGGTATGCCAGAGTATTAAATTTCTTGTACATATGATATGTCTGCAGACTTCTCCGACCAACGTAAAACGGTATTGTATCTGATACTGAAGTTCTCATTAGATCCACGATCCCAAGATCTCATACTGTAATGAAGTCTTCACTATGGCAACGATACCAAGTTCTAATACTGTGCTGAAGTCCTCTCTAGAATCACTATTCCAAGTTTTCATACTGTACTGAAGTTCTCACTATGGCAACAATCTCAATGGCTCATACTGTACTGAAGTTCTCACTATGACAACGATCCCAATCTCTCATACTGTGCTGAAGTCCTCATTAGAGCCACGATCCCAAGTTGTCATACTGTGCTGAAGTCCTCATTAGAGCCACGATCCCATGCTCTCACACTGTACTGAAGTCCTCATTAGAGCCACGATCCCAAGTTCTCATACTGTACTGAAGTCCTCATTAGAGCAATGATCCGATGTTCTCATACTGTGCTGAAGTCCTCACTAGAGCCACGATCGGAAGATCTCATTCTGTACTGAAGAACTCACTAAAGCCACGATCCCAAGTTCTCATATTGTACTGACGTCCTCACTAAAGCCACGATCCCAAGTTCTCATACTGTACTGAAGAAAACTCAACTGAGATGCGCTGGAACTGTTATGCTCATGATTGACAAACGCATCCAAAACAATTAATGGGTTGAGAACTCCTCATGGGAAAACAGCTGGCCGATGGAGCGAAGAAATTGTGTCAATTTAAACAATTCTCACACATTGTCCTATATCTGTCAGTTAACAAATTGTTTTCCATATTGTCTTCCATCTTTCAGTTAACACATAATTTCACATATTGTCATTCATTTTTCAGTTAACACATAATTTCACATATTGTCTTTCATCTTTCAGTTAACACATAATTTCACATATTGTCTTTCATCTTTCAGTTAACACATAATTTCACATATTGTCTTTCATCTTTCAGTTAACACATAATTTCACATATTATCTTCGATTTTTCAGTTAACAAACCATTTCACATACTTTACTCTATCATTCAATTAACAGTGTCTTCTATCAATCCAGGATATTCTTATACACGACCACTTTCATCTCTCAATTTAGGAATCATTCCATTTAATGATTCTCAGGTTGTCCTCCTATAAATTACTTTACTTATTTTGATCCATCTACAATTTGTTGCAATTTTCTTGATATCATGATGTTTACCTTGAATTTAACGAATGACTTAAGCAACATAATAATGATAAAGTGTTTTCCAAGAATAGATATAACTTGGTAACAAATAACAATAAATGTCAAGTCTGTACTAAACTAAATGAATCCTGCCAACACATCAGAAAATCATCCTGACTAAATTATATACTAATCATACATGCGTACATAACTTGTTCTTTTGAAATTGTTTACCATTTACTGATTAATACCTTTATGTAATGTATCATCTATGTATTTATTTTATATGCGCGCATGTGCGATGCGCAGTTACTTCCAGTTCAGCTCATCACTTTTCTACTTCTGTGGGCTCCGTGAATGACAACATTCAAAGTGTGTTCTAAGTTAGTGGGGGGGGGGGAATTGCTGCATCTTCTTAAGGAGGCAAGCCGCTTTCAACCAACTGTGTTGTTAGTTTTTTAGAAATATAGTGATATCTCTTTTCATATATATATATATTGTGTTTATTATTTGAGAATTGTTTTTTCTTCTGATGAAGGTATAGTTTAAACTGAAACGTCGTTTTGTCAATTGTCTTTTTTTTTTGGGTGGACTGGGGGCTTGGTGGTCTGTAAGATCCAGTGCCTCCTATTTAATTTCTACAAGATATCAACATCTATATGGGAATATTTTTACAGGAACGTGTTCACTTCGCCACGTATCTCATCTGACCGTGTCATTGCTTTCATGTAATCTCACCGCTCTTATCTTCGTATCTTCTATTCTCCACGTTTTGATATGCAGAAATTGTTGAGACTGAGTGCTTCTTAAGGTCAAGAGGTTTCAGACAGAGTTTGTTGTGCTTGAAATATGCATTTTGACGTCCAATTCTGGGTCGATACCAGTTCCTCAATTTTGCCGTTAGATTGAAGCTAAAATTGTTGGACGGAATAACATACATTATTAAGTCTCTGTTAAAGAAAACTACTTCTGCAACAATTTTTCCATAATTCTCTCTCACTGATTTCTCACCCACGTCTTCCCTTTCATACTTTATCCATATATAATATATTCCCATTGTTCTTGTTTCATGTCTTGTATTTGCCTTAGAAAGCTCATATTTGAGATATTCTACCTTACTTGAAATGTTTATTATATACGAACTTTTGGCTAATATATCTTCTCATTCTTTTATTTCCTCACTTTTTGTCTGTCTCTTTCTCGCTCTTCTCAGTATTAGAGTAGGTTTACAAATATCGGCTGGAACTCTTGTAGTAGGAGAATGGTCATAATAGGTTGCCACGGGGTGTAGTCCCACAAACGGATGTGCTTGTTTTTATTTACGACAATAGTCGAACGCATCCGATTTCGGCTGTAAAAAGTAATATATTTAATCTATTTACTAATTTCATTAAACGATTGAGTCGGTAATCATTTAGACATTAGTAGTGAGAGATACGCACACACTTTCATTAGTGCATGTTTTCCTGTGAAGGAATGCAGGGAGTTTTCTATGGGCTGTGGAAATAAAGGCCGCTTTGCAGTAGCAGATGTACAGGAATTATTTTTTATTGTACCTCCGAAATTTAAAAACCATGTTTCAACCGTGGATAGAACCCATGACCTCAAGGGTCAGTGAACAGCGTTCTAACCACACGGCCATAGGCACGTCCTCAAACTAGAACAGGCAATATCTTCCGCAAGATCTGTGGCAGAAAATCTATATACTTTTCAGTTATTCAATGCCAAACATCTTTGACTTATGCACTTAAATCCTTCTTTATATTTTCTATGCTCTGCTTTATATGTGTACCTCTTCTTGTGTCTGTTATTGTTTTCATTCCATCAGTTTCATTTTCCCGACAATTGTGTGACTTGCTTCAAATTAAAAACATACAAGTCTGACATATATTAGAATTAATTTGTTTTTGCGTTATGTGAATATTATTGTTATCAATGTCAAGACTGTCTTGCCAATTCCATCCTGGTGCAGAAGATCAACGGTGATGCCACGATGGCAGTTTAGAGATGTCTGCCTCATTATTGACATGCAAAAAAAAATAAAAAAGAGGAGCGTCGTTCTTTTATTCCTTTTTTTAGGGGATCAGTATAGATGAAGGTATAGTTTTGGGGAATCAATAAAGGCGAAGGTATAGTTTTTAGTGAATTAGCTAAAGTGAAGACATAGTTTTATTTGGAGATCAGAAAAGTCGAAGTTATATTTTTGTGGATCAGTAAAGTTGATAGTATAGTTTTTTGGGATCAGGAAAGGCAGAAAACAGTAAAGGTATAATTTTCGCTGCTCACTAAAGGCAGAAAAAAATGATGGTAGAGTTCTTTCTGCTTCTTTCATTTTTTTTCTGTGGAGGGGGGGGCTCATAAGCGTAGAGTAGGAGAAATTAAAACACACCCTGTACATAACAAGGTGACATGAAAGGCATGCAGTCTTTATCACACATGCCACTCTCAAACCCCCAACAACTTCCTAATGGAAACAATACAGTAGTGACAGTTGACAGTAAAGACAGGACAGGATGAAGGTAGAGTGTTTTAATGGGGAATTTTTCATTACTACAAATGTATACGTAGAGTAAGACTTTTTTTTTTTAAACGCGTTATTTCTGTAATGACATTCGCTGTTGATCAGGTACACCTAATAATTACCCCATATATCTATTTATAATCGAAAGAGGTGTTAGGCAAGGATGTATGTTATATCCCAGCCTATTCAATATATACACAAAAAATATCTTGAAACATACAGAGGAATGTCAGGACTCAAGATCAGTGTGAAAATAATAAACAAGCTGAGATATACAGATGGCAATGTCCTTTTGCAGATACGTGAACATGAACTAAAATACCAATTCATCAAGTACATAAACCAATTAAAGAATATGTACTAGATATTAACATCCAACAAACAATAACCGTGAAAATCAACATAATCACAGAAGAACAGGTGCTAAACATGAAAAACTTAAAGAAAATACAATTAGAACATTATCAACATCTTGGACACAATTATGGCAGATGTGAAACAGAATTTAAAAGGAGAATATGAATTGCTAAAAGTACTTTCAATGACATAAGGAAAATATTAAACTCTAAATGTATCACAAATAAGCTAACAATGAGAATTATAAAATGCTAGATCTATTCTATATTAATGTATGGATCAGAAACTTTAATAATAAACAAATACTTAGAAGACAGAATTGATGCCTTTGAGATGTGGATATATAGAAGGATAGAGAGAACAATACGGAAAGAGAAAACAATCAACACAGAGATTCTAACAACACTTCGTATAAGAAAGAATTATTAAAGGACATGAAGATCAAACAAATATAATATCTTGGACACATTCATAAACACGGTACCTTGTTGAAGACCTTAACTTGAGGGTAGAGTCGAGGAGAGACGCATAAGAGCAAAATAGAGATATATTTGGGAGTGTAACATCGCCAGATGGACAGGTTACACTCTAGCAGAGTGCATCATCACGAGATGGACAGGTTACACTCTAGCAGAGTGCATCATCACGACAAGAGACAAGGGATGTTGGACGTCTGTTCTAGTCAACCTTCGTTGGCATTTAATAATGATGATAGTCGATTTGCAGCGGTTTACACGGATAACTCCTGTTGAAAAGCATAACTCCTGTTAAAAAGGATAACTCCTGTTGAAAAGCATAACTCCTGTTAAAAAGGATAACTCCTGTTGAAAAGCATAACTCCTGTTAAAAAGGATAACTCCTGTTTAAAAGCATAACTCCTGTTAAAAAGGATAACTCCTGTTGAAAAGGATAACTCCTGATTGTCTTTATAGAATCTGGGGAAGACTGTGACAACGTCGAAAAAAAATAATTTAATTTTTTTTTTACTTTTTATAATATGTTCACCAACACCCTCACACAAAAAATATGCAATGTTTTAACTTGAATAACTCTCTTGTAAATATTAAAATAAACATTAAACGTATATAAACCTTATATAAATGTAATCTTTATATAAATGTATATCTATATTATCGCATGCGTATCGGCCTGAATAAGAATCAAAAACATAAACACACATCGACATACACACACATACACTATCACACACACATTTGGGTTTCCTCTGCGACGCTCAACTGTTTGACACGTTTACAAACACCTCCCATTTTTACTGGCGTCTTCCTCACGAGAGCTATTTCTTATCACATAAACTCACGTCATGATCTCACGTCCTCTTTCAATTACTCGCGCTCAGGGATTAGAATATATGACTTTAGCTCACTTCTCTACTCCCTCAAATCCATCACTCGGACCTACCGCATGCACTCTAACAGATATGAGAATGTATCTCGTGAAACAATATTGTCTGACTACTGATACGTATAGAAATATAGTCCATTTTACTTCACAATCTTTCTCTCTCTCTCTCTCTCTCTCTCTCTCTCTATCTCTTTCATACTACAAAAAAAAAAACACTGTCACACTGTATGCTTCCTATTATGGAGTTACAGGGAGTATTCGAGTGGCTTGTGTCACGTCATGTTATCTTGTATCTTACGAGTGGCCTGTATACCGCCATGCTATCTTGTATCTGTCGAGTGTCTTGTATCTTGTTAAAATTCCGAAAATATGTCATAATTTCTTCTCTTTTCGTTGTATTTATTTTCATTACATTGTATTCTGTTATTATGGTGAATGTCAGTTTTTCTAGATATGACTGAGGCGCCGCGAGCTATCTATGACGGTGGGAGACATTTCCGGTGTCATATTAATCAACTAACGCCCGCCTCAAGCTGGGCAGCTCACAGCCAATAGGGTGTTGATCCATCACATCATGTCTACTTCAATGGGTGCGTGGATCTAGGAAACAATTCGAAAAATAGACTAAATAATTGTACCAGGCAACAAAGCGAATAATAAAATCTCAGACTTTGGTGTGGAACCTGGAATGTCCGAACCATGTGTCCAGAAAATTCCGCAGTCACCAATGACATTGACGGCTTGAGAAAAAAAACAGCTATTATCAATGTTGGACTCAACCGTCTTAACATAGATATTGATGGCCTGTAGGGGACACTGTTCCTTGCGGATGGGTCAGTTAGAGAAAGAAAGGGCAAAAGAAAAACATGCAGCATGAAGTGGGTGTTGTTGTTAAGTACTCACAGTTGGGTGCTACCAAGAACCCAGTTGGTGGATATAACATAGTGTTAACAATGATTGCATCACGATAGCTCCTTGTTTGTTGTGTGCGATTCAAATGTTGTCTACTAGTGATAATAAAGTTCTGGTGGTGCCAATCGCCAGGACTTAGAAGTTTCCATGACACTTTGTTGAAATCTTTCAAAGAAAGAGTTGGCAATAGTGTCGATGATGTGTTTAATTATGTCTTGCATGAAAACAACAAAAACCACCTTATTTCTACTAGTAACTAGTTTGTTACATTTTGCGTTAACTTTACTTTCTTGATGATGTCATTTAACTTAAAATTATTCGTAAATGTTATATTATTATTTATAATTTAATCTCCATTGCTCATATTCTTAGCTGATATTATTTTATAATCCGACCTATAAATTGTGTCCAGTGATCAACCATAATTGCATTTGTATAATCTGAGATTGTTTCAACAAAGTCATATTTGATTGTAGAATTTATATACAGAAAATAAGTGAAATACGATGTGCAAATAAATGTGATTGTATCAATGTCATACCACCATTATTGACTGGCTGAGATTGAGAACTTATACGGCTGTAATAAGTGGTGTGACGGCATTGTGTACGCGAATAGCAATAGGACAACGTAGTAATTATATCAGGACCGGTGAAACACACGAAGACACATTTTTTAAAATTTAATAGGCAGAGAAAACAGCTGTTTGTTCCGAGAAATCCTTCTAGCTTAGCACACTAATCTAGGATTAAGACTCGACGTTCAGGCTGTTAACATCTGTTCATACGATAGTATCTTCCGGCATTCTAGAGTCTATACGGTTTTGTTATTTCTATACAATTCATCAAGTATATTATGATATAGAGAGAGCTAACCAACATAACATCATGCAGAATAAATATATATACAATCTACACAAGAAAAGCGCAAGAAGGTATACCATGTGTGCAGCTAAAATACCACAGAAGTGATAAGGTGAGTTTTTTTGACAAAGTTACTCTTCATGTCGTTCTGTATCGTAATCTCTCTTACCATGACTTTTTGTATTTATTCGCTCTTTGTATGATCACTGTTAGTCAGAATTTTTTTTGTTAGTTATATAAAATTATATATATATATATATATATATATATATATATGCTTGTGGAAGGTCTAGGATTGCCTTAAACGATGCCTATATATCTATTTGTATATCTATCTATCTATTTATATATCTATCTATCTATCTATCTATCTATCTATCTATCTATCTATCTGTTTCTCTGTCAGTCAGTCAGTCAGTCTGTCTGTATGCCTGTCTCTCTGTCTATCTGTCTGTCTGTCTGTCTGTCTGTCTAATCTATCTATCTATCTATCCATCTATCCAGCCACCCACTTACCCACCCACCGATCCATCCATATATATCTACTTATCTATCTATATATCTATATATCTATCTGTCTGTCTGTCTGTCTGTCTGTCTGTCTGTCTGTCTGTCTGTCTGTCTGTCTGTCTGTCTGTCTGTCTGTCTGTCTGTCTGTCTGTCTGTCTGTCTGTCTGTCTGTCTGTCTGTCTGTCTGTCTGTCTGTCTGTCTGTCTGTCTGTCTGTCTGTCTGTCTGTCTGTCTGTCTGTCTGTCTGTCTGTCTGTCTGTCTGTCTGTCTGTCTGTCTGTCTGTCTGTCTGTCTGTCTGTCTGTCTGTCTGTCTGTCTGTCTGTCTGTCTGTCTGTCTGTCTGTCTGTCTGTCTGTCTGTCTGTCTGTCTGTCTGTCTGTCTGTCTGTCTGTCTGTCTGTCTGTCTGTCTGTCTGTCTGTCTGTCTGTCTGTCTGTCTGTCTGTCTGTCTGTCTGTCTGTCTGTCTGTCTGTCTGTCTGTCTGTCTGTCTGTCTGTCTGTCTGTCTGTCTGTCTGTCTGTCTGTCTGTCTGTCTGTCTGTCTGTCTGTCTGTCTGTCTGTCTGTCTGTCTGTCTGTCTGTCTGTCTGTCTGTCTGTCTGTCTGTCTGTCTGTCTGTCTGTCTGTCTGTCTGTCTGTCTGTCTGTCTGTCTGTCTGTCTGTCTGTCTGTCTGTCTGTCTGTCTGTCTGTCTGTCTGTCTGTCTGTCTGTCTGTCTGTCTGTCTGTCTGTCTGTCTGTCTGTCTGTCTGTCTGTCTGTCTGTCTGTCTGTCTGTCTGTCTGTCTGTCTGTCTGTCTGTCTGTCTGTCTGTCTGTCTGTCTGTCTGTCTGTCTCTCTGTCTCTCTGTCTGTCTGTCGGTCTGTCTGTCTGTCTCTCTGTCTGTCTGTCTGCCTGTCTGCCTGCCTGCCTGCCTGCCTGCCTGCCTGTCTGTCTATCTATCTATTGGCTAAACCCTTTGTTGCCTTTCAGCGTCAGGAGTAGAAGATGCCTATCATATCATACATACCATGCATGCTAAAAATCACTTCTAGTAGATAATATGATTATATAGTTAAGCTCTTCTCCCAGTGAAAATACCCCGACTTGCATTTTTAAAGTTATATGTTTCATGCTATATGTTTCATGCTATATGTTTCATGCTATATGTATCATGCTATATGTTTCATGCTATATGTTTCATGCTATATGTTTCATGCTATATGTTTCATGCTATTTGTTTCATGCTATATGTTTCATGCTATATGTTTCATGCTATATCTGCTAGTGTCCGTCCCATTATTGGGTTAAATGCATAGCGTGATTCCTTGTCTTACTTACTATTATTGTTTGACAATAATACCTACGGATAACGACAAGATGCACACCAGCGGACATTTAGCTTTGTCCTTGTGTAACAGAGTTCTGGGTGGGGGGGGTGACAGATGTACCAGGGATTTAATAACCATGCAGATTATAAAATAATTATAATTAACAGGTAATTACATCTGATAAAAAAATGTTCAATTTCTTGGCCCAGCAGTATACGTTCCACGTAGAGTGTGGCGATCCATGCATACAGCTGCACCGAATTATATCTCATCGGTGATGACAGAAGTATTATATACCTCCGAACACAACCATGTCTTCGAGATCACTAACCTTATTGTCAGAATAGCAAGAGCTGCATGCTCAGTGATAAAGGGATGATACTACATGATTATATATATTTGTGTTTGTGCGTGTGCGTGTGTGTGTGCGTGTGTGCGTTATTTTTGAACTTATTGTACAATTTGTTGACAATGTCTCATGATTATTCAGTCCACCGCCAGACCGTTAGGCGGACGTTTTATTTGTTAATTTATTTACATATTTAAAAAAAAATTAATACCCTCTTTTCTGTATTATTAATTGTTTTATTAATGTATGTTCGTTCAGAAGAAGATTCTAGATCTAATCGTCACCGTTTTCGTCCTTACTGAATTAGCGAGTTTTGAACGAAAATTGGGGAGTTCGGCAGCGGTGCATAATGCTTTACTTCAGTATCGCCAGTACTTTTTGACGTATAAAGAACCTTAGAACCCATATTGGAGAACATTCAGAATTACAACACATTTATATCATTTGAAGGTCACCCTATCTGCAATTTGCTTTTCGCTATTTATTTTTATCATATAGCTGCGTCAGAAGAGGAAGAGTAAACAGCAAAACTGAAAAAGTTACAAGAAACTAAGGAATGTAAATAAACACTGAAAAAAGCATGGTCGTGGTTGCAGCATCGAGACAGAAGTACAACCAACATCAGGATGAATGGTTGGGTGTATATTTGAGGAAGGGAATACTTGTAAATACATCCGATCTGGCATATTCAGCGATAAAAAATGATGCATGCATACCAACACCCCCTCCCCCTCTCTCGTCAGAAACGATACTACAGGGAACAGCCGAAGGTTAAGAAAACAGGTGGGGGATGTGACAAAAGAAAGCATGACAAACAACATCAAGACGTGTACATGTCAAGCTCTTTTTGATGTTAAAATAACAGGTTATTTACTATACACAGACTGAAACCATGCTAAATGACGAGCCCACATCGATCATTTAAAAAAAAATTATAATTACTTTCTATCGCCCAGTAGCCAGACCTTAAAGATCAATCATTAAGAGGTCTTAAATTATCACTATTGGATCAGTCATTAAGAGGTCTGAAGGTCTCACTATTGGTCTATCAGACTAGTAATTAAGTGGTTTGAAGACCTCACTATTGATCTATTGGACCAATCAGTATGCAGTGTTAAACACTTAGTAGATAACATGGCAATATAGTCAAGTTGTCCTCTCTTGGAAGCTCCAGATCATCTCAGACAAAATTATGAATTAAACAAAGACAGCGATAATGAACAATCAGAAGACGGAGAAAAAATAATGAAAGAGATTCTGAAAACTCAGCGTATGAAAAATAATTGTTTAAAAAAAAATATTGAAAAAATTAAAATATTTTGGACAACTTGTTGAATACTATACTTGAAGGTAGAGTCAAAGGTTGTCGAAGACGTTTCAATATTGTACCTTGTTTTCTCAGATTTATTCCCTCTCTTTTCTTAAGAGTTAAT
The DNA here is from genome assembly GCA_034231615.1 of Meghimatium bilineatum. Lineage (NCBI taxonomy): Eukaryota > Metazoa > Mollusca > Gastropoda > Stylommatophora > Philomycidae > Meghimatium > Meghimatium bilineatum. The sequence goes on along the minus strand of CM067317.1, from coordinate 17,583,197 downwards.
CTCATATTCATTGATTATTCCTTATGTCCTCTCCGATTTCTTAATCATGCCTTATGTTTGTCTTAGATTTCTTTAATGTTCCTTCTTATCTTCTAATTTTTGAATGTTCATTGTATTTATATCAGAATTTTAAATTGTTCCTTATATTTATCTCAGTTTGCGTCATTGTTTCCACTATTTCTTCATTGTTACTTATTTGTATCTGATATTTCTTCATTGTTTCTTATATTTATATTATATTTTTTTGCTGTCCCTTATTTTTATCTGACATTTATTCATTGTTTCTTATATTTATATTATATTTCTTCAGTATTCCTTATATTTATCTTATATCTCTTCATTGTTCCTAATGCGTATCTCAGTTTTCGTTAAGGATCCTTATCCTTATCTTATATTTTCACTATTCCTTATATTTATCTTATATTTCTTCATTGCTTCATATGTTTATCACAGGTGTTTTCATTGTTCCTTTTATTTCACTATTTTCCCGTCTATTTTTTCACTGTTTCTTATAGTTTTCTTATATTTCTTCATTGTCTCTTATGTTTATATTATATTTCTTCACTGCTGTTCATTTTAATCTCATATATCTTAATTGTCCCATACATTTTTCGTTCATATCATTGTTCACTACCGTTGTCTTCGTATAATTCATTATTTTTCTTTATTCTATTGACCTCTACTTCTTTTAAAACAGCGAAACGCGAAACATTTCACAACATAGCCCCGCCTTCAGATCACGCGAGGATCTCAACCCGCTCCTCCGGACGGCAAGGTTGCTTTACAATCGTTAGATATGCTAGACCCCAGGTTTCTATAACACTTGTCTTCAGCCTAACTATGGATTGTGCGCAGATTTTATTTCACATTTAAAAGCTGTGTTTTTGTTTCTGACTTCCTATTTGATTTGGATAACATTACCTGGATAATATTTTTCACATAAATACTACCAATAATGATCTGGTAGCTCACTATATGTGATACCATTGGATTATGATGTAAAACCAGATTGCTCTTCTTCCAAATACAAAGTTTATTAAGTGATTGTATTTAAAAAATTAGAATTATGTGAATTAGTTTTGATCTGTCATGGCAACGTTTCAGTGAAAGTAATCAGGTAAACCTTAATATACGACCATGTGCCTTTTCCGAAACGATGATTGAGTTATTTCATCACTTTAATATATCGACGGCGTAGTGGGACAGTCGCTTTGTGCTCTAGAAGTTGCTGGTTCGTATTTAGGCTCGCGATATCTTGTTTACAGATAGCATTTTTACGGACAATGCTTATATTCTCGCTTGAAGCTGCGGAGTTATGTGATATTGTTAGCACTAAGAGGCGTGCCGATTAACTGAGCACGACAGAGTACACATGGGGAAACTCGAGTACGATAACGCGAATCATCAATGTTTTTTGAAACCTTTCCCGTTATGAATATTACACCTGCTGTTTGTCCATCTCTAGCTCCACTTTAGCTTTCATAATTGTCTTGTTCTTTTCATTAACTGTATCTACTTGTATAGTCTCCGACATTGTCACATCTCCTAGATACATCCTATCTCATAAATATCGTTTCCGACATTGTCACATCTCCTAGATACATTCTGTGTCATAAATATCGTTTCCGACATTGTCACATCTCCTAGATACATTCTGTGTCATAAATATCGTTTCCGACATTGTCACATCTCCTAGATACATTCTGTATCATAAATATCGTTTCCGACATTGTCACATCTCCTAGATACATTCTGTGACATAAATATCGTTTCCGACATTGTCACATCTCCTAGATACATTCTGTGTCATAAATATCGTTTCCGACATTGTCACATCTCCTAGATACATTCTGTGTCATAAATATCGTTTCCGACATTGTCACATCTCCTAGATACATTCTGTGTCATAAATATCGTTTCCGACATTGTCACATCTCCTAGATACATTCTGTATCATAAATATCGTTTCCGACATTGTCACATCTCCTAGATACATTCTGTGTCATAAATATCGTTTCCGACATTGTCACATCTCCTAGATACATTCTGTGTCATAAATATCGTTTCCGACATTGTCACATCTCCTAGATACATTCTGTATCATAAATATCGTTTCCGACATTGTCACATCTCCTAGATACATTCTGTATCATAAACATCGTGACTGAGGCATTACATATTTTCACTTCGGCTATAGTATCAGCGTAAACTTAATGTTTCAGCTCCATGGCCATGCGAAATTACATTTATTTCGGTTGCAGTACCGTTTTGATTGAATCTGGTGCCCCCATCCCCCTTTCCCATTTCCACATTATGTCTAGTATTATCCATAGTCTCAGGAAAAACAGAGATCTGTTTTGTAGTAAAAATAATGCTAATTGTTTAAGACCATATTTCAACCGGTCCATGTTTCAAAGTATCCATGCGATCACCAGACTTTATGTTTCAAAGTATCCATACGATCACCAGATTATATGTTTCAAAGTATCCATACGAACACCATGCCGTCCATGTTTTAAGTATCCACAAGACCATAGATGGTCCATGTTTTAAATTGACTAAAATCACCAGGAGTATATACTTTAAAGTACCCATAAGGCCCCCAAGTTGTCCATGTTTTGAAGTGTCCAAAATATCACCAAGCATTCCAAATTTCAAAGTGTTCATAGGACCAACAGATGATCCACGTTTTGAAGTGTCCATAAGATCACCAGCAGGTCTATGTTTTAAAGTATTCATAAAATCACTAGGTGTGCATATTTTAAAGTGTCCATATGATCAACATGGGGTCTATATAAAAGCAGCCATACACTCCTGAAGATAGAAACATGTAATAACGAAAGATAACCAATATAGTCTTCCTGAGCCACGCCAATCTAATTATTTTAAGGTCCTGGACAAACTCAGTCCCCACTACCTTTAACATCCTCTTAAGCTTAATTTCGGTAATGTCACCCAGGATTAGCCTGAGTATAGCATATTGGTTATTCCGTCCTTGGTGGCAGCTTGGTTAGCTCTGTCTAATTTTTGTGTGATGATCCTGACACAGTTTACTGTAAACGAAAATTATTTGACCAACATGATATTATCAAAAAACATTACAGTATCTGAAGACATGATAACATATTAAGAGATTGAATTTAGTAGTGCAAAGGCGAAGAAACAGAGGTATGTCAAGAGAATGGATATATGACATTAATGGACACATAAAAATGACACTCGAAAAGACGGGGCACAAAATAAATAGTTGAATATTGACAATAATATTTTAAAGAATGTGACGGCTAGTACACGAATACCTACGGTATACTACCTTGTGATGATGATCATGATGATATATGCCATGTAGATATTTGCACGAAATAGTGCTAGGTGATGCTCTACGGTCAAAATATGCACAGCATCTTGTGAAAAGAGAAATGCAGCAGCGCATCAGCGAAGAGTAGCTAGAAAGTCACGGGTAGATTAAAAACCACCTCCATTGGTTCTTCCATGCCCGAACTGTCCAAGAATATTTGAGGTGAGGAAAGCGAGTATTAGCCATCTTATAGTCAGTAACATAACTATAACTGAAATTCAAATTTCGATGTAACAGATGGGCATCATCATCATGTGATTGACGAACATGTCATATAGAGTGCTACTAAATGAGAACAAAGTTTAGTTACGCTTAGCAATATCACAATAACTGTCAAAACATCCATGGAAGAGAGCCACAATGATAAAACGTTCTTATCCCTATATCATTCGTTAGTTCCATCCTGACAAGTCAAGCAGATTGAGACACGGTTGACATCTTCTTCTCTGTTCGCTCTCACTCTCTCTCTCTGTATCTCTCCATCTCTCTCTCTATAATCAGCGCAAGTTTTCTTATGGTTTCCACTGGGGGTGAGAAGTACGTTTTGCTTCCGTTTGATTTTCGCCATTTTGGCCTAGTACATATGTTTTCAGCATGTATTTAGTTCGGGTAAGCTTCCGTTGTCTGTGTCCATATTGTCTCCATATTGCGCGGGGACGATATTTAGTCAGCTATACGCCGTAACGGTGTACACCCCTCTGTACATTTGGACATGGCAGGCCAAAACATGTCCCTAGGTGGCAGTTTCAAGGGAGACGGTAAGCAGATATTTAGAATTGTGTCGACTACGTTTACCCCGTACGAAAAATTCCACTGCTAGTGAACTCGTCTCGTGTAATTTAGAAGACCCATTATCCATTCTGCCCTCGAGTATTGACCCTCATCTATACTATGAACCTGGTTCCGGTATAAGGGAAAATTCTCAAAAATAAAGTTTGACTAGCATTAATTTGCACTGTTATCCAAGGTTTCGTTCATCGACATCGTACATCCCTGGTCCAAGTTGAAACTTTTACACATATTTTTTGTTTAGATTACGATATGGTATTTTGCCTTTTCCTTTCCACGTCCAGTTCTACCGATTATGAATATGTTCTTGATTATGATCAATCCTTTCGTTATAAAGAAAAAAAATCGAACTGTATTTTTCCCTTTAGGAAGTTCCAGCATATTTCGTACAACATTCAAGTGGCCGTGTGATAAAGTCCCAATGCTTTTGTTGTCGCCACGTCATGTTTCAGGGTGAATATTATTTTTTTAAATTTACAATCCGACAGATAAACATATTCCTTTCCAGGTATCAAACTCTGGATCTCACGGGTGCGAAATCACTGATCTAAACTCTTGACCATGCATACCACTATTTCATTATGGTTTCCATTTTCTCACTTATTCTTGCACATGGTTCTGTCCCCCTAACAATGTGCTACCTTTGCTTGTAATCAATTGACGAGCATTACTTCTACGAAAACGTGTTCACTTTTCTCACCTACGTGAACTTCCGGACTTCAGACAGGGTTGATCCGAGAACGGGGGTTTTAATGAAGACCTCTGTACAGAGAGTAAACAGGAATTCATTTATTCGTTAAATTTTTGGTTACTGTAGTGGTTTTTTGTTAATCACTATTTATACACTTGGAGTCACATGCCAAAAAGCCAAGGTCGATCAAAGAAATGCATGAAAAATAATAAGATCAGCCTTTCAGGTTACGTTTACCTTTCTGTACACAGGTCTTTAATCAGGTGACGGTCATGCCTGATTCATAATTGAGATGAGATGACCATTGAATGAAGGTTATTTTTAGCGTACACAGATAGGTCCGTAGAGGCATGACAGTCTATACTACTAACTGTCTATTTGGAAGCCAAACCTTTTAAACTGACTCATTTGACTATTCCATTGAATTTCATTGGTTGTTATACACAGTATGATTCGAGTGACCAATGAAAATCAACAAGAATAGTCAACTGTCATTCATTAAAAGGCTTGATTACCTACTAGCCAGTAGGTCTTATATAGTAGACGATCATGATACACGTCGCCCCCCCCCCCCATGATAGGCTTGTTATGCGCAGATATCGTATTATAATAGATCAGAAACGTTATTTGAATATTGTCGTACCATCTAACGGCTTGCGACATAATGTATAGGAATAGTGAGCAATGAATAGTTGTGTCAGTCTATAATAATGAATCAGAAAGTAGGAATTTACTGAGGATGGACTTGTTCCATAGGTGAAACGTTGCCCGTCTGTTCCAGATCGGTTGTGTTTTATCAGTCTTTTCATATAATAAATAAATAAATATACTGATGCATCCAATGTGGTACCCCTACGACCCAGAAGGGTTACGGGTTTATTGATTGATACTGTTTCTCTTTCCAAACTGTCCGATCTTTACTCCAATCTCCCGCACTCTTGAAATATAATATTTCTCTTTCCAAGCTGTCCCATCTTTACTCCTATCTCCCGCACTCTTTAAATATAATATTTCTCTTTCCAAGTTGTCCGATCTTTATTCCAATCTCCCACATTCTTGAAAGCAACCATGTTTCACACTTGTCGCAAGTCTGAAAATTCTCTTATGTAAATGTCATAATTTCCATACCACGTCTATGCATATATGTTTCCTATCCAGATCTGCTGTAAGCGCAGACAATATCCAGTTCCCCGTTTATGTTATCGTACATTAAGAACTACAATATTCATAGAAACCACGATCTGTACTAAAAGGACATTAACATAGATTCACAACTACAACCGATTTCTGTTATAGCTAAGATTCATACAACTGTTAGATAGCCTATCTGCAAAATTCGAAATATCTTTCAGTCTTTCATATCGAATACAGCAGTAAAACTGCGCACAGTTTGCTAAGGAAATATTGCACATTAAATAGTGTTTAAATAACAGTTTTATGTTGAAAGATACGCAGGATTAACATTTAGACCAAAAGGTCCTTTCAAGATAGGGATAAATAAACACAGAATTTAACCACAAAATCAAACTTCTACCTTCACTTTCTACTATATTTGCTTGCATGTTGTCTCCGTTTGCTTTTGTGGTTTCATTCTATGTTTGTGTGAACAAACAATGACCATTACCGGTATATCTTGGTAATAATGTTTTTGTCGAAACGTTGATTTCGTGTACTGTTTATAGTAAAAACGCTATTTAACCATTATTATATATTTACATTTATATGCGTGTATTTATTATCATTTATGTGATTTTCATTAGTCACTATTTATATATATTTTTTTTCGCCTCCCAAAGCATCAAACGAAATGAATGGGAATAATCAAAAACATGAGCCAAAAGCCTTGATTGAATTATGTTGGTAGGTCTTCTACTGGTCAAAGTCACCGTCTATGTATGGCATGGCTCATTGTGTTACACCTTTATTTACTCAATATCAATCTATTCCATTAACGCAGAGAATATCACAAGTCCGTGTGAATAAGTTAACCACATTCCTGATGACGATTTTATAGTCGAAATGTTGAATGAGCTGTGCATGTTCACAAGAAGAATATGTATTTAAGAGTTACATGTATTTTAAAAGATGCATTGGAAAAACAGGCATTGGAAAAATAGGCATTCAAAAGTTAAAGAGGCATAGAAAAGATGCGACACAATAACTTCATTTACTGAAGTTTTCCCATATGCACTCTGTTCCTCACAGCAGTACGCCGTCTACCTCAGTTCTATCTCAGAGTTGGATACTCCTTAAATTAAGGGGGGGGGGAGGTACACCTAACAGCCATTCGTGTTACAAAATAATTATATTTACAAAACGGTTACAGTTACATGGTTACGACTTTCACAGTAGATATCTGAACGAATACACTATAATTACTATGTAACATATTTATGTCAGTGTAAAAGTAAATAGAAATTATTTCATCTTGAAGGAAAATGTTAAAAAAATGTTCATGTTCAAAATGATAAGGTCAGTTCTGTAATTTTTTTTAGAAGATATTCAGTGCAAATGAGTTATAATTAAAAGGGCATGTGTACAAATTTAATAGCTAAGGCGTATACTAATGATATTAGAATATATTTATTAATTTTTCGTATTAATTTTTTCATGAAAGGCTGTGGGATGGCAAGAATAATCTGCTCACAGCTGAAGGTATTCCATCACCCTTTTGCTTGAATGCACTCTATTATTTTACTTTACCTGTGTAGTATATCCTATTCAGGACGTAGCCATTAGTTGAGCGTCTTTTGACTATATTGAGTTTTAAGGCAATATAAATACATTCAGTAGTCTGTCATTGCTTTCTGAACGATTAGGATGTACAATTACCTGCCACAGATGTGATCGTTACCACAGCGCCATACTTTCCCTGTGTATATTATACTAATGCATTTCATCGTTCATTCACCGATTCAGTATTTTATTACCTTGCTAGGTCTCACAGATTTTGTTTAGCGTACTAAATGAAATGCAATATATATAATCTACTACTGTTTGCTATCATTTGTCATGTATGGTAAATATTTTACCATTGTCTATATGTGTGTGTGTATGTATTTATCTGTTTATCTATTTGTATATTACTCCGCGAGTATCTTATTGTAGAGTATCATATTACTACACGATTATCTTATTATACAGTATCACATTACTCCGTGAGTATCTTACTGTACAGTATCATATTACTTCACGAGTATCTTACTGTACAGTATCATATTACTCCACGAGTATCTTACTGTGCCATATCACATTACTCCGTGAGTATCTTACTGTACAGTATCATATTACTTCACGAGTATCTTACTGTGCCATATCACATTACTCCGTGAGTATCTTACTGTACAGTATCATATTACTCCACGAGTATCTTACTGTACAGTATTATATTACTCCATGATTATCTTACTGTACATTATCACATTACTCCGTGAGTATATTACTGTACAATATCATATTAATCCACGAGTATCTTAGTGTACAGTATCACATTACTCCACGAATACCTTACTGTACAGTATCATATTACTAGATATTCAGCAACATGTTGTTGGGACTTAAAGAAAGAAAATGCTCTGTCTCACTGTTTTACTGTTTTATCTGTGTAAATTACCCGACACGCCCGACTTTGACGATATTTAACTATTATTAGCATAATGTAATAATATGTCACAAATACTTGTTTGTATCGATACGCTGAAACTGGTTTTTTTTAAGTCACATGTTTAGCTAATTCATACACGTCTTCTATACCTACAAACACATATACTCTGTAATATAAACATTTATGCTGTATATCCTGTATACTTTCAACATTTATAACGCTTTAGTCATACATGATGGCAATACAAATAGAAAGAACGATTGCCTGTACAATATATTTACGATCTTAGCCTGTACATCCGTACATCAAGCGTATATAAATAGATTGTGAAGAGAATCTTATAAGATATCAATTCTTGGTTCTACCAATCCTGACATTATATTAGCCTATGTAAAATAACAAGTGTCATTGAGTAATGATTCTCAGACAGTGGGCAAAAGGGTACACAGAGCAATCTTATTTATTATATGCTGTTTATATTCGCTAGATATCGCTACCATTGAAAATCATAACTTACGTATAGATGCTCAGTTTGCCTTACTGGATGTTTAAGAGTATATATATATATATATATATATATACATTCCATTAGTGCCGATTTCGGTGTATAAGGTGGAAACCATGAAACCATTGCTCTTCATTTCGAACGGTGTAATCCTTGCATGCTGTTGAGACTACAGTGATCTTTGATGGTTTTCTGCCAAGTTTTGATCTTTGGTGGTTTTCTGCCAAGTTTTGATCTTTGATGGTTTTCTGCCAAGTTTTGATCTTTGATGGTTTTCTGCCAAGTTTTGATCTTTGATGGTTTTCTGCCAAGTTTTGATCTTCGATGGTTTTCTGCCAAGTTTTGATCTTTGATGGTTTTCTGCCAAGCTTTGATCTTTGATGGTTTTCTGCCAAGAGTCTTTTGCGATCTTCCTCTTGTTATTTTTCTATCTGTTACCGATTTTAATGTTTGTAGTGGCCGTCTATTTCCAGTAATTATAAGTACTTGTCCAGTGCGTAATGTTTGTAGTGGTCGTCTATTTCCAGCAATTCTAAGTACTTGTCCAGTGTGTAATGTTTGTAGTGGCCGTCTATTTTCAGTAATTATAAGTACTTGTCCAGTGCGTAATGTTTGTAGTGGTCGTCTATTTCCAGCAATTCTAAGTACTTGTCCAGTGTTTAAAGACATACAAGTTGATATATGATAATGACGATGATGAAATAATCCCTTTAGCTGTAAGCAAGTACTTCTTGACCGTCCTTTTGCCTTTCTGACAAAAGCATATGTTCTTCTCAGTTGTGTAACTAAAACGACACACATCATCATATGAGGTCCTAAAAGCATTGATGTTAAGGGGGGTTTATGATGCATGTTTTACCCCAAAGTGCGCTAGCATTCCTAGATTATCAAACCTGCTAGAGACACAGCACACACATCTAGGCCAACTATCAAATCATTATTTTTCACAATTTCTTTACCCATCCCCAGTATTATATCCAGCATTCCTCATATCTATCATTCCTCATATCTATCATTCCTCATATCTATCATTCCTCATATCTATCATTCCTCATATCTATCATTCCTCATATCTATCATTCCTCATATATATCATTCCTCATATCTATCATTCCTCATATCTATCATTCCTCATATCTATCATTCCTCATATCCAGCATTCCTCATATCTATCATTCCTCATATCTATCATTCCTCATATCTATCATTCCTCATATGCAGCATTCCTCATATCTATCATTCCTCATATCTATCATTCCTCATCTATCATTCCTCATATCTATCATTCCTCATATCTATCATTCCTCGTCACCTAGGAGTCTGCAGCAAAAGGACACACGTGCAATATCCGCTGTCCAGCATCTCTTTGATATCCATGAGCATTATTTCGATAGTAGGCAAAAGTAGGACATTGAGATTAGATGTGATAACGAGGATTTTATCACAGCTGAAATGTTTACGGCCTAACCTCTAGCATCCATTTGACGTCTTCTACTATTATATATATATATATATATCTGGAAAGAAGACAGTAGCTCTAACCTCTGTGCCCTGAACTAGAAGTCCAATCCTTGGTGACCACGTTTGCTAAGCTAATTTATAGCTGCTTCAAAATGTTTCTCAGGCTACCCCTTGGACACTGAATGTGCACTGAATTTCCCCTTGGACACTGAAATTTCGCCTTGGAAACTAAATCTGCACTCAATTTCCCCCTTGGCACTGAATGTGCATTTAATTTTCCTAATTGTTGCTTAAATGTCATAAATTATGAATCTGTGTAACACAGGCATTGATATGAAATCATCTGATCTGGATGTCATGGATTGTATTTCATATAGAGAAAAAATCAGGAATTGTATAATGACTAGGGATAAAGCGATAGCATATACTTTAAAGAATTGACGTTCTGGATGAAACACGAAAGCGCAAGTATGATTGTACGAGTGATCTTGCTCCACATAAATAAAACATATGCGGTGTGGGACCCGTATGTATTGTATTTGGTGCTCCCCAATAGGATGAGCGCTTCTGTCTACTTTTGGTCCCGCTTGTGATACATGATCTGAAAATCGAATACTATAACTTCTATCGTAAACAGACTCTCATTGAGCAATTGATAGTCACCATTGACAGCCTCAACTTTCATCCTTACTGTATTGTTCTAGTATGCTCCGGTGCTCTTGGACATACACTAACTATAAAAATACAAATGTCCACTTAATCCTTAAGATTATTTTGCATGTAGTATTTGATACGAATGGTTTTGTGATCGGCCTGCTTATTAGTACCATATTAAGTGGCCTAATCTGTTCACAAGCAGAGAAAGATTGTTCGGAATTATACAATGATATCAGTATAAAGTAACTGTATATTTAACAAACGTACGAATGTTTTTAAAGATAAGGAGTCAATATCCGACCTGGTTACCTCGTTCAATGTTTCCGATCAGACACTTGACAATTTCTTATTATCAAAGTATTTGTCACAGCGATACTGACGTTTATTTAGCGGGAAAAGCTTACAGTTATCGTCTGTTAATACCTCGGGAGATGTGATTCTACAGAATAGACGGTGACCGTTATATCTGATAGAGAAAACACGAGATGATGTTGACATTAGAAAATGCTGCTGACAAGACGAAACATATATAGGGAATGGTGGCTGGTGAAGCAGAGTTGGAATATTCGTCTTTTGATGGTATGCAGTCAAACGATCGTTGAGTGTGTATATGTGAGATTATTTTGATGGTATGTAGTCAGACGATCCTTGCGCGTACATGTGTAAAATTATTTTGATGGTATATAGGCAGACGATCCTTATCGTGTACGTGTGTAAAATTATTTTAGTTATATGTAGCCAGACGATTATTGAGTGTATGTCTGTGAGATTATTTTGATGGTATGTAGTCAGACGATTATTGAGTGTATGTCTGTGAGATTATTTTGATGGTATGTAGTCAGACGATAGTCTCAGATTTATATTGTTGCATCATTGAAGTGAGAATGTGATTTATGCTGGTGATTGCCTCTTTTGCAGTTAAAAATGTTATTTATATTTGTACCTGTCTAGCTTGATGTGAAAATGTGGTCTATGTTGGTACTTGTCTTGCTTGTAGTGTAAATGTGATTAATATTGGTACTTATCTAACTTGAAGTAAAAATGTGATTAATATTGGTACTTATCTAACTTGAAGTAAAAATTTGATTAATATTGGTACGTGTCTAACTTGAAGTAAAAATGTGATTAATATTGGTACGTGTCTAACTTGAAGTAAAAATGCAATTAATATTGGTACGTGTCTAACTTGAAGTAAAAATGTGATTAATATTGGTACTTGTCTAGTGGTACTGTTAAGCATAACATAATGAATATAAGAAACCGCACATCTATGAAAATCAAAGTCGTACTATTTAATTTGTTCTAAAATATTTAAATAAAGATATAAACCTTCAAAAGAATTCAACATGTAATAAACATGACAAACAACCCAGTACTGTGACTGTACCAACTAAGAATTAATAATAAAATAACAAAAATTAGAGATATATGTAAATAACTGTCTCAGAATGAACCTGAATATTAGGTAGTTTATGTATACGGTTAAGAATACTCTAAAATGGGAAGTAACGTCATTGTGTCACGTGTTTTTTGTGTGGTTTTTTTGGGGGGGTTTTTTGTGCTTCGTAGTGGACATCAGCTCCGGGTTAGTGTTTCTGTCTAACTCTTCGCGTTTTTCAGCTTTCATTCTCAAATTCCTGCAGTTTAATAGGATGTAGTCCAGGGAACAGATTTGATGTGCCTTGGTTTACAGCTTAATTGCTATAGATGCGCCTTTCGTCTTAATACACGCGACTTTATCATAGCCTCTGAATCACTTTGACCCTGACTAGTATGGAAGCCAAATCTACGTAAAAAAAACTTCCATATTTACCTTGTGATATGCGTAATTTCTGACATGCGTAGTATGTAACAGTGTTACGATTCTTTGCTCACTTTTCACTGGCGTCCTTAATGCATGCACTGAGTTTAATCTGGCACCACTTAATTCACAGAAATTAACAGATTTATGTCTGAAACTAAGCAAGACTAGTGATATTAGATTATGTGATATTTCCTCAACAATCACATGAACTATAGATTGTACACCTTCATTGCATCTTGCTTCATATGACTATTCATGGCAAACTGCTTCTGATATTTGGCTATTCCTTTTCTGATTAAAATGTCTATTTTAATATTTTGAAGGGATGTTGCAGTATTCTTGGCAATTCAATAGGAGCTTGATGTTCGATCTCTCCAAGCACATAACGAAGAATATAATCATGCTAATTGTTCCTGTAGCTCACTTGTTACTCCAACTTCTTATAACCGTCACCTCAAATGTCATAATCTTTGGAGAATTCCAAATTCTTTGAATCGTAAATAAATAGTTATCAGCAATTGTCATATATACTTCCTCTCTCTCTCGCTCTCTCTTCCTCCCTCTCTCTCCATCTCTCTCTCCCTCTCTCTCTCTCTCTCTAAATATATATATATATATATATATATATATATATATATATATATATATATATATATATATATATATATATATATATATATATATATATATATATATAAATTCACTGTTTCAAACCGAGTGACATGGATCTTTGCGCAACTAAAATATACAACTGGCCTGTTTGTTTTTTTTTTACCTGGACTCATTATTTCTTTATTGTATTATAAGTCGACTGGATCATTCTCTTAACACCAGGCTTTCAGCTCACCATATAATATGGAATGTGTGTGTTAGGATTATAATATGTTCATAATAGCTTGACAGCAGATATGATTGTGAAATGAGGAAATGACTTGTAACTAAAAAGAAGACGCTATACTCCTGTGGTTCTACACTTGAGGTTCCTAACCCATGGGAATATGAAGTGTTTTTTTTCTCATTTGGGTGGGGGGGGGGGGAGTTCGATCATTATCGGCTTACTTCAATCTTGAAACATCAATCTCAATGAACACCAAAATGTATCGAATTAAACGTTCGATCTTTTTACCAACACTATCTTATCAGTGTCAGACGTGGATAGTATTGAGGAAATAATACCAAATGTATATCACGTAGACATTAGACTGAAGTTTTGACTATAAACAACGATACTTATTCAGGTAAAACATACAAGCAATAGTCAAAGAACTGATTAATTTTTTTAAAATCTGGAGTGAAGAAGCAAAGAAGGATATTTTTGCCAAAAAGGAGTCAAGTTTCAAAAAAAAAATAATTTGGAAACTGCTCTACTCAACAATTTCTGATGACTTTTTTTATATTGATACTGCGTTTGTTAACAGGGCTATAAGTTGTTTGGTTAGAGCGCTATGCGTATGTGGAAAGAGTTGTATAGTTGTTTGGTAAGAGCGTTATACGTATTTGGAGAGAGTGGTATAGTTGTTTGGTAAGAGCGCTATGCGTATGTGGAAAGAGTGGTATAGTTGTTTGGTAAGAGCGTTATACGTATTTGGAGAGAGTGGTATAGTTGTTTGGTAAGAGCGTTATACGTATTTGGAAAGAGTGGTATAGTTGTTTAGTAAGAGCGCTATACGTATTTGGAAAGAGTGGTATAGTTGTTTAGTAAGAGCGCTATACGTATTTGGAAAGAGTGGTATAGTTGTTTAGTAAGAGCGCTATACTTATTTGGAAAAACTGTTGACATTGTATTTGTGATTCCTGTGAATAGTTAATTCTGATATTAACGTCACAAAATCCCCCCCCCCCACACACATTTTTTTCCTTCCAAAAACGCGCCTATTCTCTTATCCAATGTATGGTACTTAATATATATGATATGTCATTACTTCCACGGATCTGTTGCTACTGGATTCGCGACATTACTACAAGGGATTGTAACAACAATTATTTCTAGTAGTTCCTTTATAGGACTTAGTTTTCTTATACGTTGTATAGCTATACTGGTGAAAACTCGTCAAACTGGGTACACCATCTTGAAAACATGTGACCAGTTTAGCTATATAGTCTATATACATTGTGTAAACTGAAAGAAATGTTTGCATTTAAAACAAATCATTGCTATATCGTCGTAATCCTGTAGCATTCTCTTCTATCTAGAGATATGTTGTTGATTCGTCATCGAAGCTCGGTTGGAATTAGTTTTCAACACTTTTACTTCAGGTATGAATTCTCTGAAATTGTTATTTGAGTCTATCTCTTAATTTGACCCTCTATAATCTTTGTTTTTAATGGGTATTTTTTACATTTTACTGTTCCATGACTGACAATGCAACAATTTTATTGTAACACGGTACATGCGGGTAATACGTCACTCATGTTTGTGTAATACATTATTATAACGATGGAGAACGCAGATGTCTAGAGAATTCTTCTCGCTACTGAAAAAAATTACAATAATTTCAAGTTCCCCCAAAACATGTATAAAAAAGATATTTAGAACTCTAGTGCATGTCTTTTGTGCGGGGGGAACCCAGAATCATATAGAAGACACAACTATGGATGATTTGACTTTGACAAAAGATGTTGAAAGGAAAACTGCCCAAAAATGTCATGCTTGATTCAGATTCGTGGGTCTGAAAGATGAAAATATCACAGAACTGCCCTAAACCAGTACCGTAGGCATCTCACTATTTGGACTGCGTCCTGCTAAGTGGCAGGATATTTAATTCCAACATATGTAACGAAGAAAATTGATAACTGGTTTAATGAAAAATTTACCTAGAATGTTTATCGTGGCGTCCTTTGTTGTGTACTGCATTTTACCTCCCACCTTGCTCCAGTCATGCTTCGGCGCCGACTTTTTCGCTAAATACAATGTAATGTTAAACACCTCATCTAGAAACTGCTAACGTTATGTGCTGTGGATTATTTCCCTCTTGCAGCAATGATTTAAAAGCGGTGTTTCTCAAAATATTGATCAACTCCTTTGTCGTATGAAAGAATATTAATAGGAAGTTGATTTTGTTAGTAGTGGTAGGTATTTGTAATACATATTAGTAGTGGTAGGTATTTGTAATAACTATTAGTAGTGGTAGGTATTTGTAATAACTATTAGTAGTAGTAGGTATTTGTAATACATATTAGTAGTGGCAGGTATTTGTAATACATATTAGTAGTGGTAGGTATTTGTAATACATATTAGAAGTGGTAGGTATTTGTAATACATATTAGTAGTGGTAAATGGCAGGCATTTGTAATAAGTTTACTTGTAACTATTATCACTTGTAGCGGCATAATATATCAACTAATTTCAGGATGTATTTCTTAGAACAGTTTCGTTGTGTTGCGATTGTATGCTGCAGCAATGGCTCGAAACATCTGACTTCGGTTCGACTTTATATCAATAACAATAATAATTTCATAATTGTGTGTCTAGAACATTGCATACATAAACTATTGTATAATCATTACAAACCATATTTACTGCCAGTCCTTTTGCTACAGCATAGAAAGAAGTAAAAATCGTAGAAGATTGACTTCATTTTATACCGGTTTCCATTTATAATATGGGAAATATGTACTGCCTCTCTCAACGAAGCGTCACGCTGCCTGTTCAGAGAGCTACGTATAGCGTACAACTCCATAGCATCAAGTGTTAATTCCACATGGATCTCTGGGTCGACCTGCATCTCCGGGTCGTACCTTGAGTATGCTTGCCCAACTTTAGAGATTGTATTATTAATCTCGCTGTATCCTATGTCAGATAACATAGTGTATTACATTTAAAGTTAATATGTAAGTTAAATTGTAACTTATATTTTGTTATACATATATTTAAAATAAATATGTATTTATTTTGAGTAGTTTTACGAAATAATAGGAAAACATACTTAATATAAGCAACATATAGAACCGTATGTAGAGTTTCAGAAGACATATCTCTTAAAGCAACATATATAATGTGTGTAGAGTTTAAGAAGATATACTAATATTTGTATTACGAAATGCAGATCTGCTTCATTCAGGATCTTTTTTATAGTACTTCCACCGTGTTGTTGGTTTGTTCAATGCTCTTCCTCGTGTGTTATGACTTATTTCGTATATACTCGCCGAGTTCTGTTTATTATGTCTGTCTAATCGTCTTCCCTACTCTTCTTGCTCTTCAACTTGTCTCTTTTCATCAAACCACAATAAATATGTATATGTATGATGCCAGTGCGCAGGTCACATGCAATAACGATAATAAATAATGATTGTGTTAATCATAGTTTAAATTAAAACCTTTCTATAAAGGACATTCAACTATCGGTCCAGGTGTGGTAAGCTCTTTCTTGCACATGATAATCTTACCCACGGAGATCAAACTGTAACTCATGGAACATTTTTCTTTTCTTTAATAGTTTTATTATTGATGACGTATTTATTACAGAATATGTAAAAATGAGTTTCCAAATGTTATTATTTTATGATCTACTAAGTGCACCTGTATTTCTCACGCAGACCCACATGAGACATTGTCGAAATATTGCTTAGAGGAATTATGGTGCCCTCAATAAGCTCTCACTTTACATTAAATTACTTCAATTCGGGTCTGAATAGTATAATTGGGAATCATTTGAAGGTTATGTGCACAATCAAAAGGCAGTTGACGAGATTTGAACCAGGTCTGTTCAGCTACCAAATATACGTTTCTCACGTTTTGTTAAAACATTTTCCGAATTTCGGCGTCCTACGATGTTATTGCATTTGACCTCCCATCTTGCTCTTGTCATGTTTCGGCGCTCGATTGTTCCGCTAAATACAATGTAATGAAAGTAGTTCGTAATAATAAA
Organism: Meghimatium bilineatum; assembly: GCA_034231615.1. NCBI lineage: Eukaryota > Metazoa > Mollusca > Gastropoda > Stylommatophora > Philomycidae > Meghimatium > Meghimatium bilineatum. The sequence goes on along the minus strand of CM067317.1, from coordinate 17,565,460 downwards.
TAATGTACCTGAAGCACAAACATTTAATAGTCACACATCTCATATCTACTAAGCATAGAAATAATTTGTAATAGATGCATGCTCTTCCAGTGTATGACTCAGGCACAAGTAGTTTATGTGCGATTACGGCTGAATTAATAACTACAAACATATGTCTGCTGAAAGTGTCTACCTTCTACAATTACCATAAATCGACTACACGTTTATTAGAATACATTACAAGTCGCTTCATTGCAATATGTAATTGATAATTAATAAAGTTATTACTTTTGCTTCTGTTGCATTTAATGTGTTCACTGTCACCTCCTATTACTAATAGTACTTTTACTATTAGGGGGTCGCAAACTGGGATCCCGGCTCTCGAAAATACTGGGATACCGGATTAAAAACGGATGCTTCAAAATACCGGGGTTGGATTTATGAAAATCGGAATTTTCTACATATTTTGTTTTCGAAACTTAATTTTCTAAATATATTAATCGCTTTTCTTAGTTTCCAAATGTAACTTTCAATGCCGTATTTAAAGATAAACATGCCTATAAGTTATGTGATTAGCGAACCCTCAAACGAAGTAATACATATTAGTAGTGGTAGGTATGTGTAATACATATTAGTAGTGGTAGGTATTTGTAATAACTATTAGTAGTGGTAGGTATGTGTAATACATATTAGTAGTGGTTGGTATTTGTCTACCTGAGTCTGTTGCTGAGACACGACCGACGGACTAGATGTTTGTTCTGTTTCATTTGTACGAAGCATGCGTTTTTTTAGTTTAGTTTTTATATTGTTTATGTGTAGTGAGTAAGTCTCGAGTGAAGTGGGTTGCGACGGGAATGTACGGGATTGGTAAGTAAATGTTTTCATATTATTGCCAAATAAGTAATTGGTACAGTCGAATAAAGATCGAATTTTGATGTACTTTAACTGTTTGTTTTTTTAAACAAATTGATGTTTATATTTCATTGATACTTCGTCAACTCTAATCTCGTCGAAAGTTTCTCTAAGTATCGAAAATGTCGAAAATATTTCGATCTCGGTACCCGTAAACTTCAATATCGATAGTACCGGTTTTGGTAAAAGGGTCCGGTATTGCGACCCATAGTTACTATATGTATATATATATATATATATATATATATATATATATATTTATATATATATATATATATATATATATATATTTATATATATATATATATATATATATATATATATATATATTACAGCAATTCATGATTATAGATTGTGTTTTGAATTTATGTATTATAAGTGCACGAAAGGAGATAAAAAAAATACCAATATACTACTAATCTGCAATATGTGGTGTAAAAGGCGACTAAGCTGTTGTTGGAATGAGTTGGGTGTTCTAGTGTTGCATCTCAAAGTCTGAGTGACTGCTCGCAGAAGAATATGTCGCTACCAAACTGCATGACACAGCGTATTCGTTATTCTGAATTACATCAATCTAATCTGCAGAGTTTAAGAACGAAACCATAAAACAAGGAAGCGTGTTCTGTATAAGCACAGATTCCACAAAAAAGGTGTACAAGAAATATAAAACTTCAAACTTTTCCAGACTGAGATTTACTCCATATTTATTATTTCTGTGCATCTATTTCTTACTTTTTCTATGATCCTCTTAACATTTAACAGGATTGTGTAGCCATCACGACATCCTTTCTCTTCGTTAATTGCCTGCGTTAATCGCCACATGTTTTGCAAATATTTTTTTTTACTATTTTTCGTTCCTCTGGCGGATCACGACAGCACAAGGGCGTATTTCTCTTATATTCATTCACTGAATTCTCTTGTACTTATCACACAATACTTATTCATGTAACAGAAATATCATAAATATCACTATAAATAAGTCATGCAATTAAAATTATGTCGAATTTTGTGGAAAATGAGACTTTGCTAAACAGATGAGCCATGTGAAACTGAGAAACTTATAGATATACGACAAGTGAAATCCCAAAGCATCAACTTCCTAGGAAACAAAACGCATTCCTGGACTACATCCTGCTAATCTGCAGGAGCTTGAGAACCAACGCAGAAGAAGAAGAAACTCTTGGGAAGGAAAGAATCAAGTATAATTTTCCGACTATTCACACAAAAATGTACATCTTAGCAGTCACCTGATCGGAGTACAACCACAACACACTACAGGGTGTCCTCCATATAATCAAATTGTTAACCACCACCTCTTAGAATATCCAGCTGGATGAGAACAGAAAAATGATTTCCCTTCAAGACCAGGTAAATGGAACACCTTATATAGAACAGCATAGCAGACCACTAACACGTGTACATATCGTAAACTTGTATTTGGTCAAAGGAAAGAGAAGAAAACAAATAAAGAGGTGCTAAAAACACTTAATATGAAGAAAGAACTACTAAGAGAAATAAAGATCAGGCAAATAAAATACTTTGGACACATTAAAAGACATGACACCTTATTGAAGACCTTACTTGAGGGTAAAGTCAAAGGGAAGCGAGCAAGAGGTAGGCAGAGATACAAGTGGGAGAGTAACATTACACGATGGACAGGTTACAGTCTAGCAGAGTGCACCACCAAGACAAGAGACAGGAGATGTTGGAGATACGTTGCAGCCAACCTTCGTTGCGGAGATGGCACTTGATGATGATGATGATTGAGCTCATGGTCCGCTAGATCAGCAAACATTCAACCAGCCGTCAATAAGTAATAGTTGCGTGTATATAGTTCATAAAGTTAATTAGGGAGGTTGTCCGTAAAATGTGTAAACAGTATATTTAAATTTTTTTACTCTCTCACCTTTTGTGAAACAACTATCAAGAATTCATGTATCCCCTCCTCGCTATGATTAACTATATCAAAAATATTGGCAGAAAAAAAAAAGTTTAAAATACTTATTTTCAAGTATTTAGATATTTTAAAATTTCAAATAATTTGATTGTTCTAAAAAATTACTATTGTTGATGTCAACTTTTGACTTGTTGCTACTTTTTCCTCCCCTTAATTCACGTAATTTATGGACAGCCCCTAACACTGAAAAAATGCAGCAAAAATAAGGACATTTACGAACACACACCAACAGAAATGTTTGCAATTTTTTCAGAAAAGAAACGCTAACACGTTCGATGATTTCATAGAAAGACCAAGCGGTATAGTTTGCAGAAATGCAATCTATGTTGCCAGAAATAAACATTGTTCCTGACTATTTTAGCAGTGATGCTCTTTTCATGTTCGACACTAATAGGTTGTATTTTTACTCTAAACCATAGGTTCCCAAAGTGCTCTATATGAACCCCCAAGGATAGATTTCGACTAGCATGGGTCCATGCCAAAAGCGCATTTGAAGTTAATATGCTTAAGAAAATTCAATATTAGACAGACAGGGTAGTGGGGCGTGGGGGTCTACGGAAAAACAAATCGGAATGTAGTCTACATGGCAAACAAGTTTTCGGATTCTATGCTCTACGCACTTAATGTCGTCTTGAAATTCAATTTAATTAAATGGACACAAATTAAATTATCAGATAATCAACTAAGCAGAGACTCAGAAAGTGTTACCAATTTGAAAAATTACACCTGTAAGCTGTCGAAGTGTATATCTTGATAACCACGCAATTCTACACGCGTAATTTTTTCCTGCATATTCCATTTTTTTAATGTTTAGCTAAACTTCACTTTCTTAAAAGAAAATTTGTCCATACTCTTATTTTGTGCAGCGCGTATTCTCGTTATGAGTCTTAATCTTTCTCATTTAATAACGGAGCATCATTTTATATTTTCTTTAATATTTATTTCTTTCTTAATTTCTCCAACATTTCTTTACTTTTTATCTGCACTTCTTCTTTGCCTTCAAATAAAAATGTTTGTGCGTTAGTAATTATATCTTACTTCGCTGATTTTTATAAGGGTCTTGAATGATGTTCTGTATAGTTTTTTTAAATTTTCTTTCTGTATATTCATAACCTTATGTTATTCTACAAACGGGTCCGGATTTAAGTATTTCAAAACTGGTTATCTTCGTTTAACCCAGCGGTTCTCAACCTGTGGGTCGAACAACCCTTTCACAGGTGTCGAATATTAATGTCAAACTGTAAGATGCTGCATGTTTCTGTTAGGGATTTACAATGAGGGATTTGTAGCTGTGCAATATTGGCCGCATGTACTTGCTGTCACCACGTGATGTATATAATGGGTTTTCCTATTGACAGAAAAAACATCATCATTCCCCCTGACAGAAAAAATAACAGTCTTTACCGGAGATCGAACTCTGGGCCTCACTAGTTTGAGACCAACGCCCAAACTCCTCTGTCTCATTGATAAGCATTAATAAGCAAAGATTTCGAAGTAGAGGAGATGGCTACCATCCACATACAGCAGCGCCACTGTAATGTGAGATCGCTAACATCTCACAACCCTACGGCATTAATAATTGCTATGTGTCGATTTTTTATATAGAAAAATAGGGAATAGTTCATGGTAAAATAGGAAAACAAAAAATGGTTTTAACAATTCTTCGAATGAAGAATGAAATATTAAAGCAAATAAAAATCAAACAAATAAAATATTAAGGACATATTAAAAGTCATAACACCATGCTGAAGACAATACTTGAGAGTCAAGGGGATGTGAGCAAGAGGTAAGCAGAGATACTAGTGGGAGAGAAACATTACGAGATGGCCATGTTTCAATCTGGAATAATACAACACCAACGAAAAGACAGAGGCTATTGGATATCCTTTTCAGCCGACCTTCATTGCTTAACGATGATGATATTTATAAACCCTTAAGAACAAAAGTTTGATAATGTGTAGAGGATTGATTTCATAATGCTCTGGTTTCCCTATATTTACTATCTCTCTCAAAGAAGTGGACTGTTGTATTAACACGAAACTTTGTTACCTTCAATCGATAATCTCAAGATATCATAAGTAATCAATTTTTCTGTACACAATGAGACAGGGGCGGGATCGAACCCGTACGTGCCTCTTCGTTGAGAAGGACGGACTACATATGGGATAATCCGAGTACAATGAAGTCAATGATCTACGCCTTTTCAGCTCTATTGTATTATGGTCATCTGCATATAGATTATATGCATCTATTTTCTTCTGTATTATAGATTATCAGCATATCTTGTTCAATTCTAGCCGTGGGCAGTTGCGTATCCAAATTAATTAGAAGGTAATTGCAAACTGCTGGAAATAAACGTTTTAGTCAGAAAATCACTACAGCCAAAAATGATGTTTTGGTCGCTATTTCTTAAACAGAATGTGCCACACTAAAATGGTTTTCTATGAAGAGTTACTTTTTCTCAACTCCTAAGGGATTTTAATTTAATTACGTCAACAATCGGTGGGCTTGTGTTTGAAAACACCTGACAGTTGTGGACATCGGGAGAATGTGGCTTGACAAAAGTTAATATTAACAATACTGTTATAAGGGGAGAAAGTGATTTGACAATAGTTAATGTTAATAATACTGTTTTCTTTTTCTGCCCAATACAATTGTTTGATATTGAAACAATTTTCTAACAATGCTAAACAAATCATATAGTAATAATCCAATGTGTCAGAAGATATTCGGCAAAGTGGAGAATGCCGCAGTAACACAAATACAAAGTGGTAACACTAAGGATACTGAACTAGATGTTGTTTTTTACTAATCAATACAAAACATACTTAGTGTAAAATGTCAAATTTATCATGAAAACTAAAACACGAACATTAATAAAAACAGCAGCAAATAAACTAGAGACATGTTTAAAGTTCACACTCTTCTGTACATCATGTTCAGGGCCCGCTGTGTTAGAAAACAACATCTTTATATGCAAGTTTCTAATAGGGCTAGGGTAAACCTCTTATGTAAATTCTTTAACAAACAGTACTTTTATTTTATTGTTAAAGTCTCGTACTGGCGTTTGTTGACATTAGGGGAATAGACACGGAACAGTGACATAATTTTGCATTTTAAATTGTTTGGTCTGCGTCTGAAATACTTGCCTGGAAGGAAAATGTTAAAGTGATGATTTCTCTTGGTTGTGATTGTATTTGACGAGAGTAAATTACGTATGGATAACGTGGATAAATTTAAGTTAATTAGCCAGTACTGGATAATCACGTGATTAGATGGTGATGATGACAGTTAGAAATAGGTATGTGACTTGTGTGATATTAGATGTAGCTATGCGCCTTGTGTGACATTAGATGTAGGTATGTGTCTTGTGTGACATTAGATGTAGGTATGTGCCTTGTATGACATTAGATGTAGGTATGCGCCTTGTGTGACATTAGATGTAGGTATGTGACTTGTGTGACATTAGATGTAGGCATGTGTCTTATGTGACATTAGATGTAGGTATGTGTCATGTGTGACATTAGATGTAGGCATGTGTCATGTGTGACATTACATGTAGGCATGTGCCTTGTGTGACATTAGATGTAGGTATGTGTCTTGTGTGACATTAGATGTAGGCATGTGACTTGTGTGACATTAGATGTAGGCATGGGCCTTGTGTGACATTAGATGTAGCCATGTGTCATGTGTGACATTAGATGTAGGCATGTGTCATGTGTGACATTAGATGTAGTTATGTGTCGTGTGTGACATTAGATGTAGGTATGTGTCATGTGTGACATTAGATGTAGGTATGTGTCATGTGTTACATTAGATGTAGGCATGTGTCATGTGTGACATTAGATGTAGGCATGTGTCATGTGTGACATTAGATGTAGGTATGTGTCATGTGTGACATTAGATGTAGGTATGTGTCATGTGTGACATTAGATGTAGGTATGTGTCATGTGTTACATTAGATGTAGGCATGTGTCATGTGTGACATTAGATGTAGGTATGTGTCATGTGTGACATTAGATGTAGGTATGTTCTTGGTGTGATTTTTTTCTGAAGAGAATGGAGGTTGGCTAGGTTAGTTAAACTTATGTTAATTATTAGGCAGGAGCGCGGTAGACGAGTTGATAGTGAGCTGTCTTGCTATCACTGGGTTACAGCGTGCCAGGGAACGAAGCCACGTCCGGACAAAACATTACGAGTGGTGATTTAGCGCTTGTCTTGACCACTCCTCCAGTCAACTTAGCTGTAAATGAATACCTGACGCATGAGTTTAGAGGAGGTAAAAACTGCAAGGAAGGAAACTGGACTGCCCATGTAATATTTGCCGCGACCTAGTACAGTAGAGTTATGTTCATCCCCGACGGTACACTGCTGCCATGGGACCTACCTTTACCGTTAATGATTTGAGGATGTATTGTTAAAATGAACTGCAATCGTGTGTATTATGTGTGATGTTACACATGTATCCATAATGAAAGTTGTCAGTGGTTGGAAGTGAACTTCTTCAACGAAAGAGGTTTAGTGTATTTATTTTACAAGGATCTAGCGGGGAAACGAAAAATAGTTTACATTGAAAAATAGCGGATGCTCATTTTGTTTAATTATTTTGGATTGCATTTAGCTCTTTTAAATAATATTACTATGTTTTTTAATGTGTGTATAGGTCACTCATGTTTTTATCCGAAATTTAGGAGTTGGTGTTACTGTTATTATTACTGGTAAAGTACGAAAAACCTTTTTACTTGAGTTGCAAGGCGATTCGGTGCGCTAGAGCGGACCTGATTCAATACCCGTCAGAGTTACAAATGTTTTTTGTATGTGAGAATAACATGGTAGATATAACTATAACATGGTTAGATGTACAAAATGACATGGTTAGATCTATACAATGAAATGGTTAGAAGAAAATATGAAATGGTTAGATTTACACAATGACATGGTTACATGTACACAATGACATGGAAAGAAGAAAATATGGCATGGTTAGATGTACACAATTACATGATTAAATGTACAACAATTTCGTGATTAGATTACACAATGACATGGTCAGATGTACAGAATGACATGGTCAGATGTACAGAATGACATGGTTAGATGTACACAATGACATGGTCAGATGTACAGAATGACATGGTCAGATGTACAGAATGACATGGTTAGATGTACACAATAACATGGTCAGATGTACAGAATGACATGGTTAGATGTACACAATGACATGATTAGAAGAAAATATGACATGGTTAGATGTAAATAAGACATCCTTAAATATTTATAGATGCATATATCTTTATGTGAATAAAACGTTGGGAGATGTGGCTAAAGATACAGCTAGATGTGGATACAGATATGCCTAGATGTGGATACAGATATGCCTAGATGTGGATAACGATACCGCATTATTTGGATACTAACATGATCAATTGTGGATAAAAATATCGCAAGATTTGCATACAAATATGGCTAGATGTTGATAAAGATATAGTTTACTGGGGATAGCAACATGACTATTTGTGGATACAGACATAGCTAGATATGGATACCAATATTATTAGATGTGGAGACCAACATTGTTATATGTGGATACAAACATTATTGAATATGGATACCAACATTGTTATATGTGGATACCAACATTATTAGGTATGGATACCAACATTGTTATATGTGGATACCAACATTCTTAGATGTGGAGACCAACATTATTAGATATGGACACCAACATTTCTAGATGTGGATACAAACATTATTAGATATGGATACCAACATTTCTAGATGCGGATACGTACATGGAGAGATCTGATCTAATCTTAGACCAGCAGCTGAAAACGGATACTGCGACTGCAGAAACTTTCACAAACACTTACTGCCAGTACGAGGCCTTACTTGCGAGAAGAAACACTTATACTTAAAATACACTTAAGGAGCCACTGGAATCACACACATTTGTTGTGAATGTCCCTGTTGCGAATTTTACAAATGGTTATGTGAATGTCCCCGCTTTCCACGTTTCTTGCCAATATTCACCAGGATTTGATGGTAATCGCAAATTATGTCAACACCCGATATTCTGTTTTACGACAGTTATGTAAATTATTTTTCTCTGATAATATTAGCTACGTGAGCTACGGAACAAAAGTCATTGAAATATAACAGGTTGGGAATAATTCATTTAAACTTCGTTCCGTTTAACTACTTTTCTTTTCTTCTCCTCGTTACCTGTGTGTTATATTTTATATTACAATTCAATCAGCACAGCAACTGGTATTGAGTATCGAACACATTAGAGATTGTTATGCAAGTTCTCATGGGATTAAGACTCGTTCCAGATTAGGCTACAAAGATAAGTACGGACTCGAAAGAGAGTATAAAATGCAAAAAAACCAACAGTATCCATTCACGTGTGTCCAGTTCTCCACAGATCAAAGTACTGCTAATCCAGTCGTTCTGGTTTTTTTTCAATAATTGAGTTTCTTTCTGGTCTAATTAGATCGGATACTTTCAGCTGCTAATTGTGTGTAATAAACCAGCTATTACAAGCTTGGATGGACTGTGTAAAGTGTAGAGTGTAAAATGATTTTATGGTTCCTTAAACCTTTTCACACGCAAGTAGAAACTTGCACTATACTTTTTTTTGTAACTGATGTTAAGAGTGTGGGTTTAAAAAAAAAAAACAATACACATTAGTGTTAGAGCCAATCTAGTTATGCACATGTGCACTGTATACATCGCATAAGCTTACAACTATATCAATGCAGAAAGGACAAACTAATCTCTACGTAACCAGGAAGTGATGTCAGTGTACCCATAATGCATAAAACCCATAATCCATTATAGTAGTATATGTCATCAACACGCAGTTCTTCTACAATGTATATCTTTAGCGATTTCGATGAGTTTAGGAAACGTATGATAAGTCCAATCTTAGATGGTATCTGTCCACTATTCTCTTTGACATTTTCTGCTCCTTCCACCTTCAATGTTGGAGCTGATGTAGTGTAATGTTACGTCATTCGACGAAATAAATTTTAGTTTCGAATCCACTCGTTGCTGGTGGTTTGAAGTAAAAATTATTCCCGTGGTTCACCCATCAAAAGGGACATATAGTACCAGAAATCAAAATCTGGGAAGATCGAGGAATGGCGACAACACTACTGTGCAAGAGCGGTAGACGATGATAGCAAATGGGGGGTGCTGTTTCTAGTCTACTATTGACTAAGCATCGGAGGACTTATGAGAAACTATGTGCTATAACGCTGATTCATTACTCACATTACCTTTATCTTTATCTAAACTGTAGGATTATTATTTTTATTGTCGTGAAACATGTCGACAAGTCGAAACCATGCACATTTTCGTCGCTGTAGTGCTTACACTCCTGTTGCCACACACTTTAATGGCGATAGCCACCGTGGTGTACTTGATATTCAGGTCACTGATATACATCTTGATTTTTTCTGCATATATATATATATATATATATATATATATATATATATATATATCTTTCCTAACGAGGTCAATTTATAAAAAATGTTGATCGCGACTTACGGATGTGGAGATTCGTAGTCACAAACATCAGCTATTATAGAGATTCAATGTCGCAAATATCAGCTGTTATGGAGATTCGTAGTCACAAACATCAGCTATTATGGAGATTCAATGTCGCAAATATCAGCTATTATGGAGATTCAATGTCGCAAATATCAGCTGTTATGGAGATACGTAGTCACAAACATCAGCTATTATGGAGATTCAATGTCGCAAATATCAGCTGTTATGGAGATACGTAGTCACAAACATCAGCTTTAGTGAAGGATGAATGTGATTATAATTATGGATGATGACGATGGATAAATGCGAATAGTTGTCGGTAAGAATAATGGATAGATAATGATAGACCCTAATGATGTAGCATGTGCTATGGTGTATGATAGTGGTGAATTAACATGTGTACAGTTAATACAAGTGCTGGAAGTATCTTAATTCATATTTACAAAGTTGAAGATAAGAGATACGTTGTTCATTTCATGATAAGACGATTATTTTTTCACCCAATTTAAGATGTCCGAAATTGTACAACTCAGAAGAAATTTGGAGTCCATCATCTGAACTACGGTATACATTCTAAGCTCTGATATTAATGCAGTCTACCTTCAGCAGATAATGCGAGCAACTCTCAAGAAGAAAATGATAAGACTCATTTTAAAAGTTTGATTAACCGACATAAAATAAGTGCTGTGTTTATAATATCTATTTTTGTCATGTAAATATAATTTTGGAAAGTGAAAGTTCCCATCTAAGCTAATAATTATGATGCCGTGAGCAGTGTTGAATAATTCACTGTAGATTGCTGTGTTATTTAGAGTTGTCAAAAGTGTTCTTTTTTTCTAAAAACGTAGTAACTGGATACATGATCACTGATTCAGTAAATGGTGATTGTTCTATATCAATAAGTGATCATTTTTCGTTTCAATTGCGATATATTTAATTACATTGCATTATAAATTAACTAATTAATACATTTTAACGTTTGGGCCTTTAGTTAAATAGTTCTTAATTAATAATATTTTTAATTGAGACAAAGTGTGGACAATGTTTGAGATATTTTAACATGTGTTTGCTTGTCAATAACCCCAGAATTGCTTGCGATTAGTAATTGTCTAATTGTTAAGCTAAAAGCTTAATTATTTAATTATTAGCTGTTAGCCTATTGAAAGAGCCGTCTACTCAGAGGGGTATTTTGAAACATAAATACATTTTTTCTTTATTTCCCTTTAGATTACCAGGAATTACGTCCGATACATCTCCTGTACCTTACTTACACAATAACGAGGGGAAGTTGGTGAGGGTGGGGGTAATGCTTAAGATCTTTGTTTCATACCAGAAGGTTGCAACTGTCAGTATAATGCAATTTTTTGAGTAAAGAAAAAATCTTCAGAGGGAATGTATGTTTGTTATGTAAATACGGCATGGTTGTACACCATTTTATAAGTTTGCAACCAGCCACATGCCGACCTGCAGATGTTGATAGATTAATGTTAGTCACTTTTGAGTGTACCGTCCATATAACCACATATCTTCAATACAGCTATCTTCCCTGTATAAGATAATCCAGTTAGAGTCATTCAACCACTAAGACTAAACCCCGAGGCCTGTGATCTCACAATCCAATCAAGATTCCAATACCGTAATATACGAATGTACCAGATGTGAACAAGACTGTATGTAATCTTCATTTGATATCTGATTTAGACGTAGCAATCGAAATTGTCCTCAACAGTGTCGTTAATCACTTTACCAACTAGTAGATAGTTGTAACTAGGAAACAGAGTGCTGACGTTTTGTTAATCACTGGAGATACCCTTAACACGCAGAAAATGAATTTTCTACCAAAGGCCTTACCAAAAAAAACCACTCACAACATAACAAAAGACAAGTAAGAATTTTCCATAAAACTACACATTAGACAATGTTACTCTGGGACATAACTGCAGACACGGCGTAACAACAAATCCCCTGAAAGTGGATTGAGGGTTACATTAAACAGTGTAATGAAATTGTTTTAGAGTGATTGTGATATTTTTCGATGGATGTCGCTGAAGTAGTGATAATGCCTATCGCTTTGAGGAGGTCATGGGGTTTGCGCTGAATGTTATTTGTATCTCATTACTAAAACAATGATTTCGTTTCCTAAGTTGGTGTACTGTTTGAACACTACACCTCTTCTACTCTTACCTACGGTCCTGTATCCAGATGATTGTACATCTGGCATAGTTTAACTTCTAGTGAGTGACCACAGATGCTTGTACTTCTGATGTAGTTTATCTGATAGTGAGTGACTACAGATGCTTGTACTTCTGATGTAGTTTATCTGATAGTGAGTGAATGCAACAAAGCAATCTCGATGATTACTACATTATCATCTTGATGATTTGTAGATATTTTTAGAATTACATCAAAAATATGTAACAAGCGACAAGAAAACATTTCATATGACAATATGATTAAAGAAAACTCTGTGTCTTGTGAATCAGTCATATCTGTGTACATATCCCTGCATATTACTCGCACTAGGGCGGCTTTCGGGAGCCTTTATGCCACGTCTGAATCAGGCGTTGTCTCAGTTTGAAAACTAAGTTGGATGTGCACCGCTCTGTGGTTTTATCAACACTGCTTTATGCTGCATCTTCCTGGACTGTCTATGCGAGACACTCGACTGTTTACGTCCTTCCACCTTCGGTGGCTAAGAATCCTCATGGGAGTACGTTAACAGAATCGGGTACCAGAGACAGAAATCCTTCAAAAGGCCCGTATGCAAAGCATCCATGATCTGCTTAATAGGTCTCAACCCCGCTGGACTATGTCAGACAATCGCCTTCCAAAGATAATTTTCTATGGGGAGCTGTAGGATGGTAAACGTTGAATCGGAGGACAGAAAAAACGCTTTAAGGATCACCTAAAATACCCTCTACACTACTGAAGCACCAATCCTAGCTCCTGGGAGACTACAGCCCTTGATCGCTCAGCTTGGCACACCCAGATCATTGTTGGCATCACTAAATTTGAAAAACACAGAACACTGCGGCCAATTTACAAGCGATAGAAGCGGAAGGACAAATCCGAAACTCTTCTACACAGACCCTCAGCACTCTTGCATGCACTTCAATAGAAATTTCTTGACACGAATCGGACTCATCGGACATCTGCTAACTCATATACCAAATTAGACAATCACAAATGTTTTTTTTTCTACTTGTTCATCACATTTATTGTTTTTCATGCCATGTTCATTTTCGCTTGCGAAGGAGGAACACCATCATCAATTCTGTGTAGCAATTTTTGTGTGAAGCAGTCATTTATCTGTAGCCGTAGCTTTTGTATCTCAGTTGCTTATGTATGGTAGGCATTTCTGTGTAGTCATCATCTCTGCGTGGCAGTCACATCCGTGGCTCCTACAAGAAAAACTGAACAATAATATTGTTAAATAAATATTTATCGTAAGTTACGTTTAAGACAGTTTCACCTGTGGTTGATAAATTCAATTAGACATATGAGGAAAATCGAAATGATGCATAAGTGTCGTGTTGAAATAAGATGTGTCCCTCTGTAAGGCGTAGATATCGCAAACATGCTATAAACAGCGACACAACTAATTATGTTCTCCAAACTGCGCGTAGGACTCTAGAAACGTGTAGGAGTCTAGTAACGCGCAGAATGCTAGCAACGTGTAGGCTTCTAATAACATGTAGGAGTCTAGCAACGTGTAGGAGTCTAGTATTATGAATGTCGCTTTTGTTTATATACATAATTTATCTTGTTACGCACTGTACTTTACTTTAAAGTTAGTTCTACTTGATGTACTTCTAGATCATGAAGGTATGGAACAATGTATTCTTGGAGGTATCCTTCAGAATAATTCCCAATTATGTAGCAGTATGAAACTGTCTCATTTGACTTCAGATTGTCACCGAAGCTCTCGAATATTGATTGAGTGGTTCTCTCCTTCATTCTCTCTTTACAACTTGGAGTCGATGTAGCCGAGTGCTTCATCATTGGAATAAATCATCAATTCTCCAGACCACATCCAGATAGCCGCAGGTGTTTAAGAATGGGAGCAGAAACATAAGAATCATTATCAATCCTACGTACTGTCACATCCCCAGTAAAGACAGCCGAATGGGTACTATAGGCTAGAGTTGGGAAGCAATTCGCATATATCGCTACACTTGTCATACACGTCTGTGACAGTGACACATCCAATAGTTTGCAAGAGACTAAACATCAGCAAGGTTAGATGATTACAATAATGTTACATATAAATATCGCATAGCTTTAGAACGTTCACTTTGCAATGGTTTCTTGACCATGAAATATTAATGAAAATAATTGACGTTATAATTCATAGTCCCTCAATATGTAATCTCATGAATGTAGATGAGGAGGTGTGGAAGGGGTTAAGACCCTCAATATTTAATCTCAAGCATGTAGATGAGGAGGTGTGGGAGGGGTTATACTCTCAATATGTAATGTGAAGCATGCAGATTAAGGGATGGGGTGGGTTAAGACCCTCAATATTTAATTTCAAGCATGCAGATGAGGAGGTGTGGAAGGGGCTAAGACCCACAATATGTAATCTCAAGCATGTAGATGAGTGAGTGTAGGAGGAGTTAAGACCCTCTCTCCAAGAAAATTACAAGATGACTTTTAGTGATAGGGAATAAGCCACATAGTAGCTAACCCCTTTCCCCCTAACCTCACCTTTAATAGTTGTCGCAAGAAATGGTCACCACAATCTCACGAACGAGACAAAATTGTCCACAACAGGATGAAATAATTTAATTGGTAAGCCCTCCCCCTTCACCCCCTTACACGAGATGTATACGAAGATGTATAATCATCTTATATGTCTCGATTTTTTATTGAGTGACAAGAACATTCTAGAATAATTATCTCCTTGTTTAGAGTTTTCATAAATGACTTATTTTATCATATCTATATGTATTATTTATTACTTTATCTGTGTATGTATTTATATGTGAGTATTTATTATACCCGCATATTTTTCTTTGTGTATCTTTCCTTCCAACATACCCACACTCCCAACTTTCTAGAAATGGTTTTAATCCTTCTTGTTATCTGGGATAATACGTCCATAATTTATTGCTAGTTGTCGTGCAGTGATATTGCCGTCTTCATTGTGACACTAGATTTATGATACCAGTTTTGTTGTAGGGGTGATCGTACATGTCAGTTGACTGTTCAAGCTTGTTCTGCTTGGATCATATGACTTTTGTGAGAATTGATCTTCATATACTGATTTCAATGTCCGTGTCATACTGGCTTATAGATTATGTATTATGAATCAACGAGTGATAATTTTATGATAACATTGAGAAGAAAGTCAAACACATGACATCAGCGTAAAAGTAATCGTATAGTGTATGTTTCCATATTTTAGTGAATTGTTACAGACGGGAAACTAGCAGGAATAGTTTTTATACAGTATATCTGTACTTCATATTTTTGTATTTTTATGTGTTTAGCTCCTTTTAGTTAGTAATTGATTGTTATGATAATAATCATAATTGTTAGACTAGGGAGAACTAGAGTGTACTGAAAGTGATAACCGAATGATATCGCATACATAGAATACTGAAAGTGATAACCGAATGATGATATCTCGTACATAGAATACTGAAAGTGATAACCGAATGATGATATCTCGTACATAGAATACTGAAAGTGATACCCGAATGATGATATATCGTACAAAGAATACTGAAAGTGATAACCGAATGATGATATCTCGTACATAGAATACTGAAAGTGATAACCGAAGGATGATATCACATACAATTCATTGCTAATATGTTAGACCAACTTCTTTTTCTTCTCCTTCTCTGTTGGACATGTCTACACAGCAAGTCATGTTTTCTTAATAAATGCTTATGTATGTCAAATCTTCTCTGTGCTCCTATACAGATTAGCACCAACTAATGTCTTCGCAATATATGTGGTATAGCATATATAGTTTTTGATACCTTACTATTGTCAGATTCAGTCCGTATAAACTATTCGAAATGGCAGGAACATAAGGTCTAGAATGTATCTATTTCAAAAATAAAATCACTACAACTAAAAATGTTGGGTTGATGGCGACGACCTGAATAGGATACGCTACCAATTTCATTCACGAAGCAGCCAACTTGTTAGAGAACATGCATCCTAGTTGGGTGGTTCGAGTGTCGATTTCTAGTTCATCTGAAGCTATTATTAAATCACGAATGGATCATAGGTCGATCCACCCTGAGAAAATAGGTACTATATCTTCTGATAAAGTAAAGGCAGTGAGATTGGTACATACATAACCCCTTGGTATGCTGTTGGATAATGCAAAATGTTGATCCAAATATGGCATTACTCAATGCACCTCAACATTCCGAAAAATAACTACTTGAACACTAATCCTAGCCATCCAATAACTGCCAATAAATTATCCAGTGAGTATTTAAACAAAGTAACACAAATATAAATATCAGTTTGACACAAAAAAGAAGAAAAAAGTAATACACGTTACAAATTTCAAATTTCAAAGATACACATCTCCATTTGGTATCTCGTTCTAAAGTGGCGTTCTGATTCTGTGTTTGTCGCTATCTTGAAAAATATGTTTTGTGGTCGACACTTATATTTGTTTTTTGTTGTAGATTCTCTATAAAATCTTTTTAACCGATGTTTTATATTATTGTATATATATTTATATATATGAGACGTGGTTTAAATGCAGTCTGCCATTTATTCAATTGTATCTTTTCTTTCCTAATATTTAAAAAATAGCATTTTAATTACTACATGTTTTTCTGCTAAGGAGTGCAGGGATGCATTTTTGGCTGTGGAAATAAAGGCCGATTTGCTATAGCTGTTCCCGCGACTTGTATGAACTCGGGACCTCATGAATCTGAGGCGGGCGTTCTAGCCATAAGGCCATGTGCTCTAATGTATATTTGACATTAATGCTGAGAACATACAAATATATTTTACATTAATGTTGAGAGCATACAGAGAAATGTCAGAAATAACCAATTTGTGTGAATCAATTGGTGAATAATCCAAAGATCATGTGCATAAATGATAGGTTCTCCTTTCGTGAACATCAACAATTCATCTCAACGATAAATGATTAGAAAATGTAATCTAGTAGCTAGCGAGATAGAAAACTGCATAATCTCTTTTTGTTAACATTAAATAAATAAGAAAATATCGCTAACTGATATCACAACAAAAATTTATCAACAACCATGAGGAAATTGAGAATGTTACATAATTTGATTATCTTGAATTCGCAATTTATAAACAGTGGCGACTGTTAATTTGAAAGAGGACAATTTCCTGTAGGAACGCAGATTTGATTTAATATGAAGAATATATGAAAGTAATTCAGCAACAACAAAAAATAAGACGTTAGGAGGACATGCATCTTTAGCATTGCAATGAAATAATTAAGACTTCATGAGGACATGCTTCTTTCACATTGCAATGAAAAAAATTTAGACTGTATAATGACATATATCTTTCATACTGCACCGCAAGAATATGTGTCATCGACAGAATCAAAGAAACTGCAAAACAGAAAATCGAATATTAAGAGACAGTTTTAAAAAAAATAATTCACAAAACTCAAAGAAAAAAAAGATATAGACATTTTTAAAACGACATGAAGCATCGAAGATAATTGACTGAACAACAAAATGTCTGATGAAACAGAAATATCTAGGCCATATAAAATGTCAAGTGGTTTGTAAAAGAGTACTATTGCAAGACTTAGTTCCAAGTGATTTCAAGAAAACATGATCGAGACAGGCAGTTCAGTTGTATGAATGACAATACATAACAAGAAAGTGGCATATGAGCTGCATAACTATTCATGACTTGGCGGACAAACAGATTGCTTCAGACGCGCTGTGTTTAGAATATCCATGACTTGATGAAGAAAAAGATGGCATCAGACGTACTGTGTTTAGAATATCCATGACTTGATCGACAAACAAACTGATTCAGTCGCAGTGTTTACCGAAGACGGATGTGTCGGGCCATTGGCGCAAAAAACTGTGACGCAGAGCATTTCCATTTTCTGGGTAACATCCTGCAGGAAATCTAGTAGGACAATGATCCTGCTAAAAGAGAGATCCAGCGGGAGTTTGAGAATGAACGCAGAAGAAGAAGAAGACGCAGTATGTTTAGAATATCATGCATTGATGGAGAAAGACATTACTTCATATGCATTGTCTTTAGAATATCCATGCCTTGATAGAGAAACATATTTATTCAGACGTAATGTGTTCAGAATATCCATGCCTTGATGGACAAACAGAATGCATCAGACGCGCTGTATTTATAAAGACGATATATGTAATACACAGCATGATCGCCGATGTGTTGACAGGGCACGTTAGGGAAGCAAAGAATAGCACCACTGTTACCTACTTGCCACGAAATAATAGGAGGCAAGTTGGGAGGTTTTGATGTGGATTTCGCTTCCCATTCCGTAAAGAATCTTGGTGATCCAAAAGACATGCTGACGTCGAATGTGTCAAGATGAAAGTTGCAAATATCACAGCTAAGCTGTAAACCATGATACAACGCGATTCTTTTTAATGACTACATTCTTATAATCTGCAGGAATTTGAGAACTAGCGAGGAAGAAGAAGACAGTGTAATTCTTACTTAATATAACTGTTCAGGGTCGTAAATACACCTTCTGAATTAACACAACTGTACAGGGCCGTAAATACACCTTCTGAATTAATACTCCGCCGAAGATGGATGTGTCGGGCCATTGGCACACAAAAACGGCGATACAACGCAATTTCATTATTTGGACTACATCTTGCTGGAAGTCTAGTAGGACCATGGTCATGCTACAAAGGAGATCCAGCAGGAGTTTGAGAATGAACGCTGAAGAAGAAGAATTAATACAACTGTACAGGGCCGTAAATGCATCTTCTGAATTAATATATATGTACATGGCCGCAAATACATTTTCGGTAAAGACGGGGGGGGGGAGAGAGAGAGATTTACCTAATTACATGCAACAGCATTTTCCTCATTTGCATGATGGAGTGAGGGATTCCTTCGTTTTCGTGAGTGATTCCTTCGTTTTTGAGTTTTTTTAGTGCCTGTTTCGGAAAAGCAATAGGTTTCCCAGATGGTGTTTATCTCCTGTTCGCTTGCTTCCTTCTACTATATGTCATATGCGGGGAGACGAATTGAACCCACCAAAACTCTCCCTTATCTACGTACGAGCAACGGTATTGGAAATTAGCCTGCTAAATCTAAAGCAATAAAACACATGGCCAGGATTTTCTATTTTATTTTTGTTTCTGTTTGTGGTGAGTTTGTGTATCTTGATAATAAAACTAAACATGACCGGACACATATCTTGTATTTCTTAAGGAAATAAAACATGACCGCACACATATCTTGTATTTCTTAAGGAAATAAAACATGACCGCACACATATCTTGTATTTCTTAAGGAAATAAAACATGACCGCACACATATCTTGTATTTCTTAAGGAAATAAAACATGACCGGACACATATCTTGTATTTCTTAAGGAAATAAAACATGACCGCACACATATCTTGTATTTCTTAAGGAAATAAAACATGACCGCACACATATCTTGTATTTCTTAAGGAAATAAAACATGACCGCACACATATCTTGTATTTCTTAAGGAAATAAAACATGACCGCACACATATCTTGTATTTCTTAAGGAAATAAAACATGACCGCACACATATCTTGTATTTCTTAAGGAAATAAAACATGACCGCACACATATCTTGTATTTCTTAAGGAAATAAAACATGACCGCACACATATCTTGTATTTCTTAAGGAAATAAAACATGACCGCACACATATCTTGTATTTCTTAAGGAAATAAAACATGACCGCACACATATCTTGTATTTCTTAAGGAAATAAAACACGACCGCACACATATCTTGTATTTCTTAAGGAAATAAAACACGACCGCACACATATCTTGTATTTCTTAAGGAAATAAAACATGACCGCACACATATCTTGTATTTCTTAAGGAAATAAAACATGACCGCACACATATCTTGTATTTCTTAAGGAAATAAAACATGACCGCACACATATCTTGTATTTCTTAAGGAAATAAAACATGACCGCACACATATCTTGTATTTCTTAAGGAAATAAAACATGACCGCACACATATCTTGTATTTCTTAAGGAAATAAAACATGACCGCACACATATCTTGTATTTCTTAAGGAAATAAAACATGACCGCACACATATCTTGTATTTCTTAAGGAAATAAAACATGACCGCACACATATCTTGTATTTCTTAAGGAAATAAAACATGACCGCACACATATCTTGTATTTCTTAAGGAAATAAAACATGACCGCACACATATCTTGTATTTCTTAAGGAAATAAAACATGACCGCACACATATCTTGTATTTCTTAAGGAAATAAAACATGACCGCACACATATCTTGTATTTCTTAAGGAAATAAAACATGACCGCACACATATCTTGTATTTCTTAAGGAAATAAAACATGACCGCACACATATCTTGTATTTCTTAAGGAAATAAAACATGACCGCACACATATCTTGTATTTCTTAAGGAAATAAAACATGACCGCACACATATCTTGTATTTCTTAAGGAAATAAAACATGACCGCACACATATCTTGTATTTCTTAAGGAAATAAAACATGACCGCACACATATCTTGTATTTCTTAAGGAAATAAAACATGACCGCACACATATCTTGTATTTCTTAAGGAAATAAAACATGACCGCACACATATCTTGTATTTCTTAAGGAAATAAAACATGACCGCACACATATCTTGTATTTCTTAAGGAAATAAAACATGACCGCACACATATCTTGTATTTCTTAAGGAAATAAAACATGACCGCACACATATCTTGTATTTCTTAAGGAAATAAAACATGACCGCACACATATCTTGTATTTCTTAAGGAAATAAAACATGACCGCACACATATCTTGTATTTCTTAAGGAAATAAAACATGACCGCACACATATCTTGTATTTCTTAAGGAAATAAAACATGACCGCACACATATCTTGTATTTCTTAAGGAAATAAAACATGACCGCACACATATCTTGTATTTCTTAAGGAAATAAAACATGACCGCACACATATCTTGTATTTCTTAAGGAAATAAAACATGACCGCACACATATCTTGTATTTCTTAAGGAAATAAAACATGACCGCACACATATCTTGTATTTCTTAAGGAAATAAAACATGACCGCACACATATCTTGTATTTCTTAAGGAAATAAAACATGACCGCACACATATCTTGTATTTCTTAAGGAAATAAAACATGACCGCACACATATCTTGTATTTCTTAAGGAAATAAAACATGACCGCACACATATCTTGTATTTCTTAAGGAAATAAAACATGACCGCACACATATCTTGTATTTCTTAAGGAAATAAAACATGACCGCACACATATCTTGTATTTCTTAAGGAAATAAAACATGACCGCACACATATCTTGTATTTCTTAAGGAAATAAAACATGACCGCACACATATCTTGTATTTCTTAAGGAAATAAAACATGACCGCACACATATCTTGTATTTCTTAAGGAAATAAAACATGACCGCACACATATCTTGTATTTCTTAAGGAAATAAAACATGACCGCACACATATCTTGTATTTCTTAAGGAAATAAAACATGACCGCACACATATCTTGTATTTCTTAAGGAAATAAAACATGACCGCACACATATCTTGTATTTCTTAAGGAAATAAAACATGACCGCACACATATCTTGTATTTCTTAAGGAAATAAAACATGACCGCACACATATCTTGTATTTCTTAAGGAAATAAAACATGACCGCACACATATCTTGTATTTCTTAAGGAAATAAAACATGACCGCACACATATCTTGTATTTCTTAAGGAAATAAAACATGACCGCACACATATCTTGTATTTCTTAAGGAAATAAAACATGACCGCACACATATCTTGTATTTCTTAAGGAAATAAAACATGACCGCACACATATCTTGTATTTCTTAAGGAAATAAAACATGACCGCACACATATCTTGTATTTCTTAAGGAAATAAAACATGACCGCACACATATCTTGTATTTCTTAAGGAAATAAAACATGACCGCACACATATCTTGTATTTCTTAAGGAAATAAAACATGACCGCACACATATCTTGTATTTCTTAAGGAAATAAAACATGACCGCACACATATCTTGTATTTCTTAAGGAAATAAAACATGACCGCACACATATCTTGTATTTCTTAAGGAAATAAAACATGACCGCACACATATCTTGTATTTCTTAAGGAAATAAAACATGACCGCACACATATCTTGTATTTCTTAAGGAAATAAAACATGACCGCACACATATCTTGTATTTCTTAAGGAAATAAAACATGACCGCACACATATCTTGTATTTCTTAAGGAAATAAAACATGACCGCACACATATCTTGTATTTCTTAAGGAAATAAAACATGACCGCACACATATCTTGTATTTCTTAAGGAAATAAAACATGACCGCACACATATCTTGTATTTCTTAAGGAAATAAAACATGACCGCACACATATCTTGTATTTCTTAAGGAAATAAAACATGACCGCACACATATCTTGTATTTCTTAAGGAAATAAAACATGACCGCACACATATCTTGTATTTCTTAAGGAAATAAAACATGACCGCACACATATCTTGTATTTCTTAAGGAAATAAAACATGACCGCACACATATCTTGTATTTCTTAAGGAAATAAAACATGACCGCACACATATCTTGTATTTCTTAAGGAAATAAAACATGACCGCACACATATCTTGTATTTCTTAAGGAAATAAAACATGACCGCACACATATCTTGTATTTCTTAAGGAAATAAAACATGACCGCACACATATCTTGTATTTCTTAAGGAAATAAAACATGACCGCACACATATCTTGTATTTCTTAAGGAAATAAAACATGACCGCACACATATCTTGTATTTCTTAAGGAAATAAAACATGACCGCACACATATCTTGTATTTCTTAAGGAAATAAAACATGACCGCACACATATCTTGTATTTCTTAAGGAAATAAAACATGACCGCACACATATCTTGTATTTCTTAAGGAAATAAAACATGACCGCACACATATCTTGTATTTCTTAAGGAAATAAAACATGACCGCACACATATCTTGTATTTCTTAAGGAAATAAAACATGACCGCACACATATCTTGTATTTCTTAAGGAAATAAAACATGACCGCACACATATCTTGTATTTCTTAAGGAAATAAAACATGACCGCACACATATCTTGTATTTCTTAAGGAAATAAAACATGACCGCACACATATCTTGTATTTCTTAAGGAAATAAAACATGACCGCACACATATCTTGTATTTCTTAAGGAAATAAAACATGACCGCACACATATCTTGTATTTCTTAAGGAAATAAAACATGACCGCACACATATCTTGTATTTCTTAAGGAAATAAAACATGACCGCACACATATCTTGTATTTCTTAAGGAAATAAAACATGACCGCACACATATCTTGTATTTCTTAAGGAAATAAAACATGACCGCACACATATCTTGTATTTCTTAAGGAAATAAAACATGACCGCACACATATCTTGTATTTCTTAAGGAAATAAAACATGACCGCACACATATCTTGTATTTCTTAAGGAAATAAAACATGACCGCACACATATCTTGTATTTCTTAAGGAAATAAAACATGACCGCACACATATCTTGTATTTCTTAAGGAAATAAAACATGACCGCACACATATCTTGTATTTCTTAAGGAAATAAAACATGACCGCACACATATCTTGTATTTCTTAAGGAAATAAAACATGACCGCACACATATCTTGTATTTCTTAAGGAAATAAAACATGACCGCACACATATCTTGTATTTCTTAAGGAAATAAAACATGACCGCACACATATCTTGTATTTCTTAAGGAAATAAAACATGACCGCACACATATCTTGTATTTCTTAAGGAAATAAAACATGACCGCACACATATCTTGTATTTCTTAAGGAAATAAAACATGACCGCACACATATCTTGTATTTCTTAAGGAAATAAAACATGACCGCACACATATCTTGTATTTCTTAAGGAAATAAAACATGACCGCACACATATCTTGTATTTCTTAAGGAAATAAAACATGACCGCACACATATCTTGTATTTCTTAAGGAAATAAAACATGACCGCACACATATCTTGTATTTCTTAAGGAAATAAAACATGACCGCACACATATCTTGTATTTCTTAAGGAAATAAAACATGACCGCACACATATCTTGTATTTCTTAAGGAAATAAAACATGACCGCACACATATCTTGTATTTCTTAAGGAAATAAAACATGACCGCACACATATCTTGTATTTCTTAAGGAAATAAAACATGACCGCACACATATCTTGTATTTCTTAAGGAAATAAAACATGACCGCACACATATCTTGTATTTCTTAAGGAAATAAAACATGACCGCACACATATCTTGTATTTCTTAAGGAAATAAAACATGACCGCACACATATCTTGTATTTCTTAAGGAAATAAAACATGACCGTGGCCTTGTGCTTCTTAATTAAAAAACAAAATGTAATCTTGCATATTATATATTGCTATATATATTGTTTATTATATAATTATATATATTAATACATACATATACATATATTATACACCTTTACATATTAATTATTGCTATTATATAATTATACCATATATTATGTATTTCTTGATAAAGATACAAATATCACAATGGCCATGTGTTTCTTCATAAGGAAACAAAGATGGGATATAAAGATGAAATCGTACTTCTATATAATTCAGTAAAATGAATACACTTTTGGATGATATTTTATTTATTGTAACATATAATTGTTTATCATTATTCTGATCACTTTCCATTTGTGTTACTGTGGACCTTGCTTGTATGTAAGATATTCCCTTTAAAATGTTGATAGATGGCTAAACATTGAGAGGCCCCCTCCCCCCGGGTTCCAGGTTCATCCAAGCAGGACGGAGGGACGGTGGTGTTCTTAGTGTGTGTCAGATCGCTAGATTCGCCAAGAGCATGACCATCACCATTAAAGACTGTCTAACTGAATTAATTTGTTATATTTGTTACATTTTTTATTATTGTTGGGTGGTCGGTTGGCTACTATTTACATACTTGGAATCGCATGCCACAAAAAATAACCAAGGTGATTCCAAGTATATTAATAGTTACTAAGCAATAGCCCAACAAAGGCCCCCGTCCGATCAGGTGATAATTTTAAATAAAATGTCTTTACTGGAGACTATCGTGTCCGTAGTCTTGGCTACTTTGAAATGTGTCTTTGTGAATATTTCGTTTCATTAAATAATGTA
This sequence comes from Meghimatium bilineatum, assembly GCA_034231615.1. Taxonomy (NCBI): domain Eukaryota; kingdom Metazoa; phylum Mollusca; class Gastropoda; order Stylommatophora; family Philomycidae; genus Meghimatium; species Meghimatium bilineatum. Next base: position 17,539,541 of record CM067317.1, on the reverse strand, counting down.
CATATTAGTATCGTTCAAAATGTGACCACTGCTCCCGGTAATATACCCTGCTTTCTTCGTGTATTACAGTGATAACACAGAGACGTAAACACCTGTTTACTTCCATAAAAAATCGTTTACGTTGAAGCATTCTTATGTTTAGCCTTCCTGTAGAATTTGATTGTTATTATAATACCATTACACTTGTTTGTATAGAAGAACAGACACACTTCATGGAAAGAGGTGAAAATAAGCATACATGTTCTAATAACAATGAGTGTTGTGAAGAAAGAAATACTAAATGAAATAAAAACAATAAAATACTATTAACATATTAAGCAAATAAATGACACATATTTTGTAGCCCTTGCATAATGTAGAGTCGAGAGGTAGAGAGCAAGAAGCAGGCACAGATAAAAGTGGGAGGGAAACATCATACGATTGACATGATATAGTCTAGCAGAGTGCATCTACCAAAAGAAGAGACATGATATTCGAGGTCCTTTGCAGACAGCCTTAGGAGAACCTTAGGATGCACTTCATGATAACGAAGCTTATTTACTGCGTTTAATTTTTAGATATTATCAATTAGTAAACATCTAAGACATGAGGCGTTATTAAACACCTGTTTCGTCACAAATATTATTTCTTCAGCATAATTTTTGGTCAGCGAATACAAGTTAACTCCGTAGCAAACTAAAATATGTCGAGTCACATTAAATGTCACATGACTGTGCATTAGACAATGAAAATACGCAAGTTTTAATTACGTCATATTGAGCACATACATTTTTTTTCAGATTCAGTACACAGTGATTTAATAGACACCTTGTAGTTACAGTATGCAAAGCAAACATATTTTAATACATACTGGTAAATTAGCGTGCTACAATACTTATTACCTGAGTTTAAATCGATTGCATCAGGGTTATTGAACAATTTCTCCATAAACTTGAATTTCTGACATCTGCTTAGTAGTCATTATTTACACATCATCCTGATCTGCTGCTGGAATTTTTCTTTCGCTTAGAGAAATAGACGTCCAGAAATTTTTTTAAGCGCTCTTAAGAAGACCAAACATAGATCTGATCTCGTTATATGGAAGCAAATTAATCCAATTTGTATTGATCTATCTGACATCTTTTAAGGAGACATTAGCAGAACACGTTTTTTTTAATTCTGCATATTTAGGTGATAATTTGTTTTTAAACATTTCCATTTCAAGAACTTTTCATAGAACACTTGTCGTCAATAAACATCTGCCGCCGTTTTAAAAAAAATAATTAACAGTTTTGTTTTTTGCAATTACTTTCGCTTTTTACGTAGCCCTTTGGGTCACTTTTCAATTATTTTTTTCCCTTATAAATTTGTGTCTTTCCGCTTTACTCTTTTGGTTCTACAACGATGTCTGCTAATAATAGTACTTCTTGTTGCCTTTTCTTGAAATACTGTTTTTAAGTTATATATATATATATATATATATATATATATATATATATATATATATATATATATATATATATATATATACTGTATCGTTCTATATTATTGATTAGTCAACATTACGTCACATTTCCATTCATTTCATCACGAAATGCATGGCGCAATCAGGTAAAATGTATCGAAAAATAAACACAGAACGCCAAAGAGAGAAAGTGATAATGTGAGAAAGTGAAGTAAACGCTTTAACAGTTAGCTAGAGGTGCAGGTGCTCATCAATTTAATAACCGAGGTGACAACCGCGCTCGTATAATGTGAGGTATCAACCAGGAGTTTAGTAACTGTAGGATACATGTTTGATCCCTAAAGGGAGTTATTCCATTGTAACAATTTCCCAGAATCGTTACATCGTGCCAGGAGTTAAGCATATACTTCTGATTCATCTGAGTTATCATTTTTTTACAGACATGAGTCATTATTGTCAGCTCATCTGCAGTCGTGGTACTTGTGCATCGCAAACTCCTAGGAGTCTGTCACATAAGAAAAGAGGTGCAATGTCCGCTGGCCTATATATCCTGACATTCATGAGAATTAATAATAGAAGATAAATGAAGAAATGACGATTACACATTCATTTCACTCTTGAAGTGGGGAGAAACAGAACAGGCAATATGAAAAATGTAGAGATGAATGTTGAAGGAAGTTGTAATAGAGGAATAACTACGACATTAATTAATTATATCTACTAATATTATACTAATGTAAGAGAAAATACTTGTGAAAAATGAGTTTTGTGTGTTAAATATCGCTGGGTACAAGATTCCAGAAATAAGATATTCGGACGACAGAGCCTTCCTGACTACACATCCTGGGGCCTGAAACAGTTAATCACAGCAATAAAGAAATACAGAGAGATCTAAAATTTATATCTTAAACTCACAGGAAAAAAGATTATGGCAACAGGCAAAACAAATATGAAACCAATAATCAAAATAGACAATATAGAACTGGAATGTGTAAATAAATTCGAAAATCTGGGAGCAAATATAAACAGTTCCGGAGATTGTTCAGATGAAATCAAAAGAAGACTCGCAATTGCAACACTCAAACAAACAAAACCATTTGAAAACTCTAACAAAGTAGTAATAATTACACTAAAGTAACCCTTTTATGATCGTGTTTTTTGCCAAAGTCAACATACGGATGTGAAACTTGGACTTGAAGTGAGGTCCTGTAGAGCGATTATACAAATATCATGCACAGAGAAAAAGTAGAACAGAGAAATTTTAAAATTACTGAAACTAAATGAACGGTGGCTTCTAAATATAATCATAATAAAGAAGCTACTTTATTTTGGACACTTAAAGAGGCATGAGGTCATCGAAAAACTGATCATTCTGGAGGGCAGAGTCTCAGGGGAAAAAAGAAGAGCGAGACACGAAGACGTTGGACCAGAGACATAAAAAAATGTATTAACTGGTTCTGGTCAATGCAGACCTGCTCGCAAGCGATAGAGAGGTGTTCAGATATCCACGACTATCTGAAAATAATATGTCATAATATGTCATATGTCATTATATATATACACACTTAGGGGCAAACATCAACGTTGCAGGAGACTGCATTGCAGAGGTGAAGAAGAGATTGGCTGCATGGCAGAAATACAGAAGAGATTGGCAATGGCATATTTTAAAATATCACGTTTCAAAAATATATAGAAAAACAACAAAATGGAAACGAAAATGCTAATTCTACGAACTTTAATTTTTCCGCTTGCAATATACGGCTGTGAAACATGGACACTAAGTATAATAGCGGCAAAGAATATTAAATCGCCTTTGAGATTTAATGCTACAGAAAGATACTTCGTATGACATAAACAGAAGAAAAAAGAATTACTCGGATACTATAAACACAATGAAAATGCCAGAGTGTTGGTTATTAAATACGATAACAAAAGTAAAATTACACCTGTTTGGTCATATAAAAAGACACAACTGTTTAGAAAGACAAATGATGGAGGGCAGAGAACTTGGGAGTAGGAGCAAAGGTAGACCAAGAAGATGATGGACTGACGACGTTAAAGATAATATGAATACGTCGTTTGAAAATGCAAGCCACATTACCCAAGACAGTGAGGGACTCAGGAAGTTCTTTTGAACGACAACTTTCTGGAGAGAATGCGTCACATGGCACATATAGTTTATGCCACCAAGCACTGAATATGGTGGTAATAATTGAAATATATCTTGCATAGAATATAGCCAATCAACTGCTGTTGAATTTGTATGCCTCACTTTTATATAATAATAAAAATAATAATAATAATAAGACCGATAACCCGTTAGGGTCATAGTTTTGCCACATTGGCCACGTCAGTACAAAACGTTCGCCGAACAATTCTATCCACAGCCATTTGGAGGAGTGAAGAAAGATCACCCGCAGAATATTTCTCGATGTTATTGAACCAATATGTTTTTTTTACCTCCTTTCCTTCTTCCACCCTCGAATGTGCCCTGCAAAATAATTTACATGTCCAAACCAAACAAGTTTACGCCGTTTCACCACTGAAAAAAGTAGTTCTTGAAATTCGGCATGTAAAAAACATTTTTTTTTCCGTTTGACACAATTTTTCTTCTGTGTTCTATGTAGTTACGTCTGATGCGTTTGTTTTCAAATGGCTTCAGCTTTGTTTCTGTGTCTGCATTGAGTGTCCAACCTTCACATCCGTATAAAAGCATACTTATCACTAGCTATCTGAGAAGATTGATCTTTACTGTAATACTGATCTTACTTTTCCAAATCATATTCAACGTTGCAAAGATATACTTCGCTATCTGGAGTATTAGCTCTCATTTCCAAGGTTGCCATCATCAAATATTTGCGACCGACTATTACATTCAATCGTATCGCCAACACATTTTATGAAACATTATTATTACAATAAATATTTATTTGATTGTCTTTCAACTCAGTGACAGCGAAATATCAGGGAATATAAATAATGTACATCTATCGTAAACAGTCACTATGTCGACAGACAAGAAGTTAGAAGAAATAATCTTTATAAAATTACAACGGTAGAATAAGCAAACGACAGACACGGAAGTTAACAAGACAGACGAACCAATTAAGAAAATAAATATACTTTGTTCAACGATGATAAGAAGAACCAAATAAGCCATGTCTTGTCAATATGAACACAAATAGTCGGATATGTGACTTTTCTCGTAACTAATTGCTCATGTTCCTGTTCTCCGATCCTGCCCTTCGGGTACAAAGAAGATCGAAGTAAAGATGAATCATACCCTACGGAACAGCTACTTGCGTGTTTCTTTCTTCGAATAGTTCAAAGAGATTCCTATTGATGTTGATATTTCAATAACAGATTGAACGCAATACAAGTATATACCACCTACTGTTTTTCCTTTCAAGTCAAACGACGGCTCAATTTCATGAAGTATGAAGTTAAACAAAATATGTCGAAATCTGCTTTCAATATTCGACATGAAAGGTTATCGTCGTGTAACGTGATTATATGCTATAAGTTCTTATTGTGATATTTTTGTCAGGGCTCGTGACAGCTGGTTCGAGAATGTATACAGTATCTTTATGTTTATTTTTTCAATTTGTTGAATGCTAGGAACTGCTTAGATTAGTAAAATGATTGATTATCCAGGTTTACAAAATGATAATCAAAATAATAATATTTGAATGCAAACGCCCATTACGATATAATAGAATAATATACGTGAGCACTGAATAGAATAATGAATAGCTACAATAGTTTGTAATGCGGTGAGAGAAAAGAAAAAAACAGTAAGAGCGTTCAATAACTAGACTCACTTTTAAAAACATAAATACTAATTCACAGAGAGTTTTAGAGTGATTGTTCATGTCTCTTGATGTAAGGAGATGCTACCAGACTTAGGTCACGAAAACAGTTGGTTGTAAGCAAACATTATTTTGGAATCCTTTACATGTGTATATATTTCAAAATTGTACAATTGTATGACACGATCACTAATGACGAACTCATTAAGAGATAGAGGTCGTGGATGGGGCTTGAAGAGGACGTTATACAGAGCGTGTGCAGATTGGGGGATGTACTACATGGTGCCGAATGGAGTCTGGCGCTCACAGATTGTCCCACAGCCCGATTAATAACACACAATAGAGAGTGCAGGGAATTGTGTCTGACAGTGGTTGAGTCGGAGGTGCTCGCTCTGATCGGTGAGAATTCCAGGAAAGGAGATATGATTATATATACAGATGGGTCGGTTGAAAGACACTTCAGAAGTGCCTGAGCCTTCACGGCTCAAAGTGAGGGAAGAGCATCAGAGAGGAAAGTGGTGCATTCGCTCAGATGATAAGTAGCATGACAATGGAGATTTTGGCAGTAACCAAAGCTTTGAAATGGGTGCTCTCACAGAATGCCTTCGAGCATGCCTGTATACTCAGTGACTCCATGCGCATGATTGTGAAAGATCAGGCGGAGTATGTTCGGGAACAATGGCTGGATGCAGTGAATAATTCCTGTGTGCATAGAGTGACTTTAATTTTGTGCTGGGACATGCGGGAGTCCGGGGTATTGAGAGAGCGGATAGGTTGGCTGCCCACGCTGCTACTATGGCTGTTGGTGGAGCGCTGGATCGGGCAGACATTTTAATAACATTAGAGAGTATTGTAAGATATGCTTTGTTCTGGAATCTACAGGACAAAAGGAAATTAAAATATCTTCGAAAATAGTTCAATATATATATATATATAAAGTATGGGTAAAATATGGACAGAAATGGACGATATCTTCATGTTCTTCTGCGTTCGCTCTACACTTCTGCTGCTTGGAAGGATGTAGTCCAGAGAACGTAATCACTTTTGTCATTATTTACATCCTGGCTATGATATTTGCGCCTTTCGAGCTCACACATCCATCTTCAGCATGGCTTTTGAGTCTCTTGACCTGTGAGATGGAACAATCAACCACCAACCCCTCCTCAAAATAATTATAATTCTTCATAGCTCTCTCTTACGACACTCAACGCATCTGTCAGTGTTGCCATTATTACTAACCTGTCGCGTTCATAGCACATGGACAAATATAAAAAGCTAAAATAAGGAAAACGTAGAAGATATTTATTGATAACCTATGCTCCCTATAGAGTTAAATGAGCTAGATAGATACATGTACATATGCATCCATAATCGTGTTTTGTGACATATAACTGGATTGATACATGTACATATGCATCCATAATCGTGTTTTGTGACATATAACTGGATTGATACATGTACCCATTATAATGTTTTGTTAAAGGTAACTCGATACCATATTTACGAATAATAATGTTTTGTGAACGCTAACAGGATAGATATATGTATCTATAACAATGTTTTGTGAACGCTAACAGGATAGATATATGTATTTATAATAATGTTTTGTGAACGCTAACAGGATAGATACATGTTTCTATAACAATGTTTTGTGAACGCTAACAGGATATATATATATGTATCTATAATAATGTTTTGTGAACGCTAACAGGATATATATATATGTATCTATAATAATGTTTTGTGAACGCTAACAGGATAGATATATGTATTTATAATAATGTTTTGTGAACGCTAACAGGATAGATATATGTATCTATAACAATGTTTTGTGAACGCTAACAGGATAGATATATGTATCTATAACAATGTTTTGTGAACGCTAACAGGATAGATATATGTATCTATAACAATGTTTTGTGAACGCTAACAGGATATATATATATGTATCTATAATAATGTTTTGTGAACGCTAACAGGATATATATATATGTATCTATAATAATGTTTTGTGAACGCTAACAGGATAGATATATGTATTTATAATAATGTTTTGTGAACGCTAACAGGATAGATACATGTTTCTATAACAATGTTTTGTGAACGCTAACAGGATATATATATATGTATCTATAATAATGTTTTGTGAACGCTAACAGGATATATATATATGTATCTATAATAATGTTTTGTGAACGCTAACAGGATAGATATATGTATTTATAATAATGTTTTGTGAACGCTAACAGGATAGATATATGTATCTATAACAATGTTTTGTGAACGCTAACAGGATAGATATATGTATCTATAACAATGTTTTGTGAACGCTAACAGGATAGATATATGTATCTATAACAATGTTTTGTGAACGCTAACAGGATATATATATATGTATCTATAATAATGTTTTGTGAACGCTAACAGGATATATATATATGTATCTATAATAATGTTTTGTGAACGCTAACAGGATAGATATATGTATCTATAATAATGTTTTGCATAACGCCATCATGTTCAATTGTGTATTCTTCATATAAAACACTCTGGTGCTGAGGTTTAAAGAGAAAATTAAATTAACACGCCAATGATACAACAAAGATTACAGTCTAATGTCAAGTTCGCATATATTCGTGAAAACACAAATATACAGAATATGAAATGATAAGATAAGGGTAAAGAACAAATAAAAATGCGTTGAATATAGTTGCCAATAATGTATCCTCTGTCAATTTGTTCAGCTTTGCATATACTTGTAAGCTTCTAACAAGTTGTAAATTTATTCATATGATCATTGAAGTGGCATTCACAAAATGATAAATAGTACAAGTGTCAGTGGGATATAAACGTTAAAGGAATCTTTCCATCAGGGTTGCCAAGTAAATGCAACTGTTTTCGACTACATTTATTTCAAGTAAAAAGAATTTCAAATTTTAAAAGTGTTTTCGAAACGACTGGTGAAGAGTGTTAAATGAAATGACATCATGCCATTATGTGGAGACGCACACACTCACATCATTGATTACCCAGGTGCACAAAACGCTAATCGAAATAATAATATGTGAATGCAAACGCCCATTACGATGTGATAGAATAATATTCGAGAGCTCTGAATGGAATAATTAATAGCTATAATAATTTGTAGTGTGGTGAGAAAGAAGAAAGAACATCTTTCCATGAAAGTTGCCAAGTGAATGCAACTGTTTTCGACCAAATTTATTTTAATTTCTATATATATGAAACGACTGTTGAAGAGTATTAACTAAACTGACATCGGAACATTGTGGGGAGACGCACACGCGCACATGATTGATTACTCAGTAGTACATTCCCACGCACGAACATGCAAGCAAACGTTCACGCACACAGTAGCTTGATATCTGTAAATATTGACAATGATATCTCCTGGGTGGAGTCTTGTTCTACCTCTCCTTCTCCTTGCACTCCTCTTCTCCATCTCGAATCTACTTGCTAGAATTTGCATATTTTCACGAGGTGTTAAAAGTAACGACGAAAGAGCACACTCCACATAGATTCCCCAGTGGTTTAAACCTGTAGTTCTCTACATGAAACGATAGAGACTTCCATTGATCACTGTTAAAATATCAGAACTCGGAGCCCACAGACTCGTCTCGGTGGTAAGAGGAATGTAACTGAATAATATATGCGAATAAACCTTAAAAAGCATTGGTGATATTTGAATAAAATTGACCTCCACTTTATTTACCATAACGGCACGAAAGCATAATGGTCACAAAAGGGATCCACAACCAAGTCAAGATTGAGAACTACTCGTTTAGACAACAACAACTATTGCGAAAACATAACCAGATGAACTAAAATTCACTGAATTGCTATTTAAAATATCTAGTTCTAATAAATACGTTAAGGAGATACAATTCCATATTATATTTTGGCTATATTTCGACATACGATGAAAGAAACATAATTGTACCTACACCATGTGTGACCACACATTTCATGTTTTCATTAAGTTAAACTAGAAGATATTTAAGATATGATACACTTTCAAATTTGTTACATTTCAAAATGGGCGAAACATACATTTTACGTAATTAACATTTTTTTAAGGAATAAAATTAAAATAACAACATGGCAACCCTGTATAACCAACAAAACACATTCAATAAAATGTATAAATCACATACACGTAAGTCATAGCGAAATAGAAGCTGATCCATGCTTTAAATTTATTGCATGCAATATGCTAACACATACAGTGAGCATGGGCTCTGGCAACATACGCTACACTGATATATTTTATAGCATTGTAAATATGCACATTAGTTCAATAAGAGGAACGTATTTACTCCAATTTTTATGCATAGTCTATATGGTGACATGCAATTGTTTACCTTTTGCGATACTCCAGTTGTTTTTATTTCCTGTTCTTATTTATATATTTGTACATATAAGATTGGGAACCTATTTTCAGAAAGAAATCAATGACCTTTTCTTTATTTTAAATATGTATTGTTACAATTATTTCTCGTTGGTTAGAGAAACAACGATTTCACAATAACAAGTAAAATATAATTGACATAAAGAAATTATAAAATTGCAAAATGATTGTCGTGGGGCATGTGATGATCTCGTCATAGTAGATCATCATCATGTGCCGTGCTGAGTGGCACAGAGAATCATTGCTCCACGCGAAATCATATATGCAGTACTGTGTGCCAGCTCTACTGTTAGTATTCAACCATGACAGATGTCAAAATATCCAGTATCTTCTTTGTTTACCTCCCCATATCTTATTTCCTCCTAAATTTCTTGTTGTTACATTGTTTACAAAACTCTTCTGATCAAATGGCCAATAAATACGAGTTATTGTTTTTTAATGATGTTGCTATATAAATTTGTCTGGTGTCAATCTCTCTTAGTACCTCCTCATTAGTGTTTCTAGATGTTCAAAGAATTTCCAACACTCTTCTGAAGAACTACATCTATTTGGTCTCCACTACTTTATATTTATATAGCTGAAGATTCCTTCTTGAAAATTGAATACAGTTGATGTAAAATATGGCACACACCTTGAATCATGAGACTTACCTATAATCAAAGAGCTACGGAACTATTAACATGTACATTTAATTTCTTTTCAAGGGAATTGAAAACATATAGAGAACGGAAAGTTGGTTCTAAGAGAAAAAAATGAAGATGAAACTGTGGGACACCAGCTAGGACCTACTGATAATGTTCAAACTATTGAGCATAGGGAACTGATAGCAGAAACTAAAGAAACTATTGAACATAGAACTAAAGAAACTATTGCGCATAGAACTAAAGAAACTATTGAACATAGAACTAAACAAACTATTGAACATAGAACTAAAGAAACTATTGCGCATAGAACTAAAGAAACTATTGCGCATAGAACTAAAGAAACTATTGCGCATAGAACTAAAGAAACTATTGAACATAGAACTAAAGAAACTATTGCGCATAGAACTAAAGAAACTATTGCGCATAGAACTAAAGAAACTATTGAACATAGAACTAAAGAAACTATTGAACATAGAACTAAAGAAACTATTGCGCATAGAACTAAAGAAACTATTGAACATAGAACTAAAGAAACTATTGAACATAGAACTAAAGAAACTATTGCGCATAGAACTAAATAAACTATTGAACATAGAATTAAAGAAACTATTGAACATAGAACTAAAGAAACTATTGAACATAGAACTAAATAAACTATTGCGCATAGAACTAAAGAAACTATTGCGCATACATAAAGCTAAAGAAACTATTGAACATAGTACTAAAGAAACTATTGAACATAGAACTAAAGAAACTATTGAACATAGAACTAAAGAAACTATTGAACATAGAACTAAAGAAACTTTGAGTATAGAACTAAAGAAACTATTGAACATAGTTTTATAGTATGAAATCTACACAATTATAGACCTCCTCTGAGTAGAAGGCTTATTCAATAGGCATTGCACTAAGCCGAAAGTAGAAGTCTTTTAGGTATGTAAGAAAGCTCAGAAAAACCACCTCACTCCACATAGGAAGTAAGAGCTAATCGTTCGCAATATTTGAGTTTCTCAAACAAACAAACAAAACATAGGAGTTATAGTATTGCAGTAGTATCAGTTGCATTACCTAATTGTGACTAATATATATTTCCTACTAAACTTGAAGATTTCATGATGGTAAGGAAAGGTAAACTTAAAGGTTTCGTGATAGTAAGGTAAGGTACAGGTAGGTCCTATGACAGCAACCTGTCGGAATGAAGCTAACTCCTCATGTATGAGTTATGCAAGTTTTGCTGGTACTAAGCTGCATCAATTATTAGGTGGGGTGGCCAGTTCCTTTCCTTGTTCTCTTTACCTCCCCTACCGCTTGCGTCAAGTACTCATTTATAGCTGAGTCTACTAGAGGAGTGGTCGTGTCAGAGAGAAATCACAACCCTGATTTTTGTTTGTTTGTCTGGACGTGGTTTCGAACTTGGCACGCTGTAACCCGCGGATAGCAAGCAAACTCACTGTGAACTAGGCGAACTCGCTCTTCTTGAGTATAAAGATGATGAAAGTGCTAGTAACATCTTATACAGAATGCAACCACCACTAACAGCATCATTTAGCTGTGGTAATTTTCTAGGATATGTTTACGTTCAGTTGATTTCCATTGCTTTCTGAACGACCCCAATGCATGACTGTCTACGTCAGCATTGAACCTGTTACATTGACCGTTCAAGTCGCACTGTGTAATACCCCGCCATAGATACGGGGAGTCATAAATAGGACCATAATTATATTAGAAGAAATACAAATAAATACGTCTGTTAGATAGTACCGTAATCGAGAGGCACAATATGTTTGGAGATTAACTAAAGACAGTCATCTGTCTGTAGGTTGGACGGTAAAGATATGAATGAAATATGAGTATTCAATCGTATCTTAAAGCACAGCTATATCGCAGGCTATAGTTCGTTCCATAATTCATGTTATTCAGTTGAAATTATTTTTCTACAAAGTATTTGTTAGATCAAAGAGATCTTTTAGATCCAACTTGAAATTCTCCGTAACCCTACAAAACCATTTTTTGCCCTTTGAAAATGTAACTAGATTAAAATATTTTCTTTAAAATAATGTATTTTTTTTACAGGAATAAACCAGTCTGCCGACAGTCCCAAATGATTATGGGGAAAACGCTTTATTTGCTTACGGGTCTTTTTTTCTCTCCAACTATTCATTTGGTGTGACTAAAAGTATATAAATATATTGGTCAATTAAAAGCCCGAAAAATAGGAAGACGTGATCAGTGATTGAATTATACTGCTGAGAAATGCAACAATGCTTTTGCTTTGCATGCGCATCAAGTCGAACCACTGTGATACAGAAATCAAGATTTTCAAGAGAGCGAAATCTGTCGTCGTTTGTTGTGTCTAATTAGAGATTTCATTGTTATTGAGAGACTGGGTGAAAATACGTGGCATGAATATTTTCGTGTTTTTCATTGGTCAATATGATGTGTTGTCAAGATTGTCACCAATGAAAAGCACGGACATGCTGGGGTATGCCTATAGAAAACAAAAATTACAGAAAAATGTAAAATGTGAGTGCCATTTTTTTCTGCTTATGCAATACTGTATAGAAAAATATATTTTGTGAATTTTCCAATCTACCTATGAGTTTGTAAAATATAAATTCCTAAGGTTGTGCCGTGTATAAGACTAACTGCGAAATATGGCATCAGGTAGTTTTCGTGAAGATAGCGCTCAATTGAGTAGCATGAATTACGAAAGGAACTATGGGCATACTCATTATTTTACGTTAGTCGTTCAGCTTCATTCGTATAATGGCTGACAAATGGTTGCAACTGTTTATGCAAAATTATTGTTCACAAAAAATTACCGAAAATGGAACAAATTATAAATTGTGTATACACTAATACAAACATGCTGAATCTTCAGTAAAGATAACTTCCTCTAAACTTGTATTACCTCACTGCAATTATCTACATTTATTGAACAATAACAAACATATGTTATTGCTAACATAACTTTAGTTCTTATAATGTTATTTTGAAAAGTCAGAGATCTCTCTATGAATGGAATGAAAGCAATGCGGCTACTTACAACCTTTTTGCATAGTAAATTATACATATTACTATAGATTACTATTTAATAACTTTTAATAGTTTCGAGTTAAACGTGTGTACAAATGTTTTCTACTGTTTTCTTACTACAACGAACATGTTTTCTTATTGTTTGCTGTATTCTGTCTCACTATAGTAACTTAGCCTCCACTTAGACCTCTTGAGACAAGAATGATAAAATACCTCTTTGTAACAGTGCCGTGCAGTAGATTTTCTCAGTACAATGTAAGTCTTCCACCCCCAGTAACAGTGCTGTGCAGTAGATTTTCTCAGTACAATGTAAGTCTTCCACCCCCACCCCTTTTCCCTTTATATGTTTTTTTTCGAAATGCAGCACCGGATAATGTATTTTGATTAGTGCGGCCTACTCTCCGCATCATAACACAGACGGCTCTCGTTGGTAACATGCACTACATAGACTGCATTCATTTTACTTTTATATCAGCAAAATAGGCAGTGTTTATACATTAGTTATTCACACAAAAAACGTTCGCACAATTTGTAGTCAAACACAAAATAAATTAGTTAATATCCACACAAAAAAACTTCCACACAATTTGTAGTCAAACACAAAATAAATCAGTTAATATCCACAAAAAAAAACTTCCACACAATTTGTAGTCAAACACACAAATATGGGAAATAATATATTTTTTTTTCAAATAAGGCCAGAAAGGCTAAAAATGCCCCCACAAATATTTCATGGCCAGTAGCTTTAAACCATTTGTGAAATTTGGCCATAAAAATGTTCATTATCGTAACCCAAGCTTCGGACGCTCTATGGTCAATGTCAGTGGTTATTATGTTGAGCATTTTTAGTGCTCTCTCTCTCTCTCTCTCTCTCTCTCTCTAGCTTCAATGTTTGTGGTTGTTATATTGAATTTTCTTTTAAGATATATATTCTATAATAATAATCGTTTTACTGAACTTTCTGTGTAAGCTCTGTCTTCCGTGTCAGTAATAGCTTTATTGAATTGTTTTTTTTTTTTTTTTTTTTGCATTTCATTCTTTCCACGTGATTGATTTTATTTTATTAAGATGTCTTCTTGGTCTCTATGTTCATTTTCTTCTTCTTTCTTCTCACGTTCTGTCGTTCTTCTTTGTTAAACATTTTTCTTTAAGATTAATCTTCATTTTTATTAATAGTTCTTCCTGCTCTCTACTTTACAACTTTTGTAAAGCTCTCTATTTTCCATTATTGTTGATTTTGTTTCTTAAATACTATCTTGCGACTTTATTACACGTTTTTGTTTTTGTTTAACATTTTCTTTCTTACGCTCTTTGTTAAACGTTATTTCTACTCTCTAAATTGCAGCTTTGTTAAACATTTTCCTCAAAATATCTTGCATCTTTGATAAAAAATATTTTCTTAAGCTCTATCTTCCTGCTTTATTAAAATTTCTTTGTAAACTCTACCGTCCACAGCAGTAATCGCTTTATTGAATGTATTCCGTAAGCTTATTTTTCCTTATCAATAATATTGTTGCTGAACTTGCTTTGTATTCCATATTTTCCTAGCCAGAACAGCAATGATTTTAGTTATATTAATTTTCTTTTATCACAGTTATCTATGTGTTATGATACGTGTAAGCTTAATCATGTTTACGATATGCTTGAAGAGAGCTATATGACATGCTTGAAGAGAGTTATATGATATGTATAAAGTAATATATGATATGCTTGAAGATAAATATATGACATGCTTAGATATTAATATATGACACGTTTAAATATAAATATATGGCATATTAAAGATAAATATTTGACATTTTTAAAGATAAATGTGACATGTTTAAAGATAAATATGTGACATGCTTAAAGATAAAGATGTGACATGTTTAAAGATAAATATGTGATATGTTTAAAGATAAATATGTGATATGTTTAAAGATAAAAATGTGATATGTTTAAATATAAATATGTGATATGTTTAAAGATAAATATATGACATGTTTAAATATAAATATGTGATATGTTTAAAGATAAATATGTGATATGTTTAAAGATAAATATGTGATATGTTTAAAGATAAATATGTGATATGTTTAAGATAAATATGTGATATGTTTAAAGATAAAAATGTGATATGTTTAAATATAAATATGTGATATGTTTAAAGATAAATATATGACATGATTAAAGTTAACTTTATGATACTAGATTGTCACGTTATGTGCCTTAATCTGGAGAAATATTATGAGTACACGATACTTCAGAATCTGGAAAGTATTTCCTCCTGTTTCTTCTTTATCTTTTACCTCCGAATAGTATGTGCAGCGCAAGTACGTAGAAAATATAGTGTTGCAAAATGAGTATTGCCAAGGTTTCATGTCGACTTGTACATTTATTGGCTCTGTGGACTTTTTCTGCGCAACACAGAGAACCCGTTTTGTCTTATGGTCACATTTATTTCACATGAAAATTACTGGTTTATAGGGTTTGTCACGAGTAGGATGTTTCCAAGAAATTACTGGATTATAGGGTTTATCATGAGTAGGTTGTTTCCAAGAAATAAAAAGATGCAAATCAAACGCTATACACAATAATCAACCTGGTTATATGCTATAGATAAACTAGAATCGAACTGGTTACATGCTATAGTTAAAATCGTTAGTAGTATAAGACAACAGTTGTTCTACTAGTTCATTTGAGTTGGTAAGATAGCTGTCTAGAAGAGCTGGCAGAGTTGCTAGTTATAGTTATCGGGTTCGGATCTTGCGTGCAACTTGATGATGTTTACAAATTATAAGAAGTTTGACAGAGAATATTCAACATGTATTCTATGTTGTCTTTGAGTTAGGGTTAGGGTTAGGTGGTGCAACATACATGTTTCTTTCACATCGAGTGATACGACGAGTTTTTTATACGGACGTTTATGATACAATTGGTGATAACACATTTTCTGTTTTGAAGCTTAAATACGAACTCTATTGATTTGTGAATGTGAAATACGCATTATACTTATTGAATTTCGTATGGTAAAGCTGTGTTTATCTTAAACACAATAAATACATTAGCGAAGACCACTTCAATAAATCTTTATTACTATCCATTCTTTTGTACGGATGTCAGCGTTGAAAATTTACAAAAGGCATGGAGAGGAGAATAAAATACATACTTTTTGAAAACAAACGTTACAAATATTGTTCATACATTATACAGAATAGAAAATCAATATATACATGGGAAATAAGATAAATACTGCATGTCAACTTTCTATACATGCTGAGAACATCTGTCGGCGCTGATGAAACGTATAATGTTTGGACTCATGATGAGGCATGGTTCCCTTCCCAAGACTATTCTGCAAGGATCTTTTGGGTATAAAAGAAAGCTGAAAACGTCCCCATTACACATATGATGCAAGAGCTAATCGTTCGAAATTCCTGGGGTTCTCAAACAAGCAAACAATTCTGCAAGAAGATTTTGAGTGTCGGTGAAGAAAGAGATGTAAAAGTGAAAAATGGATTTATCATATTAACGGGACAGGATTAAATGTATTCACATTCAAACTGACAATAGAGAGACGTGATGGGATTTCTGTATCGATATTTCTAAAGTGACACAGTTATAAAAAATGGTATGGGTCTCATAATTATAATAATACTTAGACATTTACTCGTACTTACGTACTTATGTTGTTGCAACTTAACAATAATAAATTATTACAATGATTGTACATAGTGTCAGAGTAACATTTAGTGTAGACCATATTTTGTGTACATCAATACATTTTGGGAATTATTTATAATACTTCATCCGTAGCTAACAGAGTATAAAATTACTTTTTAAATGATCCGTACAATATAAACATCCGTTGTCAAGATCTCAAAACTAGAAGCGATCAACCAGTTTGCACTTCAGTCGGATCGTGAGCAATCTGCAACATCAATTTTGTATTTCTGCTAGATTTGTTACAGACATAATGATTTTCACTTGATTTCAGCTGTGACCAGTTGTTCCTCTATATTTAGGAAATAAATCTTGAAGTATAGTCTCTAGGACCACGTTTAGAATTGCTATCTTAAATAGTGATATTACGTCCATCCGTTTATGATACTTAACGTCAATCTCTTCACTATGTCTCAATTGTTTGTCGAGATCTTCCTTGTCTGTCCCTTTTTCGATATGTTTCCATCTATTGTTCTGTTCACTGCTCGTTCTATATCAATATTCTTCAAAGAAAATTACATTCTAAGGAACTCCCAACATCAAACGTACATTTCTTTCAATCTAACTAGCATTGTCTATCTACATGATGTATATAATCTGTATAATCTATATCTATATATATATATATATGATTAACTTATCTAAGTAATATATATATATATCACTATCTATGTGATTGATCTATCTAAGTAATATATCTATATAAACTATCCATTCACTGGTGTTATCTATAATGACTTATGGTTGTGAGAGTTGGACACTCACTGCAGACATTGGGAGAATGATGCATGCTTTCGAATACACATGTTATAGACGAATTCTGCGCATCTCCGTTAGAGAAAGTAAAGCACATGAACATGTGTACGCAAGAAAAAAATAAATAAATATGGCAGGTTCACAGGAACCATTACTTTGAATAGTAAAACAAACAATGAATACGTGCATGGTATGGACGTGTCTGCCGGCACAATTCCCTGTTTATAACAATCTTGCAGGGTATAATTGATAGGAGAATAAGCAGAGGGGACTAAAGAAAATCATAGACAATGCAACACACTTGACATGTCAAGATTTTCCCACATTCCTCCGCATCGATGATTATAGAAATTGCTTGAGGATTCTGTCTATTGACGTATCCAATATAAAAAGTCCTACGACAATGACACGGTATGGCTAGATGGATATCTACACATATATCTTTCTATGTATTTATTTATGTTTCTTTTTGTCGCATCTTCTTCTTCTGCGTTCGTTCTCAAACTCCTGCAGATTAGCAGAATGTAGTCCGGAGAACGGAATGCGTCGTGTCATAGTTTACAGCATAGCTGCGATATCTGCGCCTTTCGGCCTGATACATCAGACTTCAGCTTGGCTTTGGGTCACGAACCCTATATGGGATGGAACAGCCAACTCCATCACATAACCTTCTTAGTCGCCTTTTACGACATGCATGGAAGGTAAATAGTGTTGCTATTCTTTGCTCCCCTTTCGGGTCCCGGCAACACACGGACGATTTTGTCACATATTATGCTTTTTACAAAATATACTCGGAGTACAGCAACTACTGCACTCCAGTTCTAACCAACTGATACTGATTTGTATGTTCTTGAGAATCATGGTCATGCCGTCATTGATGAATGTTCTACTAATCGATTATCATGTTTTCCTATCTTTATTTTACTCGTTGTTGTCCTTTGTAAATCGTTTAGTGACATCATACATTCATTCGGTTAAAATGTATGATGGTTGGTTGGTTGGGTGGTTGGTTGGTTGGTTGGTTGGTTGGCTGTTTGGTTGGTTGGTTGGTTGGTTGGTTTGTTGTTTGGTTGGTTGGTTGGGTGGTTGGTTGGTTGGTTGGTTGGTTGGTTGGTTGGTTGGGTGGTTGGGTGGTTGGGTGGTTGGTTGGTTTGTTGTTTGGTTGGTTGGTTTGTTGTTTGGTTGGTTGGTTTGTTGGGTGGTTGGTTGGTTCGTTGGTTGCTGATAGAGCGGTTCATTGACTCATACCCATTGACCCCATGCCACTGTGTGATATATGCATGTGTTCATGAGTTGTTAATGGAACAAAACATTCCATATAACGTGTTCTATTTATCTGGCATCGGAGGGAGAATCAATTATTTCCTGATGTCATCCAGTGTGTGGACATTAAAAAAAGGTGCTGGTCACCAGGTTCATATAGATGAGTGCACAGTCGGCACCCTGGAGTGTGTTGTGGTTGTATTCTGTTCTGGTGATTGTTAACCTGTACATGTGTGCGACGTCGCAAGATGATACTCTGGTGTATATTCTGATATACGTTAATCATACTTTCTTATTATTGTAGAAACATATTGCTGCAAGCCACACTTACATCTTATTGTTGTAGAAACATATTGCTGCTTGTCACACTTACATATTATTGTTGTAGAAACATATTGCTGCTTGTCACACTTACATCTTATTGTTGTAGAAACATATTGCTGCAAGCCACACTTACATCTTATTGTTGTAGAAACATATTGCTGCAAGCCACACTTACATCTTATTATTGTAGAAACATATTGCTGTTTGCCACACTTACATCTTATTATTGTAGAAACATATTGCTGTTTGCCACACTTACATCTTATTGTTGTAGAAACATATTGCTGCAAGCCACACCTACATCTTATTATTGTAGAAACATATTGCTGCTTGTCACACTTACATCTTATTGTTGTAGAAACATATTGCTGCTTGTCACACTTACATCTTATTGTTGTAGAAACATATTGCTGCTTGTCACACTTACATCTTATTGTTGTAGAAACATATTGCTGCAAGCCACACTTACATCTTATTGTTGTAGAAACATATTGCTGCAAGCCACACTTACATCTTATTATTGTAGAAACATATTGCTGCAAGCCACACTTACATCTTATTATTGTAGAAACATATTGCTGTTGGCCACACTTACATCTTATTGTTGTAGAAACATATTGCTGCAAGCCACACTTACATCTTATTATTGTAGAAACATATTGCTGCAAGCCACACTTACATCTTATTATTGTAGAAACATATTGCTGTTTGCCACACTTACATCTTATTGTTGTAGAAACATATTGCTGCAAGCCACACCTACATCTTATTATTGTAGAAACATATTGCTGCTTGTCACACTTACATCTTATTGTTGTAGAAACATATTGCTGCTTGTCACACTTACATCTTATTGTTGTAGAAACATATTGCTGCTTGTCACACTTACATCTTATTGTTGTAGAAACATATTGCTGCAAGCCACACTTACATCTTATTGTTGTAGAAACATATTGCTGCAAGCCACACTTACATCTTATTATTGTAGAAACATATTGCTGCTTGTCACACTTACATCTTATTGTTGTAGAAACATATTGCTGCTTGTCACACTTACATCTTATTGTTGTAGAAACATATTGCTGCAAGCCACACTTACATCTTATTGTTGTAGAAACATATTGCTGCTTGTCACACTTACATCTTGTTGTTGTAGAAACACATTGCTGCTTGCTACACTTACATCTTCAGTTCTGTAGAGTAGTAGCACAGTTCGCGTCTCGGACGGGCAAGATACCCAATTCGACTCCGCCGCAAGCAACTGTGCACCCTGACTAATTAGAAAGCATAGGCATTCCACTGAACATATGTATTTTACTTTAGAATATCACTTCAGTCATCATATTATGAGATTCTACGCCATATATAGAACATTATACCAACATGTTTTTTTACAATTACATAAAGCATGGCTATATGTAGTACAATATCTTACTCAAAGAGATATTACAGAGAATGTATTTGTATATATGAAAGTATTTCAGTTGTAGTTTTTCTATAACTTAAATACTGTCTTATATAAACATCTAGAACTAAATAGTTTGATAAGAAGACACTGTTGCTCCCGTAAACTAACTATCTATCCATGCGACAACTCATTTACAAAACTTTGTCCACACTGCCAGTTTGTTAACCTCTCGATTCTGTGTAACCTGCCCATCCTCTTACAGTTTCAAGTTCCACAAGGTTTTCGATATTCTGTATCCACCGTAGTCTTGTTTTGCTTCTTTGTCCTGTTTCGTGTAGCTTTTCCCTCCATGAATAGTCTTTCTAACCCATTGTGTCCTTCTACGTGTTCAAAATTTTTTATTTTGCGTTTTTGATCGTTTTGAAGAGCTAGCCTTTTTCTATGTTCATGTATGTTTCTGCGGATGTCTTCGTTGTTTCTTCTTTCTGTTTATGATAATCTTATGGCCGTTCTATAATATTTCATTTGGTTAGTTGATTGGTTGATAATCCAGCATTCCATGGGCTCATGCCATTTTACCAAAACATTTCATTTCTAACGCGGATATTTTCATTTCCAATACCCATGTCTCAACAACCAAAAAGTGTCACTTGACAAATATAGTTTCTAAATAGTTTTGTAATTGTGTTTTCCTGTTGGATCTTTGTCAGATTTTTCATGTGATGTTTTTCTATAGCCAATGCTAATCTCTTCCTGATCTTTGCTGAGAAATCTCCTGTGGTGATGATGATAGTTGACCCGATATATTCAAATTGCTAACATTTTCTAGTTTTCTATGTTTATGTTTGTTTTTTGGATTTTCTTTTAGAAAGAAAGAAAGTTTCCAAGATTGTTTTTCAAATCTGGTTTTCAAAATTGTATTCAAGTTGAAAAATTGAAAAAGTAATGAAAGTATCAGATAAAACAGAATTGATTTCTTTGAAATGTGGATATAGAGAGGAATAGAGAGAACTTCGTGAAAGATACGAAAACAAACGAAAAGGTTATAAAAAGCATTTTGTATGAAAATAGTACTATTAAAAGAAATACAAATAAAACTAATAAAGTATTTTGGACATATTAAAAGACATGACACCTTGTTGAAGATCTTACTTGAGGGTAAGGTCGTGATCATGCGAGCATAGGTAAGCAGAGATACAAGTGGAAGAGAAATATTACAAGATGGATAAGTTACAGTCTAAAAGAATGCACCACCAAGGCAAGAGCCATGGAAAGTTGGATGTCCATTGCAGCCAACTTTCGATGCGGAGTCGGCACTTAATGAATGAATGAAAGTATTAAGTGGTTATGTTCAAGATGGCAGCCGAATCAACGAATGACTTGTATCAATGAAAGACAGGAAATCGGAAATGATGCACATTTCCATGACAGTGGAACTTCTAAGAAGGAAAGAACAACAAGATTTATATTGTGAGATATGAGAAGCTTTATAAAACGGGAATATTATCATATCGGAAATGAGGAAATGCAGTCTTGACATATTGAGTATTAGAGGTAGATAAGTTGAGTTATGAGTTGGGGTCGTCACTTGCACTACCTCTACTTAATATTCAGCTGCTTGACAGTTGTTGACCAGAGACCTGACTAGTGTAACCACCGAAGAATAATCTTTAAGCTGTATTTAACTCAATCATGTACATACAAGTAATGTAAGGAAACAAAAAAACAAATCAATAAATGAGTATGGAAAATAGCCAGAATCTACATTGACGAAGATAAGGAATAAAATGTTTGAAGAAAGGAAAAGCCCAAAGCAACAATGGTTTAACAACAGAAATGATACACGCAGGGCCGGCACTGGAATCTAGATTTACCACAAACTCTGCTGCAGAATATGGGAAAGCGACACATGGCCGGAGGAATGGGAAATATCATTATATATATATCCCTCCCAAAAAAGGCGACCTTCAGATTTGCTCAAATTACCAAACCTTTATTACTAAAGCCTTATAAGTCAAGCAAAATAATGATATACATCATAATACAAAGAATCAAACAAAAATTACACATGGAGATAAACGAAACTTGCCGGCTTACAGATCGGGCAGAGAAACAAGAGATCACATTCTTAACATGAAACATATCATTGAAAAAAGTGTATGGAATTCTAAACTTACCTGCACATGTGCTTGATAGATTACTCAAAAGTGTTCGACCGCATCCAACACCAGCAACTATGGGAGATAATGAACAGCATGGGTTTCCCAAGACATCTCATTCATCTAATAGAAGAACTTTACCAAGATCAAAAGGTTGCAGTGAAGTTAGAGGGCAATCTCTCAGAGTGGTATGAGGTACAGAGTAGAGTAAGAGAGGGTTGCGCACTCTCCCCATACCTGTTCAATATCTACGCAGAAAATATAATGAGGAATGTGAGAGAAGACATACACCACGTTGACTACCACGCTTTAAACATCGTTTAAAGTGTGCTTCTTTCAAATGATATAAAGGGATTGGAACAACTAATCAAGAAAACAAAGAAATACAGCGAATCACAAAACTTATATTTAAACGCGCAAAAAACCCACAAAAAAGGCATATCAACAGATATAACAGCACAACAACCAAAACTCAGAATAGGCAATACCGAGATAAAATGTGTGGATAAATTCGAATACTTAGGAGCAAACATCAACAGTGCAGGAGACTACATTACATAGATAAGGAAGAGATTGGCGATGATATTGTAAAACAACACCGTTGAAAAGAAAATGGAAAAACAGCACAATAGAAACGAAACTGTTAATCAAATGGCTGTAAAACATGGACCTAAGTAAAACAGCGGCAAAGAAGAGATGAAATGCTACGGAAAGATACTTAGAATATCATGGAACGAGACAAAGAAAAACTCATTTATAAACACATTTAAAATTCTATATTTACTAATCACAATAGCAAAATGAAAACTACACCTCTTTGGTCATATAGAGACAAAACTGTTTAGAAAGACAAATAATGGAGAACCTGGAGGACCTAAATAAAGCACCTGGAAAGGGGAGGAAAGGCAGACCAAGAAGACGATGGACTGACGACATTAAAGATAACGTGAATGCGTCATTAGAAAATGCAAGGCGAATGTCACAAGACAGAGAAGGGTCAGGGAGCGCATTGGTAAGACAACGTTCTGGAGAGAATACGTTACATGACACAAATAATGTTATTTCATATGCAACATATAATTGCGGAATTCATTGTCTTTCCGTATCAAAGGTGTAACTAAGAAAAAAATAAGACATTCATACCACAGAATGGTGTTGAAAATAAAACCATTCTTTCTCAATTCCAACCACCTCATTTGTTCACAAACTCCTACTTATTAATAGGGTGTAGAACGTGAATCTCCCTCACGTGGTGTTTAAGCCATTCATCGTGTGCTCACGAGATCGGTGATTCGATCCAGGGTGACGTTTATTTACGGGTGTAATTTTTCGAAGATATCTATGAGATTATCTCTTTAAGCTGCGAAATTACGTGCTATGCGGGGTAGTCTTGGTAGGTGAAGTTCTGATTTTTTTGTGAGGAGCGGAGTACATAAGGGAAAACCCGAGTACAATTTGTGAACACACCACACCTTTTGAGACTGGACAACGGAATATAATGTGTGATTGCTTCCAGATATGGTGCGATACTTCACCTTGAGATCTGACTAAATCGACTTCAACAAGGATTTTGGGTCACTTTGAAACTCCATAGAATAGAAAAGTAAAACTGACCATACATTTTTGTAGTCGTGTCTTGCAATATGCATGACACTTCACAGTGTTTCTAGTCTTTGCTCCCTGCATAGGTCTCGGCAATATACAGGCGTTAAAATATATTATTTCAAATATTTAGCATTTTACAACAAATCATTCACGAGTGGCAACTTTGCATAGACCATATAAATAAATGATTTTTTAATTCTTATTTGGAAGGTATGAAGGTCTCACCCCTAGCCCCTAAGACCACTAACAACAGATAGTCTCTAGTAGATCCATCAATACATAGGGATGTTTTCCTCATGAAGAGGACTCGCAGTACTGCATCTATATAATTATTTGTGCATTCCCTCTAAGTAAACTGTTTTTCTCAAAGTTACATTCCACTGGGAGTTTTTTGCAGTATTGGAATGAAATAAAGATATGCACATACTTTCCATTGCACATAATGATGCTAGAGCTATATTGTTCATTATTCGTATGAATTCAGACAAATATACTAACTTAATAGTGAAACTAGAGGTGAGAATATTGCTCAGCCAGACACTAAACTGTATTATGTGAGTGTTCATATATTGGATTATACCTTGGCGTTTGTATACTTACTTAAAGTTGTGTATCGATCGCAGCGGTATATATCTCTATTTCATTAATGTCCTTGATATGGTTTTATATCCATGTTTGTTTATTTTATCTCTTGGTTTGTTTATTTTATTAGATAACCAGAAATGTACGGGGAATTGTGCTACTGTATCCGTATTCGCAATGAAAGTTGATATATTTTTCGAACCTTTAATTTCTAACCAAAACACTATCTATTATAAACTTGCAATTTTTAAGTAGAAACCTAGTATTCAGAAGATTTATGGACGTTAAGTGTATAAATTAAGTGTCAAGTATGCTTCTATAAGAGGAAAGTATCTTTATATGACCGTGTCATGTCCAAGAGATTCACATCAATCATAAAACATACATACTTCCGATTTGGACCAAAATGTAAATCATTAGGTCAATCTTCATACGAATATTGTATTATCCATGTAAGACGTACACACTAACAAGAGGGGAAGCTTAGAATGTGTGAAATGATATGCCTAAGAAAAGCAGGAAACAGAAAAAATATTGAAAGGTTAGGAATTAAGGACTGTTAAAACAATGCCTGTGATCAGATATATTGAGAAACAAACTTAAATGGTTCAGCCACTTAACGAGAATGAACTCGTATTACCCAGCGGCAAGAATATACAGCATGAGAATGAAATCAACAAAAGACAGAAGACGACAAGGAAGATGGTGGATTGAAGGAGTTACGAACGTTCTAGTCTTATATTATTACTGTATATGAAACGATCAAAAGGGATCAGGCAATAAAACCTCTCGTCATATAATCCTGCGACGCCTAACAAGCAAACATCGCATATGAATTAGATTGATTGGAATGATTGGTTGGTTGATTGGTTGGTTTGGTTGTTGGTTGATTGGGTGGCTGTGCGATCGATTGATTGATATAAAAAAGATTATCTGTTACACGATGTTTGGGCTGGTGGGCCACCGTTGAGTAATCCAGGCGTCCAGAAAGCGGGTCTCTTATATTAACTATGAAGTAGATTGAATCCAGTGACATTCGTCTAGATTTCCAATGTATACAATATACTTTATACTACATCATCTCTGTGTTCATTATGCATGTTTCAGGGCTATACATTACCCTTGTAATGTTTCTCTGATAATTCTAGCATTCATTATTGGATTCAGAAAGTGATTTAGAAAGTGTTCGTGTGCATTGTGATCTAGTACTAATTTGAATATTCAGATAATACAGCGCACTTGTTTCAAATTCGTGATACGGTAAGGTAAACATTTTCGTTTTCTGTCAATAATAGTATAATTAATGATTAAAAACATTAATCATGCACACGTTTTCAGAATCTGTGAATATGTATCACATGATACTATTATATAGCATATTTATGATGCGACAAATAAATATGCTGACAAGCATATTACTGATAGGAAAAACATTGCGTCCGGAATAAAACAGGTTATTCTGATTAGGCCTATTTGATTGAAGTAATGTTTGTTTGTTTTTAGTGAGAATTATGCTTATAAATTCATAAATTAGAGCATATAGTAATAATAGGCCTATACTCAATTTTTTTAACGTGAGAATGTGGTGAGCAAATTGGTTAGAAGAACAAACGTATTACGATTTGAGTTTTATATTCAGCGCAGCTGAAGTGTTAATGTTTATTATGCAGTGTAATATTTTAGTGGACGAAAGGTTTAACTAGTGGGGTCCATCTCCTCTCCAGTTATTAGAGTAAGAATGAAAATTGTTATACATACTGAACACAAGAGCTACTACTTTAAATAGTGAAATGATAAAACTCTGCATGGTTTATACATGTATGCCGAAATTATTTATTTTCAAAAACCGATACTATAGGCAACATTCGAAGGTGGAAGAAGCTGAGAATTGCAAAAACAGTTATGGGCAGACAACAATCAAGAACTGGACATGTCAAGGTGCTTCCTACGTTTTCCTCATCATTGAAGATAGAAATAGCTGGAGGAAGCTATGTGTTGTTACATCCAATATTGTATCCCTACTAAAATAACAGCTTATTGGTTTATAGATATATAGATACTCGTGTATTTATATAGAGGGTAGATTAGACGAAAAATAATACTTATTGTCGTTTCTAATTTTTTTATATTGTAGTAGTTTGTTATTGGAAGTATTTTTACCATTTTTATTCAATAAGACTAAAGAACATGTGAAATTTTTTCCCATTGAATAATATGTGATTCATCCACATTATCAACAGAAACACAAAAAAGGATTCGCGAATATAAATATTAATCGGTTCGAATTTGTGCGCGTTATTTATAACAATTTCAGCTTAGATTTCAGCAGACAATATCAGATAACCTCACGATCTATGATAATAAAACAAAGTTATAAATGTTTAATGAATTATATTTTACGATTCGTTGTCTGTAGCAGCGGGTCAGAAGATAAGAAAGCTAAATTAACGTTGCACTGTAGTGCAGATCACGGGTTTATACAAAATAAGCCAAATGACCATCTAGAGAGATACAGTTGAAAAGTGGATGCAATGAAGAAACACTGTCAATTTGTAAAGCAAATTTTGTGTGTTCTGTGTACAACATAGAACAATGAAATTCTGATATTAAGAAATGACTGAACAACCTCCGGCATATTTATTGTCTGATTCTGAATGGGAATCAAGGAGTAGCAATAATTACCTGCCACATGTCACATTAGTCGACTAAGGACGTGTTTGTGGTTGATCGTCTCACCGAATAGAAGGCCAAAGTCATTGTGAATTTCCATATGTCTGGGCCAAATATGCAATTATCGTGGCAGACAAGCTGTAAACAATGATAATTACATTTCATTCTCCGAACTGCATCCTTCGAACCAGCAGAAGTTTGAGAACGAACGTTAAAGAAGAAAAAAGAAAAAATGATTCGGTCATGCTACAACCAGCTATTCAGCAGTTCACTTTAATTTACATGAAATATAAGGATCATATTTTACATCAGATAAACGGATATTAATTTACATCAGATATAATGATCCTAATTTACATCAGATATAAGGATTTTGATTCACATAAGATATAAAGATCATAATTTACATCAAATATAAGAATCCTAATTTACATTAGATTTAAAAAATAAAAATTATTAAGCAGGAAGACTGACTCAAGATAGACATAAGTTTCGAAACGTTGTGATGACTGCTACATCCTCTTCAGGATATGCTACCAGACGATGATGATTAATTTACATTAGATATATGGATCCCAATTTACATCAGATATAAGGATTCAAATTTACATCAATTTAAGATAATGCAGAACCATGTGGATAAAATTGTACTAAAAGTGGAACAAGGGGGAATAAATGTTTAGAACCTCTGATATAGACGGCAGACTTGAACATATCATACAGAACATTTATGTGGCAATGTAAGACTGTTAACCCTTTTAGCTAGTGATTTATTCTCCTGGATAAGTGCTTATTTCAAGTGCTGAAACAAGGCAGAATATATGTTTATCAATGACTAATTCGTTTTCCTTGTAAATGGGAGAAAAGTCCAGATTAAAGTGGGAATAGTCCAGAACACTTAATAGTATAAAGGAAACATTAACATCCTAATTAACACGCAGGCCTAAGTGAGAGTCATTAAGTGAGTAATTGTATATATATATATATATATATATATAAAGTGTGACTTTTGTGTTGTATAAATGCAATGACTATGAAACAGTAATATACAACATGATTGGAACTATGGAAATGTTGATTTACGGAAAAGGGGGATACGTTTCAAGGATAGAATATCATTGAATGAAATTAAGAATGTAGACACATGAGATATTGTGACCACAGAATAAGACACAATACGTGACTATAATCATAGTGCGTTGAATCATAATCAATATAGAGTTGAAGATTAACATGTGCGATGCAGACAACGACATGAATGGATAGATCAATAAAGAAATGGATAAACCGTGACACTATACAATCTAAAGAATATTGGCTAATGTGAAACTAAATGACTCATTTCACTATTCCCTTGATTTTCGTTGGATGTCAGATAAAGTATAATCAGTGACAAATTAAAATCGTGGAAAAAGTTACATGAACCGTTAAAAAGTCTTGATTACCGAATAACCAGTATGTATTATATTGTAGACGGTCATTGATAAACTATACTTTTTTAGGTCGTATTATTATGTCGGAAAAATTACAAAAATGACAGATCAATTGTAGCCAATCTTATCATGGTGAGTGTACCTAATATAGCGTACATCTGCTTCACATAACAATAAGTAATATTTTGTTGGTATGTGTTTCCTCTATTTGAAATATGTTCATTAGTTATACAATTTTTCGTGTTTCTCTTCATCTTCAGCCTCAATTGTCTAACTCCAATATCATAGCAGGAGTTAGTCTGAGAGGTGATTGTATTGTTGATATGTTCACGCTTGCCTGCGACATCTGCGCATTTCAGTATGACAGATATGACTACCGATTATTTCTGTGTTTAAATATCTGAATTCTGTCTTGGGGTAGCAACGTGTGAACTGCGATGTTTTCATTTATTCTTTTATGTTTACTTCCTAGATATTAGTGGTAACATACATGCCAATTTAGAGTCACTTTTCCGTATAATTTCAAAGGGACCACATGTACTATCGCGAATGGTTTTACATCTGAGTCTGATTAATGTATTTACTCAATCTTATATAAACACCGTAAAATATACGAATCTGACAAGATGCTTAATGACTATTTATGTCAACATCTTCATGACATGTGCCCTAATCTCGAATTATTGTTACAGTGCATATAACATCTAAATTCTGTATTAAAATCTAAATCACTACATTTAACAATCACTGCAATAAAATATCACTCCATCCAAGTTATGATTCGTCATGCCTTGAGAATCAACACACACACATACACACGCACACACATACACAGACATACACATATATTGCAATATCTAATAGTACCAATACACTTCGCTCCTATACTTAGATAAGCTGATTTAATACTCTAATTCCACTTCTATATATATTTATTTCGTTCTCATTCCTCTAGTTCTGTTTAAATTTATTTACTCCATAATACGTCTCTCCCTCTGTTTTCTTTATGTTATTAAATGTTTAGAATCTAGTTTATGTTCAACATTAGCATTATTATGTGACATCTATTAAAACGTGTATATTTTGTTTTCTTAGGAAGGTTTTTTTTGTCGAAACATCGGTTCAGTCTGTTCTGTGGTTTCTTTAACTAACTTCCTCAATCTGCTTTAGTCTATCGTGTAATTGATTAACTTAATACTATGTGGTGTTTGTTATTAATGATTTCAACATGGGTAGTCCTAGCATTATCCCTAGGAAAAACCATTAACTCTCTGCCCGCATCCATCTTCTAATAATGAGGCTACGTTTTGGACCTGCATTTGTATGTATTACTGTTTTCCAATGATGCACTTGATACCAACGAGTTACCTTAGTCTGATGTCACATGTTGACATCTATTTACAGATAATGCCTTATCCAAAAGAAAAATCTTTTAAAATTCTTTTAATATTTCTTTTTGTTCATTACATTTCAACAGTACATCTGAAAAGACAACTAAATATTCAATTCAGAATTACAATTATATTCGATTACATTTAATTTTGCCAGAAATTTTACATTTTTATAACGTATCGTTACTGAGAATATCGTTTAACTGAGGCAAATATCAGAAACGCAAACTCGGGCAGTGATTCTCAGCCACACTTCCGTCGATATAATGTACAAGTATCGTATATCGATTGTGTACATGACTCCATCAACTGAAGTGCATCTGCGCATGACAACATGTTGCATCCACAAACAGCTGTGAATAACAAAACCAGGGGCCACAGTATCTCAATAATCTGTAAGAAGAAAATGAAAAGTAAATGGGATATAAAAAATGTATATTAAATCAGAGTACAAGATAAAGTATTTTATTGTCCGTAGAAAATTATTTCAGAAAGAAACAGAATACATTTTTTTCGAGTGCTTATGTTTCAGGATATGTCATAATTCTCAAAATGTAATAAATTCCAGGTGTACAGTAAACCTCAAGTACTATTTTGTAACACTGGTGTAGTAACATTAGTCTAATAACATGTAGTAACATTGGTCTAGTAGCATGTAGTAACATTGATTTAATAACATGTAGTAATATTGGTCTAGTAGCATGTAGTAACATTAATCTAGTAACATGTAGTAACATTGATTTAGTAACATGTAGTAACATTGGTCTAGTAACATGTAGTAAGGTTGGTCTAGTAACATGTAGTAACATCGATCCAGTAAGATGTAACATTGATCTAGTAACATGTAGTAACATCTATCTAGTAATATGTAACATTGGCCTAGTAACATGTAGTAACATTGATCTAGTAACATTGGTTTAGTATTATTCAGTAACATTTAATAACGTTAGTCTAGTAACATGTAGTAAGGTTGGTCTAGTAACATGTAGTAAGGTTGGTCTAGTAACATGTAGTAAGACTGCATGTAACATAAATTTCAGCTTATTTTCGCTATCAAAATGTATTATGTAGCATTGGTATCCCCGTCAATATTTGGTGTGTTCGCTTATTATCTCTGTCAATATTTGATATGTAAGCTTATTATTCTTGCCAACATTTGGTTTGTAAACGTATTATCCCTGTCAATATTTGATATGTGATCGTAGTATACTTGTCAGGAAATACACTTGCAGAGAGAAAGGGTTCAGTACCTGATGGGCTCAGGCAGAAAAGGAACAACGATTTAAGTCCTGGCCCAACTCTACTGTCAAGCTATCCTAAACCGGAAATACACTTGCAGAGAGAAAGGGTTCAGTACCTGATGGGCTCAGGCGCTATTGGGACAATGTCGCTCAGCTCGAGAACGCCTTGCTCTTAAACGCGTGGTGTGAGACTCGAACTTGGACGAGGGGTTCACGATGTCTGTGAACTTGCCTCGGGTAGGAAGGCGAACGAGCCAGGGTCCTACTCTTCTGGCGAGTTCTTCCTCATACGGAACCAGGCTCGCGGGTGAGAAACGGTTCAGTACCCGATGGACACAGGGAGAGTACGTCCAATTGCACGAGATTGGTTCATAGACGGTGGAACACTTCGTGCCAGATAGACGCGCTCGACAGGCATCTTGGGGAAGAGGCACTACACACCAGCGTGACGGCGACAGATAGGCTGTCACGGACTAGGGACCAAACCCGAAATAAAGGAATGACGAAAACGGATTTGCTGGACCTCGGACGTCCTGACCACAAATGGCCAACTGGGGTGCAAATAATCACAGTTCTGCTGTGGAACTTGCAGCACAACGTACTTCACGCTCCCCGGCGGAAGGAAATCACACGAAATATTCGTTGTGGTTTTATGAGAGCGAAGCTGAAGAAGAAAATGAAGAAGAAGAAGAAGTATACTTGTCAATATTTGGTATGTAAGCTTATTATCCCTGTCCATGTTTTTGTTGTGAGTTCCTCAAATCTCTCCAAAGAAAACGAACTTTCTCCCCTTGGTACTTTCCTGTTTCTATTATTCTCTGAAAATAAGATTTGTCTCTTTCAGTTAATGATCAT
This sequence comes from Meghimatium bilineatum, assembly GCA_034231615.1. NCBI lineage: Eukaryota > Metazoa > Mollusca > Gastropoda > Stylommatophora > Philomycidae > Meghimatium > Meghimatium bilineatum. The sequence goes on along the minus strand of CM067317.1, from coordinate 17,506,793 downwards.
CAGTTCAGTGTATCCATGTAAAGTAAACAGTATGTCCCATGGCAGTATTCTGCGGTCGGCGATGAAAATAACTCTTAATGTACTAAGGCGCAGCAACTATTAGGTGGGTGGCCGGTTCGTTTCCTTACTTTGTTAACTTTCCCCAATTCATACATCAGGTACCCATGTACAGCTGGGTCAACTGCATATGTGTATCCATGAATCTCCTACGTAACTCAGTCCTGCCTTTAGTGTATCCATGAATATCCTACTTAACTCAGTCATGCCTTTAGTGTATCCATGAATATCCTACTTAACTCAGTCCTGCATTTAGTGTATTCATGAATATCCTACTTAACCCAGTCCCGCCTCTAGTAGTGTATCAATGAATTTCCTAAATAACTCAGTCCTGCGGCTTCTGATTACTGCACCACTCCCTATAGCTTTACCTGCCTGTGAGATTCTTCTTTCACATAACTATTATTCTTTAAATTCGTTATTGTCTCTTTCACGTGCCGATTTGATTTTAATGTCAATTGGTTTCCATTAGACATAATGTCTCTTCTTTGAAATACCGCAGTTTAATAATCTACTATTACATGATCATTATTTTTTCTGTGAAGAAATATAACAAGTTACTTTTATGTCAGAATATTATCGTTAGAGAGACAAAAATAAGAAGATCAAAAATAATTAGTTTTCCTTGAGTAATACATTAGATTATATCGACAATTGTAAGAAATGTCGATTAAGCTCTATGTCGATTCGCACAACGCGCGAGACTGCACATCAGATTACATACCTTGAAGCAAGAGATAAGTTATTTGACTGTGGTTGTGATAACTGCCTGGGCCTTGACGATTGATCGTTTCCCTGTAATCAATAGTTAACTGATCGATGGTTTAAATCTCGATTGCTCAGAAAAACGTTCGTGCCCGTTAACAGTTTCTATGTCATAGCAGAGAGAGATTTGTGACATCTGGCATATTGTGACCATCGTTCTTTAAAAACACGTAAGCAAAATATGAAATAGCACATAGTGATTTAGATATATGCAATAACAGGGATATCACTGTTCTAATAAAATGTTGCATTTCAAACTCAAGACCTCAATTTCCTTTTGTAAAATTCCTTAGCTGCAGGTATAACTATCAAACCTAATGGAGGACTGACTTTAATAAACGAAAATAGAAATTGTAAATTTTTTTACAAATGTAATAAATAAATAAATGCAGATGTAAATATAAATGATACACAAAATAACAGACGTTATTCCACGTTGCTGCCAGCGGGCATATGTAATGAAACATTAAAATATAACAGGATTGTAAATAAAATGCACGGATCTCACCAAATATAATGTTTCAGCGATATAACGTAGCTAGAGATCACAATCTGTAATGTAATAGCAAACAATATTCAGACATGCTGCGTAAACTTGAGTTCACAATTCAGAAAATCAGAATAATAAAGATGCAAGTGAAATATACCTTTGTTTGGAAACACATTACGAGGTGAGCATAGCTGCAAGTGAGATATACGTTTTTGGTGAAACACACTACGATGGTGAGCAAAGCTGCAAGTGAGATATACCTTTGTGGTGAAACAGACAGCGATCGTGAGCAAAGCTGCAAGTGAGATATACCTTTGTGGTGAAACACATTACGATGGTGAGCAAAGATGTAAGTGAGATATACCTTTGTGGTGAAACAGACAGCGATCGTGAGCAAAGCTGCAAGTGAAATATACCTTTGTAGTGTAACACATTACGATGGTGAGCAAAGCTGCAAGTGAGATATACCTTTGTGGTGATACACAGTACGATGGTGGGCAAAGCTGCAAGTGAGATATACCTTTGTGGTGAAACACATTGCGATGGTGAGCATAGCTGCAAGTGAGATATACCTTTGTGGTGAAACACATTACGATGGTGGGCAAAGCTGAAAGTGAGATATACCTTTGTGGTGATACACAGTACGATGGTGGGCAAAGCTGCAAGTGAGATATACCTTTGTGGTGAAACACATTACGATGGTGAGCAAGACAATCAACATTTCTGTGTCTTTTACCGCAGGTCGCTATCTCTCTCTCTCTCTCTCTCTCTCTCTCTCTCTCTCTCTTATTTGTCGGACATTCTCTGACATCTGAGTTACCAGTGACTTTATTGTACCAGGGTTTCCCCAAAATCTCACCAAAGCACAAACTGTCTGTCGAGATTATCGCTAAGAGGATGTAACCCCGTAGCTCAAGCAATAATTCTTTGGTATCATCCAGAAAAATAAGAAAACAACTGTGCTGTAATTTTGAAGCCACAACCTATAAGCACTCGATACGTTTACAACCCCTTCCCCGCGGAGATAATCAAAGTATAATGTACAAATTTCGTTTCGTTGAGCCGGCTGTATGTAAATAATGCCAACCATGACCATCGACTTATAAGACATATTGTCTAATAAAAAGACACGCCTTCTTATTAACTTAATTGACTATTGTTGTCATTTTTATTGGTAACCATAAGTATACTTTATGGGACAACCAATGAGAACAAGACAATTGTCAAATGATTCATTTTAGAAGACTTATCCCATTAGTCAATATGTCTTATATATTACCGAGAGTCACGAATGAACCATATCTCTATTGATTGCAGACCAAGCACTATATCTAACCACATCATTTAACCACCTATCGTAATATATATTAACACGTGCTTACAACCCGTATTTTGTAAAAACTATGTACAACGGATTGAAACACAGATGCGTCTAATTTTAATTCAGAGGATTTATTTCTATGGAAGTTTGTGTTTTCAGTGTTAGATATGATTGTAAGAGAATGCATTGCTAGTGAATCATCAGCCTCATAGAAATAAAAGTGTTCGACAACAAGTAAACACAGATAAATAAGTATAGACAATTAAGGATATAAAATTAAATATAGACAAGTAGCATAAACAATTAAGCATAAATACGTAATATTCAGTTACATCAACACAAGTAATCATAGACAAATACGCTTAGACAAGTAAGCATAAACAAATAAGCTTAGACAAGTATGCATAGATAAGCAAGCATAGACAAATAAGCTTAGACAAGTAAGCATAGACAAATAAGCATATACAAGTAAGCATAGACAAATAAATACAGACAGGTAAGCATATACAAGTAAGCATAGACAAATAAACATAGACAGGTAAGTATATACAAGTAAGCATAGATAAATAAACACAGACAGGTAAGCATATACAAGTAAGCATAGATAAATAAACATAAAATAATACGTATATATAAAACAAGTAGCGTAGATAATTATGCTTAGGTGTGCAATATATACACATCCATAAACAGGAAACATACACAAATAATCTTCAAGTACAGGAATACAAGAAAGCATGTACGCCTGAACAACTAAACATAGACACGTAAGCATAGACATAGATACAGACAAACATAGACAAGTAAGTACAGATCAGATCTGTAACAGAGTTAAAAGTGAGCTCGCCTAACACATCCACCTTGTCTAACTAGATGGTTCGAACGCGGAACACACACATTGTACTGGAGATAGGATTAGATGTATTAGTGCTCATTAAAATTAAACAATATTTGAATAGAAATGTACAGTACACCATACTCATCAATTATTATTATTATTATTATTGTTATTATTATTACTATTATTATTATTAAGTAATCATAGATGTGCAAACAGACAAGTAAACATAGAGAAGTAAGCACAGACGTACAGACAGACAAGTAAACATAGAGAAGTAAGCACAGACGTACAGACAGACAAGTAAACATAGAGAAGTAAGCACAGACGTACAGACAGACAAGTAAACATAGAGAAGTAAGCACAGACGTACAGACAGACAAGTAAACATAGAGAAGTAAGCACAGACGTACAGACAGACAAGTAAACATAGAGAAGTAAGCACAGACGTACAGACAGACAAGTAAACATAGAGAAGTAAGCACAGACGTACAGACAGACAAGTAAACATAGAGAAGTAAGCACAGACGTACAGACAGACAAGTAAACATAGAGAAGTAAGCACAGACGTACAGACAGACAAGTAAACATAGAGAAGAAAGCACAGACGTACAGACAGACAAATAAACATAGAGAAGTAAGCACAGACGTACAGACAGACAAGTAAACATAGAGAAGTAAGCACAGACGTACAGACAGACAAGTAAACATAGAGAAGTATGCACAGACGTACAGACAGACAAGTAAACATAGAGAAGTAAGCACAGACGTACAGACAGACAAGTAAACATAGAGAAGTAAGCACAGACGTACAGACAGACAAGTAAACATAGAGAAGTAAACACAGACGTACAGACAGACAAATAAACATAGAGAAGTAAGCACAGACGTACAGACAGACAAGTAAACATAGAGAAGTAAGCACAGACGTACAGACAGACAAATAAACATAGAGAAGTAAGCACAGACGTACAGACAGACAAGTAAACATAGAGAAGTAAGCACAGACGTACAGACAGACAAGTAAACAGATACATAAGCATTCATAAGTAAACATAGACAAGGTGGTAGAGACAGCCAAAATAGTATATTCCAAATAACAGTCCAAAACTGCATAACAATTTTTAAAAACCTGGATTTGATTTATTCATTACTAAGTGGTTGTTTTCCCTCTCTACATATCTATCTGTCTGTCTATCTATCTGTCTGTCTGTCTGTCTGTCTGTCTGTCTGTCTGTATGTCTGTCTGTCTCTCTGTCTGTCTGTCTGTCTGCCTTTCTGTCTGCCTTTATGTCTGTCTGTCTGCCTTTTCTGTCTGTCTATAGGCATGTCCACTTGCGTCGTTAAGTGTCATGGGGGAATGTCTTTGGTCATTTCAGATGCAATGGTCATGGTAACCCGTGTCTATTTAATGTTTTTTACTGTCTCAGCCCATCTATTTCTTGGTCTTCCTCGTGCCTTGTAGCCCATGCCCTCTGCTAATTTATGCACATAGGGCTGGTTGCACAGGTTCCATTCTCATGACGTGACCAAACCATCTGGTTTGCTGCCTCTCCATGTAGTCTTGACTAGAGATAGTCTTTACTTCTTTACATCATGCTTGGTATACCGCGCTAATATTAATCTATTTTATTTGAACAAGCTTCCGGGTAAGCTTTTATTATTCATAGACTCACGGATATCTTGACAGAAGGATATGTTACGGGATTAAAGTGTCACTGCTCAGATTGATTAGAAATATAAGAGTTGCATGAGTTATCTGGCAGCATACGCCTTTTCTAACTCTACTGGTGAACATTGACTTAGTACGCCACAACACATTTAACCAGTTTTTTAACGGCATTACTCAAAATCGTTTATGAAAACTCTAGTATCATCATCATCATGTAACATATTTTTTCCAGAATATATATATTTTATAATCTTCCTTATGGATTCTCTGAACATTCTGCGATTAACACAACTAACTATAGTACAGTTAATGAATTTCCAAAAATATATTTATTTACAACCAACTTTTCCCGTGACGTCTAAAAACCTGTAACATAGCCTTCTTTTTATAGACAAATTACAAACGTTACTAAATATAAATTTCAATCTCTATATCTTATCATAAAAAATCTGTATTGTGGGCTATCTATACCCGTATGGAAACTGAATTTTGGGCTATCTATATCCGTATGGAAACTGAATTTTGAGTTATCTATATCCGCATGGAAACAACTATAATTTCTTCTGTTTATATCAGTATGTAAACTGTATTTTGCGCTGTGTATATTGTCATCTTGGAAACTATTTTAGCACCCTTCACCTCACACATATTAAGTTAACTTGGGTTGTAGCACTACTGTGAACTGCTTTTAATCCACGCCCAGTTTCGCTCCTGGTCTATCAGTAATACTTGTTTTTATTGCTATGATCATTTCTTCTTTCGTGTTCATATTTAAACATCCTGCAGGAAGTAGTCAGGAGAACGGAATACGTTTATCATGGCTCACATATTATCTGCGATATGTGCGGCTTTCGACCTGGCACATCCGACTTTAATATAATCTCTGGATTACTCTCACTGTGCAGGGGATGATACAGCCATCTCCACCACCAAAACTGCCTTGACATGAAAAGTAACAAGTGGTTCTATTCTTTACCCGCCCCCAACCCTCTTAGGCATATTGATTTGTAAAGAAAGCACTATTTTCGAATTTTTATTTTTTCCTTGTATGCTATAGTTTTGCAACATTTTAGTGCATGTCACATGTGTACTAACGTGGGAGGGATGTTTTAACAACGAAATGTCAGCATTACTATGATTTCATAAAATTGTCTGCGTAGGGAATTCAGAGAATGATATTTCAATCAATCAAGTGCTATGCCGAATGGCGTAGGCGATCATGTTTCTCCACGACTCTCTGTCTCTTGTGTTGCTAATAAGCTCGGTTGGTGAACTTCTACCGTGCTACAATACTAGTCCATCTTGCAACTTTTCTCTCTGTCCTTCCCTATCTCTTCTCTCCTTGATCTTTCCAGTGGTTATTAAGTGTTCAAGTTGTGTTCTCAGCACATGCCCTAGAAACCTTGACTGTCTGCCACTAATGTTTGATATACTTGATCTTTTTACGCCAGTATTAATGAGAGCCTCTGAGTTAGTTTTCTTAGCTGTCCATGTTATTTTCATCATTCTTCTCAGAAATCACATTTCTGTAGCTTCTAATTCGCTTTGAATTTTTGTGTTGCTATGTCCATGCTTCACATCCATAAAAAAGAATTGGTTCGATATAACATCTCATCACTCAAATTCGTGTCTGCATTGATATTCTTCCATTGCACAAAATGGTTTTAATTTTTTGGAATGCTGATTTGGCTTGTGCTATTCGGTCCTTTATCTCACTTGAGTATCTACCTTCTGATGTTAACAGGGTGCCAAGATATTTCACTTTTTCAACTTGTGCTAATTTGTGTCATTAATTATTATGTTGCATCTGGGTGGTGTATGTCTCTTCGAGACAACCATTATTTCTGTTTTCTTCTTGTTTAAACTGTTGCCTTTGTTTTCACTTTCTTTTACTTCTTTATCTAACAGGGATTGTAGTTCCTGTTCACTTCCTGCGATCCATAATGTATCGTCAGTATATCTCAAGTTATTTATATTGCATCCTCCCACTTTTTTTCCTGGCATATCTTCTATTGTTCGCATAATGTATTCTGTTTACATGGAGAAAAGATCTGGCGACATTATACAACCTTGCCTGACACCCATTGCTATCTTTTGAAATCTACCTATAGTGTTGTTAACTCTCATCGCACCCGTTTGTTTCCAATACATATTTCTTACTATTCTTAGATCTTTCCCATCAACGTTAAGATTTCCTAGCAGTTGTATAATCTCTGAATGCTTCACCTTGTCAAATTATTTGCTGTAATCTATGAAGTACAAATAAAGGTTTCGTTATACCTCTATGGCCCTCTCCATCAATGTTCTTACTATATATAGGGTATTTCTTGTGCCTTTTCCTTCCATAAATCCACATTGTTCTTCTGATATCTCTAGTTTTATTTTATTTTTCCTCTTATACTCCTTATTATTATGTACAGTAGAATCTTGGTCATCTGACTCATAACGCTAATTGTTCTGTGGTCTTCGCAATCTACTGAACCAGGTTTCTTTAGTAGGGCTATGAAATATGATTTTAGCGAATCACATGGTATATAACCACTGTTATAGATGGCATTTACCATTGTGGTGATAACTTCAATGCCATAATCTCCCAGGGCTTCTAATTCTTCTTTTGTAATCTTGTCCGGACCCGATGATTTGTTGTTTTTTAAGTTTTGAATAGTTTCCTTTACTTCTGTTTTTCATATACTTGGACCTTCATTGTTATAATTTAAGTTAGTATCATTTCTGTTATATTCGTACAATTCTGTAATATATTCTTCCCATCTGTGCATGATTTAATTTTCTCCCATTAGTATGTGACCCTGTTTATATTTCAGACACCCAGTCTTGTGAGCCGAGCCTGCCCTCTGCCTGTAAATTCCTTTATTTGTAAATGTGTATCACTTGTATTTCTATGATAATATGTTTCTATTTCACTGCACTTTGTGTTTAACCAATACTCTTTAGCTTTGTTGCACTTAGTTTAATTTCTTTGTTCATCTTTTTGTGTTTTCAATTTTATTTTTCATCTGTCTACTTTACTTCATCATATTCAAAATATCTTCTGTCATCCAGTCTTTCTTATTGATTGAGATCTTTCTTAGGTGGCAGTATCTCTTTAGATGTTTGCTGCAATGATTCTTTTAACATCGTCCACTGTTCTTCAATGGTTTATTTTTTTTATCGAATTGTACCTATTTTGAATTGTTATATTATACTGTTCTTGGAATTCTGTGTTCTTTGTCAGCATATTCACATTCGGTATGTTATCTGCCCTTGTAGTATTTAGTCTCTTTAATCTAATATTAATCTTTCCAACTACTGGAGCACGGTCACTGTTGCAATCAGCGCTTGGATGTGTTTTAACAGATGCCAATGAATTACTCAATCTTGTATTTATTATGATGTAATCTATTTGATTGCGTGTCTTATTATATAGACCGTTTACTGATATTTACTTGAAGTAAACCCTGGTCTATGTCATTTATAAATAGTTTTTCAAAGCTATATAAAGCTCATTACTGTTATATTGAAGGCAGTCGGTCATTTTATGGAAAGTAGCCACAGTCAATGCACCAGTAGCACACCTCATGAAATGTAGTCACAGTCAATGCGTCAGTAGCACAACTCTTTAATGGAAGGTAGCCTCAGTCAATACATCAATAACACAACTCTTTGATGGAAGGTAGCCTCAGTCAATACATCAATAACACAACTCTTTGATACACAATAAAGGAATGTGATCTACAGTATAATACTAAGAATAGCATTAAGAGTTGCAAGAGCTGACCATTAAGTGTTGCAAGAGCTGACCATTAAGAGTTGTAAGGATTACGTATGGGAAGCGTTGATCAAGGATCCAGTGTTTGAGTGTCAACACACAGAAGAGATACTTCTTCTGGCGGTCACAATTTTAGGCATATCAATCAGAAAATGAGAGATGGAATATATAATGTTAACAAAAGTAATTAACCTCAGAAGTGACATACATACGACGACTGAAATAATAGAATGTTCTGGACAGGATAACGACATGGCACTGGATGTCAAGATCAGAGACAATATTTGACACTTGTTGAGATCCACGATCATGTCATAAATCGGTGTGTCAGATAATTACAATGTATATATCATGCAAATAATTTTCTTTGTTAGCCTTCTTCTAATTTTGTTTAGAATGTGTTTTGCACAGTATGCGTTTTACATATACGTCAATGTAGAATTGTGTAAATATAAATACATTGTGATAGAGGATCTTGATTAACTATTGTTTCATGACTATTGTCCTTCAGTTGTTTCTACTGTAGACAGAACATTATATCTATTCTTGACCACTGGTTCATACCTATATACATTAGTTTGTAAATGTATCATCGAATTGGATTATACGAAACAATTTATATATTTGGTAAACATTATGTGGCTGTGTGATGGAGATATAATTTCCTGGATTCCCCAACAAATCCGTTTTCGAAATGTGTGCTGAACGATATTATATACTCGTCTGGATGTTTTTTACATACTTCTTCCAAGGAATTATGTGTGACAGCGTACCTTCGTTGTCGTCATCGTCAGCATATGATGATTATTCAGTGTGTGAATCTGCAGCACTTCGTCGTCATAGGGAAAACAAAATACGCATTGGGGTAATTCTTCCTTTTACAGGAGACTACCAATTTCTAATAAATAGGACACGCCCTGCTGTAGAATACGCCCGCGACTACATATACAGTCAAACAAACCTGCTTCGCAATTACACAATTGAGTTCGATTATCGGGACTCTAATTGTTCCGAGACAAAAGGTCCCTTAGAAGCAATCGACTTGTACACTAAAAAAGCAGCTGATCTTTTCATAGGCCCCGCTTGCGACTACGCTATTGCTGTAGTAGCTAGGTTTACCAAAGCCTGGGAAATTCCAGTAATAAGCGCCGGTGCTCAAGCTGCAGCGTTCAGTAAAAAATCTGAATACGCACTTCTCACCCGAGTTCTGGGAAGTTTTGATAAATTAGCTGAATTTTTCGTGACTTTGCTTTCTCATTTTCATTATGAAAATCTTGGCATGATACTTCATAGTAACAGTGATGAAGCCACAGAAGGGAAATCTGAATGTTGGTTTATTATGGAGCCAATCTTTGTGTTAATACAGAAAAAAATAAACGCACAATTTGACAATAAGAAAGTTGAAAATTTCAAAGACAACAGCAATGCAACGGACTTTGAAAACAATCTCAAGTATTTATCCAAGAAATGTAGAGGTGAGATTTTCTTTTAGTTGCTTAGTGTATATATGCAATTTTTCTTCAGAGTATATTAACCTTTACTGTCTAGTTCCATCTTGTTGTATTTTATATTATTGTATGTCGACGGGTCAGTATTCATTGTAGCTTTAAAATATATATATATATTGAAAGTATTGACTAAAATCATCTTTTTTAGGGATGCTGTGTGATCGAAGACGTTAATCTTGTTGAGTGAAGTTGCGAGGCGAGTAGGTGTCATCTGAGTAGACTTGTTTCACAATTCGTTTTCTGCATTATGATTTTTATTTACCATTTATTTGCATTCTTTGATTCTCCTTTTCGAGCGTTTGTGTTTTGCATTATTGTGTACCCTTGACTTTTTCTTTCTGCGTGATCCTCATCATAATATGCACGGTTATTATCTTCATTTTTATTTCTAACAATTGGTCAAACAAGAAAATAAATTACTGTATTTAGAATAATACTAAATATTGGCAGCATCATGTGTGCAATTAGAAGTGGAACATCTTTCACGTTATCTTTTTGTTTGCGAAAAAAATGTAATTTAGCTGTTGGCATCTAAGATGCAAAACATGGATATCCATGGATATCAATGAATTACGCCGACAAATATTGGGCGAGGTCTGGAACAAAATAACAGTTGTTGACAAGAGGAGAGGGGTAACAATTGTTGGCATCATTACAACAGATTTCTATACCTGTGAAATTGTGGGAATTTTGAAAATGAAAAATGAAAAAAAGGATGCGATTTTTGTCGTATTTTTGCTGCTAATAAATGTAAAGTTGGGGAGGGCGGGTTACATTATGCAGGGTGGAGGGAATTCTCTAGATTCTTGAACGGTTGTTGGCAAAATCGAGGCGGGCAAAACAGTGTTGATGTAATTTATGGACAGCCCCAAAGACATAGGTGGTCGATTCCGTCTAGCATAAGACATAGATTATGCATTATGATAGTTTCTATACATTGAAGGGAGTACATATTCATTATTTACCCTCCTATCAAACGCTTTGCTCTGTTCATGAAAGGGGGTAATTCCAAAGAAAATTCTTGTAGTAGTGCATCTTCGAGTAGGTAGGGCTCATCTCATTCTTATTCATAATTAAATTCCCTAGAGTTGTTGCCTTCAAAGAAAACGTCCCTGTTCTTTCTTTACCGCGACCTCTCGCATGTCTATGACAATAAATACGCATGGGTGTCCTCAGAAAGAGAATATACTTCTTTTCTTCTTCCTTTTGTTTCATCCTTGTTAGCATCTTCCTATTGTCCACGATATGTACAGTGCTCTAAAATATCTTACGCTTCACTGAACTTTTCAATTCTCTTCCATTTTCCTCCTCTATTCCTTTGTTTGTTGTTGACCGCACTACATGCGTGTTCTCATGAAGGAATGTCTATATTTCTACGTTGTTTTCCGTTCTGGTGAAAGTGTTTTAATCGAAACGTCGTCAGTTCTTATTTCATTGCTTACACGTTGGCTTTACTGTTGGCAGCAGTTTAGCATATTTCCGTTCATATTCACTTGCACATAAGATTGCACACGTTATTTATGTCTGACTCTATAGCAAAGTAACAAGCTATTATTGCTGCAGCTATTCTTGGAGCTAATTATGAGTGATTTCTCTGCAGTGACAGCAATTATGATTACTTTCGTCCTGCCTTAACGCCTTCAGAAATCTAACGTCATATACTTTGTTACAACAAATATCCACGGATCAATTTCCCTTACTTGTCTAAGACAGATAGACATGCAAACCTTTTTTAAGATAATGTTTGCATTTCTTCTTTAAAAAAAATAGACAATTATTTCATGTTTGTAAAGGTTAAACGTTATGTTTTTTCCATATCCCTGCTGCTCGATATTGTAAGTTTCTTTGTTACTTTAATAATGTGAGCTTGTAAAGATAACAAACATTTAAAACTGGTTTGTTCATTTATGTCAAAACTGTACCTTATACCCTGAACAGACTTTAGTTTACAGATGTCGTTGTTTCATCTTCTTCGACGTTTGAGTCCTTATTTACTTTAGGTGATCAAGATTGTGTCAACGGTGCTTTTTATCTTGAGCTATATATTTTGTTATGGAAATCTACACTATACTTCTTCAGAACTCATTCTCAAACTCCCGCTCAAACTCTCTTGTAGCAGAACAATGGTTCTACCTGATTTCTAGCAGGATAAATCAAGATAATGGAAATTCCTTGTATCGATATTTTATTTCCGTCAGTATCCGACACATCCGTCTTCGTTAGGTAAATTACGCATAACATTAATATTGTGGTGTAAAATTGACAGATAGTAGGACTTTAGTGATCGTGATTCTACAGACAACTTTTTAATATTAAGTTCAACTCCTGAAAATGCACCGAATTTTGTCATTAATTTTTCAGAACAAATAAGCCTTTAAGTTAGCACTTCCAAGGCTTATGTGTTTTATCAACTTAAATTTTAATATCAATCAGAACGAAGAAAAAGTCAGAAAGTAGATAATGATTAGTTTTCCTACTTTAGCTTCTTTTGCAGCAAAATAAAACAAGATGGAAATACAGCAAGCGTGATTTCTACAGGATTTCTTTTGGCATTCAGTCACCTAACAATCATGTAGATATGTAAAAAAAAAGTAAATATAATTAAGCAAATACTGTTAAACTCCAACGCAATATATATATTAACGTATGGTATCATGGCTCAATACATATACACAGACCGATAAAATATGATTGTTTGCGTTGCACTATATGCATGCTGACTGTTCCTGTGACTTTCTTGTTACACGCGTTTTTATCATTCATCCTCAAACTAACGTCACAATTAATTGGCATGTAAACAGCCTCATATCTGCCTTTCATAATTACTACAGCAATAATTTACTTGTTACACAATAGAAATTTTCTGAGTTGTACATGAGGTCAAGAAGTTACTTTTTTCTGTTGTTTGTTACAATTTTGTCTTGTAATTAATTCAAGTTATATCAAGTTACGTTGTATTATGTCCCTGCATTGTTTTATTATTCACATCCACGAATCACGATACAGAATAAAATCCTCAAAGCAGTGGACCACTTCACCGACATGGAAATGTCCTATCTAGGATAATAAACATTGATTAGAAGGTTAACTGCACAGTTGCCAAAACTAACATGGCTACTTTAGAAATTCAGTTAGGAGAATGACGATCATAAAAGAATCAATATTGCTAGAAAATAGTTATGATTATGACCCGATATCACAGCACTCCCGGCAAACACACATATGCTCAGCTTCCTCTAGCAAATGACGAAGGTGGCACATGCTGTTATCTTATATATCTCCCCCGTTGAAATCTGTCTTGCTTATGCCCTGCAGCCATCCAGTTCTATTATTACTACACTTAGTACAGAATTCTTGAAATATCTCCCTCAACGTGGTATTAATAAGGGGATGTCTACATCGAGCAGTCCTGAAGCAGTTTCAGCAAGTCGCCCTTACCCGTTGTCAACTCCTCTTCTATTGATAGGATCCTGTCTATTGATAATAAAATAAAATGAACATAGTGATCCATTGCTGCAATTAGTTATGCGCCTACGTATCGTGAATTGCATATAGAGAAAATGATGAACATTGAACCGATTTAACACAATTTATAAGATTGTTCATTATTGTGTAGTGTGATACATTATCTGATTCAGTCGTGGTATCACGGTAACCAGGATATGTATATACAATATGTATATATAGGTTTCAACAAGTGGACAGATCTGAAGTGAAATAAATGATAATTATATTGGATGGTATTCATAATTTTCACACTCATAATACATTCCCTCTCGCCCCTCACCAGCAATTTTGTGTTTGATCTTGACCTTTGTTATAGCAGGCATTCGTGCTGCGTGACGCCACTCCGACATTTGCAACGCTATTCATTGATCATTTTTTTTATACCTTGTATAGCGACGGGCATCAGGAGTTGGATATAGAGTTAGTGCCGACCTTGTACAAAGGCTCCAAAGTCTTCCCGGAGACTAAGCGATCGTCTAATGACAATTTGAATATAAGTGGGAAAATACAAGTTTACAACCTTAATTAACGCCTATGCTCCGACAATGACAAACTAAGATAAAGAAAAAGATACATTCTATGAGGAATTTGATGAAGTGATATAATCTACGTCCAGATCAGCCAAACATTTATCGTTCTTGGTGACTTCAACGAAAAAGTTGGAAATAATCATCACTCCTGGAATATAGTCCTTGGTCAGCATAGGATCGGAAAATGCAACAGTTATAGGTTACACCTCTGGAGACTGTGTTCCACTCATGATCTCATTATCACCAACTCAGTATCTCAATTGCCAACACCCGAGGAGACATCATGAATGCATCCACGCTAAAACAGTGGCACCTGATAGATTATGCAATCACCAGAGGAGCGGCATGATATACCTACGTATAGAACCGAGAGATGAACAGAGGACAAAGTTATGTAAAGGACACGTAACATAGATATATAGAAGATGAATGGATTTTATTTAAGTCCTTCCAGCATACAACGATTTATCTCCCACTGTCAGCCAATTTACATTTATAAAATTATAAAAAAAATTGATAAACTAAAATAAATTCAACCTAAACATGACGTGTCAACAGCAAGGGAATGCGGCTTCTATTATTCAAGTCACTCGAACTCTCCCTGCAAGTCCCTAACTGGAAAAATGCAGTATTAACAGTTTACTCATTCAAAATCTGCATCCAAGAAGTCATTGCGATGTGGGCCAAGTTGATTGAACGTCAATTCTCCTCACTGCGACATTTAGTGCCACCAGAACAGAGAACTGATATAATAACATACAAATTACACAAATATGCAAATTCCTAGAGTCATACAAGTACACCAGATCCTGAATAGATAATTATGCATGGATGATGTATGTTGACAAACGTAATAAACAGAAACATACTTCTGATGACACATGCATAAATAAACAGAAACATACTTCTGATGAAACATGCATAAATAAACAGAAACATACTTCTGATGAAACATGCATAAATAAACAGAAACATACTTCTGATGAAACATGCATAAATAAACAGAAACATACTTCTGATGAAACATGCATAAATAAACAGAAACATACTTCTGATGAAACATGCATAAATAAACAGAAACATACTTCTGATGAAACATGCATAAATAAACAGAAACATACTTCTGATGAAACATGCATAAATAAACAGAAACATACTTCTGATGAAACATGCATAAATAAACAGAAACATAATTCTGATGAAACATGCATAAATAAACAGAAACATACTTCTGATGAAACATGCATAAATAAACAATACTAACATGACATTTTCAAGAAATATTGTACAAATCATGCTCTTGTTTTCAAGCTTCAGACCTTTTCAGTAATTCGCGACGTTTTCTGTTGTAATTAGTTTTAACATACAAAAGCAGAACACTAATTTTTCAAAGCACTAAACATATTTTGGCCCCATATCACACAAGAAAAGCTCAATGGTCCTCCAACTCACTAAGATTACACACCTCGGGAAATAAATACATTGTTAAAATTAGTTGTAAAAAAAACTGTCCATACACAAATGCTCATAGCATAATATCCAAGTCTTAATTACCGCAACTTACGGCCTTAAAATCCTCAGAGATAAATTAATTTTAATTGAAGGAATGTACCGATGTAAGAATCAATCACTTAAGTTTCATTTCGAATGTCGTAGGCGATCATGTTTCTCCACGACTCTCTGTCTCTTGTGTTGTCAATAAGCTTGGTTGGTGAGCTTCTACCATGCCACAATAGAAGTCCATCTAGTAACTTTTCTCTTTGTCGTCCCCTATCTCTTCTCCCCTTGATCTTACCAGTGGTTATTACGTATTCAAGCTGTGTTCGTCTCGGTACAGGAGATTAAAGATTATTACTTGCGAAGAAATGTTAAAATTGTATGCAAATTAGATACCATTATGGACACTGCCATATTAAAAATATCTTATATTTTCTAAACACATTACATCTCACTATCTTATTTTCTTGGAAGGGGGTAGGGGGGTCACATTTGACATATATGTTCATAATGGATGTTTTGAGGTCTTGTAGCAGATTTGTCGGAATGTATTGCAATTTGTGTATGTGAATTTTTAAATTTTGAAAATTCCAAACTCGCACGGTTTTACTTACTTGTAAAATCGTGTTCACATAGAAACAAACCTTCAATGTACACCAAACATTCCGCTACATGACCTGTGTTATATAGTTACGAATAGTCATGACACATTTCCTAGTAATCCAACAATAATGTGTAGAGATGTGATGTTTTGAATTTTGATAACGTCAACAAAAACATAGTTTTGAAAAAAAGATTTTAAAATAGTAATTTTTATGCAATTTTACTTACTAAACAACTGCAATGACCCCTGGGAGTACCCCATATATTTAAATATATTAAAATAAATGCATTGTGAAAGTTTGTGTTGTGTCTCTTGGTAATATACTGTTCCTGAAATTTTATTTTGTTAGCATTTGGCAACTATTATTGTTATCGATAACTGGTTATCTGGTTATTCAGAAATGTTCTCAAATGAATCACATAAAAACGTGGTCTGGTTACCTGAATTTATGTTTGTTTGGTCTACTATATTTTTTATTATTTCTCATGTTTAAAAGAACTAAATAGTCACTACTTTTATACTTGTAAATTCAGAAATAATACTTATACATATATAAATCATATGATGCCAAGATTTGAAGAATTTTAAAACTGAAACAAGCATGGGTCAGATTGCTTTGATATACATATAAACCGCATTGGCGTGATACTTTTTAAAAGTACAGTTATTCCTTACTGCTGGAAGGTTTGTAGTATATTTGCTTCACATTGTTGTAGATAATTTTTAATAGAGCTGATTTAGGGCCCTAGCAACCAAGTGTTCACAACGGTTTCTAAGAAAAATTACATCAAGGGGTGACCATGTAAACATGCCAATAATTAGAAATAAAATTATGACGGTTATATGTTTAATAGTTAAATTTGTAGTTTAATGTATGTAGTTTCTAAATATGCTATTTAATATGTCAAATGTCATATTTTTTTGCATCAGTATGGGTAATCTACCTTAAGTAATGTTTGTTCCTAGTACATCTAAACGTCATACTCGCCCCCTAGTTCCCAGTTTAAACAGAATCATTTTAATTACTATTTGGTTAGAAATGTAGAGAGGACATTTTGGTCCGTTTATGCCTACAAGATAAACAATCTTGCTAACCAAACGTTCTCTGTTGCTATACAATGTTGAAAACAGGGGCATCTGTGTACATCCAATGATAGTTTTTGTAATACTAATTTTGTTTATACGCAAATAGAAAAACGCCAGCTCTACCTTCAGATAATTGTATAATTGTGTTGACACCCGTACATGAAAGCTTTCATTAGTTGGGGCATTTCCAAGTGACATTTCAGAGTTACTTTTAATTATATTTTTCCTAACATATTGGAAATGTCATAGTTATGGGAAAATATGGATAGGACTTTGCATATTTAGAGGAGTTATATCATAGTTTGTTATTTATTTAGTTGGGATATATTTTGATATTCTTAAGACTGAATGATAATAAGTAATAAGTCTTCAAGTATATTCATTCATTTCGATTTTGTTCTGTAGACTGCAATGCTCATTTCTCCAATATTTCTTCATTGTGCATATAATTGGGCTTCAGCCTGACATCATTGGTATTAATGTTCCGTGTGACTACAATGCTCATTTCTCCAATTTGTGGGCTATCCCTGACATTATTGAGCTAGATCTCCTCTTGATATACGTGTCTGCCAGGTCGACACATTCAAAAAGTGCTGGGTTGATAGCTACCTCCTGAATAAGATACTCTACCAAAGAAAAAGTATATTTTCATAGAATGAAGATTGCTTCAATTTTCAAAAGATATAATAATTCTTTTTGCATTCTTTCTTCAATTCCAACTGTATCGTTTTTTTTACCGCGACAGTCCAATTTTTACATCAGAATGCAGTTCATAGAACGGAAATTTATTGTGTCACCGTTATATTTGCGTCAAATGTCGGATACATCCGACATCGGTAGTATACAATGCTTTATTATGTTCATTCCTTTCTACATGAAACTGCTGAAAAAGCTCTGCGTCGGTACTCTCAGTACAAATCGGATGACATGAATTGAATGTTAATAATTATGGTTCACGTTAATGTTTAATCTCCTCTCTATATCGTCTACGACGTTAATATTTAAATAGTATATCTCTGTATATGAAGGCGATCGGTTCTGTAGCGAAGTGGTACAGAGTGCGTCTGTGACGATCAAGGTACCGAGTTTGATCCTCGCCACAGGCATTTGAGCAATATCCGGACCATTCAGAAAGCAATGACAAACTACTGAACGTATATATATTGCCAAAAATGCAGGGTTGATGACTACGTATTGAATAGGATACTCTACCAATTTTATAGGAAGATAGTCCAGTGGTTAGTTGGTGTAGTTGATCACGATTTTTTTTTCAGCACAGAATGATCACATAAAAACATCATTAGGATTTCGTACCAAAACTAACCTTGGAAGTTGAATTTATTCGGTGTTTTGTTGACCACATATTTTGCATACGTCACAATGAATGTTCTAATGAAGTATCCGTGTCTTAGGGAACAGCTCAAATTGTAGCTTGGAAGCAAATAAAGTATTAGAAGGTGTATTCTCAGTGGGTACCACGGTTATTGACTCAGCATCATAAGGATGGGTTGCAGTTCTAAGCGTTGGCTTTACCATTCGGAGGATGATACATTACTGTCGCGAATAGTGGCAGACGATACACTCGTGGTGTTGCAACTTTGAGCAATGCAATAAAATGTCCAGCAGGATGTAGTCCAGAGAATGGAAATGCATTGCGCCACCGTTTTATTTGCGCCAATGGCCCAACTCATCTGTCTTCGGACGGTTACAGGATTTGACATGTTCTATCATTATGTGATGTTTCTGTTATATAACACAAAAATAACGTGTATGCATTACTTGTTTTACAGTGTAAGCACACGTATCAGACCTAGTCCGGTCAATCACTCCTACATTTGTGAATTAATATATTTACAGTGTAAGCACACATACTACACCTAACCCGGTCAATCACTCCTACATTTGTGAATTAGTATTATTACAGTGTAAGCACACATACTAGACCTAACCCGGTCAATCACTCCTACATTTGAAAGAAATTGGAATCGATTCCCGAAGAAGACGAGCTTTAGAGGATCCAGGTTAATTATATGCATGAATCGCTGAGCTGTGAACGATGGACCACATCCGCCACATGTTTCACTAGATACGTGACTCCGTGAGTTTGATCAATATATCAGTGAATATAGTTGTAAATAAATATGTGCATACCAGATGCATTTAAGCAAAGATTTATTTAAAGGTCTTATCATTGACTTAAAAGGAGTAGAAGATTGACTTTGTTGTACTCTAGTGTCCCATATATACTTTCCCCTTCTCGACGAAGCAACGTATCCCTGCCAAGAGTAACACTCAAAGCACGTAACTCTATAGCTCAGAACGATAATAAATCTCCTAAAAATATATTTATAGACAATGCGTCACTATCCATGATCTAATCCATATCCTATTGAACACATATCAAATGGGCTAACCCCTATGCCAGGAAGATCCCCAATGTCGGGGTTTTTTTTAAAAGTACATGTTTTTGGTTCTATTCCATATACAAGCGCTCACAGTTTTTTTTTTCTTTTAATTTCTGATCGTAATTTTGTAGCAGTTTGTGACGTCACACTGCCGATTCCTTCTTATTATTAGACTAAATGGCTGCCGTATCGATTCATTCGATTGATAAGGAAGCAATACAGCTTCCTTGAGACACAGACGTATAGTATATAGGAGGGAGGGGTGAGTGGTAAGTGTATAATTTGTTCTAAACCTACCCCCCCCCCAACACCCCTTTATAAACATTCTAAACCCCCTTATAAGATGCCCCATTCCCCTCCGATGCGCATTCTTGACATTAAATTGTGGCATAATGTAAAATCTGCAAAAATTAGCCATTTTGTGTTTCTGGCGATACTGTCTGAGATGAAGTAATTTCATTGACACCGCGACAAGTGTTCACACTATTACACACTTGAAATGAACCTGTGCAAAATATTCAATTTCGTCCACATTCCACATAACAGGCGAAATATGTGGTAGGCACTAGATATGGGATGATCTATATTTTACTGCTAGGTCTAACACTATGAGATCTCACACTATCCACACCCTAGATTCTTAAACTGGAATCAGTGTACCCCTGGGGAATCCCCAAAACTTATGTAATATTATGAGTTCATATAGTTACAAGAAAACGATAAATGGACGTGTATATATATATATATATCAAGTGTTGTGCTGAATAGCGTTGGCAATCATATTTCTGCATGTACATCGATCTCTCATATATGGCATCATCTCTGTTGGTGTCGTCAATCGAAGCCATTTAGTCAAACTGTCCAATATCTTTTCTCTAGGTAATATCAGTATCTTTTCCTTGATCTTTTCCCTTCTATCTTTCCTGTTGTCACTATATTCTCAATGCCTCCTCTTCTCATTATGTGCGCAATAAATGTTGACTGTCTTTTTTCTTATATTATCAATAATGCATCTTTTCACATCCGTCCTTCTAAGACAGTCTTCATTAGTAATCTATGCTGTCCAAAGAATGTGTATCATTCTTCGAACAAACCACATTTCTGCTGCCTCCAATGATTTTTGTGAAGTCTTATTTATTGTCCATGCTTCACTTCCATAGATTATTACTGGTTCAATGTAGCATTTGAGAACACGTTTTCTTGTATGCATTGATAAGAACTTGTTGCATAGGATATTTTTCATGTTATGGAATGCTGCTTTTGCTTGTCCTATTCTGTTTATATTTTCGGTCTTGCATTTACCATCTGAAGTTATTAATGTTCCTAAATATTTGAAACTATTCACCTGCTTCAAGTTTTTCTCATTTAATACTATTTTACTATTTGGTGGGGTACTATTTCTTGTTATTATCATTGCCTCTGTCTTTTTTTATGTTTAAACTAAGACGATTTTGTTCGCTTTCTATCCCCGTCCTGTTTAACAGATCTTGTAGATGTTCTTGTTTTTCTGCTATCAACACTGTATCATCTGCATATCGTAGATTATTGATATTGTGTCCACCTATATCTATTAGCAACGCTTTATCATTACATGTATTTATTGCAGGCGTTGTTATCGTTAACATGCATATATTTATTTCCTGATCATTGTCATATATGGAAAGTTTTGGTGGCTCGCGGCACACATAAATATTTAAAATGTGTCCAGGACAGCAGAATGTTTAAGGACCGCGTATCTTTGCACTATATTATGCACCACGTCTTTATAGATCGTTTCTTATTTATTAATTTCAAATCTCACCAAAGTATACACTACACAATTATTGTGGATATTACAATATAATAAATATAAAAATACTTTAAAAGTGCTGCCTTTTTTAAAACTGACAATTATCTCATCCCTTTCCAACTGACAACTCCACATTTGTGAATGCCTTTGGTGGCTACAAGAGTGTCTGAAGAACTCACAATCCGAACAAAGACAGAACACTACAGGAATATCGACACAATAATTGTGCCTTTAAATACTATCTTCCCATTCAATGAGTCAAAGTGAAAATGAACCATCCACACGACGAAATTATGTAGTAAGTAGTATTGGCCCGTGCAGATCTATCAAGCATGTAGTGTTCCTAGTATGTTCACGTCAATGGCACGTTCTGATAATTGCACAGTATGCGAGGTATATCAATGATCTGTAACAGCTACTGGAGGGCTGTTCTGTTTTCGCTGATTCGTTTTCAAGAATAGATTTTTTGCAGTTAGGTTATATTTGTAACCTAATTTTTCCAGCACAACTATGTGCTTCTAACTCTCGGTTACCTATACAATAAAATGTCACTCACATTGTACACAGTTGTCTACTACGCTGCAAAGCGCAAGGGCATAAACAACAGAAATATATTTAATAGTGCAACATACATATATTTTATAACACAACAGATATATATTTTATAAGACAACAGATATATATTTTATAACACAACAGATATATATTTTATAAGACAACAGATATATATTTTATAAGACAACAGATATATATTTTATAAGACAACAGACATATATTTTATAAGACAACAGATATATATTTTATAAGACAACAGACATATATTTTATAAGACAACAGACATATATTTTATAAGACAACAGACATATATTTTATAAGACAACAGACATATATTTTATAAGACAACAGAAATATATTTTATAAGACAACAGAAATATATTTAATAAGACTACACAAATATATATTAATACGACAGAATTATTTTTTTTTAATAAGACAACTCAAATATATATAATAAGACAAAAGAAATATATTTAAGTGTGAGATATATTTCAGCCCGTTTGTTCACGTAGCCTGAAAGGGGTGCAAAGAATAGTAACACTAATCTGTAACGCATTTCGTTAGAGACACTCAAGTGGATTTGAGGATAGTTTTAGTTGTCCGATTTCATTTGTGGTCAAAGTTACTTTGAGGTTCGATGTCTTGGAACGAAATCTGCAGATTTCGGAACTATTATGTCAACTATGACACAATGCATTGCGATCTCCGAACTGCACCCTGCTAATCTGAACAAATTTGGGATTAAAAGTGGATGGTTATTATCTGTAAACATAAAAAAACGCTCCAACAATTAAACTTGCTTCTAATGGCGGGGCATTAATGTAAACCACAGCAATGCCAAAGCTGGGTTTTTATTTCACTAGTTCTGGGATTTGTGTCTGTCGTCTCGGATGCTGGGATATTTTCGGTTATTTTCGCCCACAGTGCCTTAAACTGGTTTGTTATGATTTTTTCGGGGGAAAATACTAGGAATTGAGCGAAACGACGGGTAAATCTTCCCATCCATTACCGATTTTCAAAATAACAGTCACCAAAAATAACATGGAAAAGACATTTTTATTAATTTTTAAAGTTTACACGCTTGGGCTTTACTTATATTGTGTTATAATTGTTACAACGGAAATGACTTTTCTACGTAGAATCATCGGAGTAACAATAAGAGACAGAATCAGAAACGAAAACATCAGAAGACTAACAAACACAATGCCAATCTTGGATTACATCACAAGACAACGGATAAGTGGTTTTCGCATGCTTCCAGACTACCATCAGACAATTACCTTGAGATAGCATTACTATACATACACGATAAATAAAAAAGATCACGATAAATTACAGATTACAGAATTAGTTGATCACAGAAATAACAGAGTCAACTAAAACAAACATATATGAATCACACAAAAAGGTAATCTTCAGAGATCTCTTCTACACCTAATGCTGCAATGCATAAAGTGGTATAAAGCGAAACTAAAAAAAAGACTTTACTTTCAAAAGTTTTCAAGTTTGCAAAAAAATATATTTATCTTCGTTTACTTTGCACAATAATTCTCTTTTCTATCCTATTGTTCCAGAATCTGCCTGTTTCTCTATCCAGGAAATGTATCTCTAATCCTCTGTAAATCCCTATTTCTAGAGTAATCAGTCTTATATCAAACATTGTAGAAAACTCGAATGTACAGAATGGTGTAGTTGATTGCTTCTTTCACACAGGATCACCGCAACATAATTATCTACTGTCGTCAAGAGTGGCTGCTTCGTAGATCGGCATTCAAACATAGTACTCTTTCCATCAAATCCGCATTATGTATCTTATAGTTGAGTTTCTCAAATGCCATTTAACTTAGTGGTCAACTGTTAGAATAATTAAATGCTATTTCCACTTCTACAGGGAATTTCTGTCACACTTTCATTTGTTTACAACTTTAGTTGTTGTATGATTGCTTAGATACAGTCTTCTAACTTTTGCTATCATACTTCTGCTTCTTTTTCTTCTTCTTCTGCGTTTGATCTCAAGCTCCAGCAGATTAGTAGGATGTAGTCTGGAGAACGGAATGTGTTGTTTCATGGTTTACAGCACTCCTGCGACATCTGCACCTTTAGCCCTGACACATCCGACTTCAGCAGGGTTTGGGTCACTGACCATATATTGGATGGGACAGCCAACTCGATCCCATAACCTCCTTAATCGCATCTTACGACATGCATGGAAAGTTAACAGTATTGCTATCATTTGCTACCCTCTCGGGCCCAGACAACACACGGGCTATCATACGAGTGATAGAAACGCTTTCCTAAGACTTTCTAATATATCTAGTATATTTGTGTACTTTATTCACTGAATAATTTCTACCTGCTAATGTAAGATAGGAACAGATAAAATATGATATAATACGTTATTGTAATCTGCTCAGTGCATTGTATATTATATAATTACATATCGCTCATATGGTAACCAGAACTACTAATTCAGGGTGCAAAGAATAGGGCCAAGTACCTTCATTCCAGACATGTTGCAGGAGTCGACTAGGAAAAAATAAGGGGAATAGAAAAACAATGTCACCTGTGAAAAAATAACAGCATTGGTACTACATGCCTTGTCTAAATTTCTTACTTTTGTCTTCTATCCAATGATCCATATGGATGACGAAGATATGCAGGACAGCAGACATTGCACCTTTTTCCTCCTGTGGTGTACTACTTTGTGGTGGGGAATGCAAGATGTGACATCACTGCCGATAGGTCAGCAGATCTCATAGACGAATGATGAGCTAGTTGGGCCAGAAGTATATACTGAACATTCATTTCTTTCAGATAAGCTAGATTTGTGATTTTGTATCTATGGTACTCTGTAACATTTTTTTTTCAATATTGTACTTTGTAACATTTTTTTTCAATATTGTACACTGTTACATTTTTTTCAAAAAATGCTATTTTATTTTTCACTTTATTGGTGATTATCAAGAATTCATATCCATCTAACGCCCCTGGGAATATGCAAGCTCTTAGGAATGTTAGTTTTGCTATTTTTCAGCGGCTCAGCTATATCTTTTTCATTTGTGTAAGCTTGTTTGATGTGATAGTCAACCTCTTTGTGACTTTTTCATAGCAATCATCGTTACTGTTGACAAAAGAACGATGGTATTCAAAACTGTTAAGTGTTTCTAATTCGTTTTGTTGATACGCATTGAGAACTTTCTAGTACTTTTTAGCTTGTCATAATCTTGTTCTTACGTTCTTTACAATGTAGATTTTGTTTTTCACTATTTTTAATGGAGTTTATCGGATGTTCGAGACCTGCTTGACTGTATCAATAATGTTGTATCTGCACATCTTAGTTTATATATCTCGAGATCCTCGATGTTGAGTGGGTCGAAGTTATTTCCCTTTTAGTCATTTCGTACATTCCCTATTATGTAAATTAGGAAACAATGTTACATAATTTACACTACATAACTTTAACAATACTACATAACTGATATCAAACATCACTACATAACTGATATCAAACATCACTACATAACTGATATCAAACATCACTACATAACTGATATCAAACATCACTACATAACTGATATCAAACATCACTACATAACTGATATCAAACATCACTACATAACTGATATCAAACAATACTACATAACTGATATCAAACATCACTACATAACTGATATCAAACATCACTACATAACTGATATCAAACATCACTACATAACTGATATCAAACATCACTACATAACTGATATCAAACATCACTACATAACTGATATCAAACATCACTACATAACTGATATCAAACATCACTACATAACTGATATCAAACAATACTACATAACTGATATCAAACATCACTACATAACTGATATCAAACAATACTACATAACTGATATCAAACATCACTACATAACTGATATCAAACATCACTACATAACTGATATCAAACATCACTACATAACTGATATCAAACATCACTACATAACTGATATCAAACATCACTACATAACTGATATCAAACATCACTACATAACTGATATCAAACATCACTACATAACTGATATCAAACATCACTACATAACTGATATCAAACATCACTACATAATTGATGATATCAAACAATACTACATAACTGATATCAAACAATACTACATAACTGATATCAAACAATACTACATAACTGATATCAAACAATACTACATAACTGATATCAAACAATACTACATAACTGATATCAAACAACACTACCTAACTGATATCAAACAATACTACATAACTGATATCAAACAATACTACATAACTGATATCAAACACTACATCACATATGTTGATGAGGTTAGGATCCTGATGTAATAAATATTCTAAAATGGAAGCAGGAAGGTGTTACCAATTATACCAGTCTATTTCTGTAATGATTCATTTAGGACACACTAGATGTTCGATACATAAAGATATGGTTCTCACTGCCTTATTTGTGATCTATTTCTTTCTATGTATTAAAACTGTTACGTACATAATATCTTCTTTATATTAATATGTGTGTTTGGTGTGTACCAAAGTCCAAATGTTGTTTACTTTCATTTAAATTTTATTGACACTCGTAATGTTGACTATAGCCATTACAATGTCTGCCCTTCTATATTGACATCCACATTATCTATTCATTTTATATTTATATCAATTTATCCATTTGATTGTAATAACTTACAGACTTCACTTCACATTCTCATCTTGTTCGTCAAAGCGTAATCATCCTGACACCAAAAAGTATTGATTTCTATTCTATTTTATTCGGACTCTCCTTGATTGAAGCCAAAAACCTTCCACGTCTTGATCAAAAACAGTACAAGTAATCACCCAAACTGACCTGCCAGATCGTATGGCCTATCTGCTTGATTTTGTCTTCTGCGTCATTGCACACTATGTTGTCTCAGCAATGATTTGGTTGATAACATCTGAAACAAAAACGCTTGCCTGGAATGTATGCACCAGTTGTGAGTTGTTCTTGTTTTACCAGATACGATATTTGTTCTTGTTTTACCAGATACGATATTTGTTCTTGTTTTACCAGATACGATATTTGTTCTTGTTTTACCAGATACGATATTTGTTCTTGTTTTACCAGATACGATATTTGTTCTTGTTTTACCAGATACGATATTTGTTCTGCTAACAAAATGATGTTTCTAAGAATGTCATCTGTAAGATACACTGCTCTAATCATATTTCTCCGTTACATTTGTTGGTTTCAATAAATGAAAATTATTTTTTTTCAACAACACAAAAATGGTTCAATATTAGTTTTACAAATAGGACAAATACACAAGTTTAACGGTTCGACAACTATACCATTGGGCACATAAGGACAAATACACAGACTGTATAAACAATCTCAATAACTAACTTTCTGATCACAACAAAAAAATCAATCACAAGGAGCAAGGCGAAGTACTCGGGTTTCCCCATATGTACCCCGTCTCTCTTAACGTAACAACAGGCAGCTAACCAATCAAAGCACGTAAATCCATAGCTGTGAGAATCTCCTTTGATCATTCAGAAGGTTGCCGACTCGAACCAAGCTAGTAACGTCTTGTTTGCAAAGTGGATTTTGTAGGAAATCCCTGGGGATTATCGCTTGAAACTACGGAGTTACGTGCTATGAGTGGTACACTCTGAAAGGTTAATTTGTGAATGATGGAGTTCATATGAGGAAGCACAAATATATTGAAGTCAGTTACCAACTACTTTTCTCTACTTGTCTTCCTTTGTCTCTTTTCCACCTTGATCTTCCCGGTGGTTACTAAATGTTTAAATTTTACTTTTCTCATCACGTGACATACAAATCTTTATTGTATGTTTCTAATTTTCGCTATAATTTGTCATTTGACTCCAGCGTCTCTAAGAACTTCTACATTAGATTTCTTTACACTCCATGGAATTTTCATAATTCTTCTTATAAACCACATCTCAGTTGCATCCAGCTTATCTTGTGCACTTTTATTTGCTGTCCATGTTTCGCTTCCATAAAGACGAACTTGCTCTTCTTCTTCAGCGTTCATTCTCAAACTCCTGCCAGATCTCTCTTGTAGCAGAACAATGGCCGTACTAGATTTCCAGCAGGATGTAGTTCAGAGAATGGAAATGCGTTGTGTCGCCGTTTTATTTGCGCCAATGGTCCGACACATCCGTCTTCGGTGGGGAACTTGCTCAATATAACATATTTGCACTTTAACTCGTGTAGGTATTGATATTACTCCATTGCATAAAACGTTTCTCATTTGTTGAAATGTTGATTTAGCCTGTGTTATCATGTTCTTGATCTCATTGGAGCACCTACCATACGATGTTTAAATAGTGCCATGATACTTGACTTACCCACTTGATTTAGTTTTGCAGTATTGATAGTAATACTGCATTCTGACGGTGTGTATTTCTTTGAAACAACCATTACTTCTGTTTTCTTCTTGTTTAAAGCGAAGCCTTTGTTTTCTCTTTCTTGCACTGCCTTGTTTAACAGGGCTTGAAGTTCTTGCTCGCTCCCTACAATAAGAACGGTATCGTCCGCATATCTTAGGTTATTCTGATTGTAGCCTCCGGCTGCTATTTCTAACATGCTTTCTATTTGCCAACCGCGATCGGGACTCAGTCTGTGTTGTCTTGAAGCATGTTTTAGGCACATTACTCCTGTATTTTGCAGTTGCTTTCATGATGACATTTGAATACACCAGCGACAGTATGACTAGAACATCGGTCTGAGAACCATGCAGTCTTGGGTTCACCCAGGGTTGGGACTGAATTGTGAAGATGGCAGTTTGTGTCTTTGCTTGGGATGTAGATTCAATGTCAGGTCTGCTGTATCTCAGAACACTTCCGCTTCGCCTCAGTAGTTGTTTTCTTTTCTGTCTCTTCGTTGTTTTTTACTGGATAATATCAGTGTGAAAATCTATTTGTTTCCTATAGTATGTCCACGTTATGAGACAATGAAGTCTAGAGAATATATTTACAACTGCAAGAAGAAAGATCGAGGATGGCAGAGATATAAAGTCTGGCATGGCAAAGTAACAACAACGATTCTAATAGAAGATATTAGAAAAATAGAGCTGTGGAGTCCATTACCACATGCACCAGTCGGCACGGCACCTAATGCTAATAATGTAACTAATATATTGAATTAGATGTTTATGCTTGGAATCACGCAGGAGTAATCATGACTTAGCTCTTCGCTAACGTAAGAGCACAATAGGTTGCGGCATCCATAAAATCTCATAATGATTGCGATAATGAAGAGAGATGTCTAACATATGACACTATTAGATGATGTCCAATATGGACGGGAAGATGAAATGTTTGATGACTACAATAAAATACGATAATATTTTACGAGTCGAAAAAGTTATTGTCTATATCCGTTCTCAATATAAAGGTAGATGTTATTTCTTATGTTTACCTGTTGTGAAAGTAAAGGTAAATGCAATTCCTTATCTGTATGCGTTTTGCACGTAAAGGTAGAAATTATTTGTATCTGTATTCGTTTTGAATGTAAAGTTTAATGCTATTTCTATTTCTTATCTGTAAAAGTAGATTTCATTTCTTTTTCTGTAAAGGTAAATGTAATTTCTTATCTGTAGCAAGGATAGATATCATTTCTTATCTGTATCTGGTGTGAATATAATGGTATATGTCATGTCTAATTTGTATCTCTTGTGAATGTAAATGTAGATATTATCTTTATCTGTATCCGTTTTAATATCAATGTACATGTTATTTCCTATCTGTAAAGGCAGTTGAGATTTCTTATCCTTTTGTTAAACATATGCGAGAGTGGACACGACTGATATCCTTGTTGAATCTAGAATGAATCCATTATTTGGCATTAAGTTCAGTATTTATTGAGGCAGTCAGACGAAAGATTTGTCGATGAAGAACATTGATAAGAGCCCAGTCGAGCAACCGCTGTCTTAACTGTGAGATATGGTAGTTCAGAATTGAAACACTTGTTCACAATTGATGTATATGGGTCTGAGTCTTAAAAGCAAAAACGAAACGGTACTTCAATTTGAATTATAACCAAATATATTTACGATATTAGCACCGCATAAAAATAAATAGCAAAGTATTATTAAAATGGGTAAAAAGTCGGACAGCGCAGTAGAGATGTGTCATGTGACGTATACCTTCCAGAACGTTGTCTTCCCAATGAACTCTCTGAACCTCTCTCTGTCTTGGGCGATGTGGCTTGCATTTTCTAGCGATGTATTCATGTTATCTTTAATGTCGTCAGTCCATCGTCTTCTTGGTTTGCCCCTTCTCCTCTGTCCAGGTACTCTTGCCTCCATTATTTGTCTTTCTAAACAGTTATGTCTCTTTATATGACCAAACAGGCGTAGTTTTCTTTATTGTTATTGTGTTTAGTAACCAACATTCTGGAATATTCAGTGTGTTTATAATATCTGAGTTTCTGATTTTATCCTTCCATGATATTCTAAGTATCTTCCTGTACTATTTCAGCTCGAAGGCGTTGATCCTCATTGCCGCTGTTTTACTTAGAGTCCATGTTTCACAGCCGTATGTTGCAACCGGGAAAATAAAAGTTGTAGCGCAGTAGCACTAACGTAAAAAACATAATATGTCACAGAGAAATTACATCTGGTCTTAACTAAGAATTTTGTCCATTATTTCTATCTAACAATAGGGGAATTTGTACATTGTCTATTTTACATTCCTCGTTATCATGTGTCATTTAGCGCTAGTTGCGAAGAGGGGCAGAAGGCGTCTCGGACTGCCACAGTATCAGGTTCAGATATCCGCAAACATCAGGTATGCATCCGGAAATTTTAGAAAGCAACAGTAACCTACCGATCTCTAAATATTGCTTAGAAAATCATAACAATCACACACATCCTGTGCTGATTGCTAAGTGCTGATTATGATATGCTACTAAAATATCATTTACCACGATGTTCTACGGTGAAAGAAATCAACGAGTTCCATACCTTATATTCTCCAACATTATCCATTATGTTGGTCAGATCTTTGATATCTTTCAATTCTCAAGCATTATCCATTATGTTGGTCAAATGTTTATATCTTCCAATTCTCCAGCATTATCCATTATGTTGGTCAGATGTTTATATCTTTCAATTCTCCAACACTATCCATTATGTTGGTCAGATGTTTGTATCTTCCAATTCTCCAGCATTATCCATTATGTTGGTCAGATGTTTGATATCTTCCAATTCTCCAGCATTATCCATTATGTTGGTCAGTAGTTTATATCTTCCAATTCTCCAGCATTATCCATTATGTTGGTCAGATCTTTGATATCTTTCAATTCTCAAGCATTATCCATTATGTTGGTCAGATGTTTATATCTTTCAATTCTCCAACACTATCCATTATGTTGGTCAGATGTTTATATCTTCCAATTCTCCAATACTATCCATTATGTTGGTCAGATCTTTGATATCTTCCAATTCTCCAGCATTGTCCATTATGTTGGTCAGATGTTTATATCTTCCAATTCTCCAGCATTATCCATTATGTTGGTCAGACGTTTATATCTTCCAATTCTCCAGCATTATTCATTATGTTGGTCAGATGTGTATATCTTCAAATTCTCCAGCATTACCCATTATGTTGATCAGATCGTTGATATCTTCCAATTCATGACAACAACATCAGTCTCTGATTATTTATCCAACATTAATATTATTTGTGTGTTATTGTCGAACATATTTCTTCACAATAATACTTTTTATTTTTCTTGTTCTTCTCCTGCGTTTATTTCTCACACTCCTACATATCAGCAGTATGTAGTTCAAAAGTACATTATGCATTGAGTCATAGTTTACACCTTTTATCAATGTCTGCGCATTTAGGCATGATAGATCCGACATCAGTATAGCATTTGTGTCACTTCAACCCTATTTCGGATAGGAGACAGCCAACTCCACTCTATGACCTCTGAAGTCGCTTCTTATTACATGCATGGAAAGCAAGCAGCGTTGCTATATCACTTGCTCCCCTTTTGAGCCCAAGAAAAAGAAACGAGCGCTGGTAGAAATAATTATAACTTTTGTTAAATTTCTCGTACTTCAGAGTGAGCATTTTTTACAGTAATTATTGGTTCAGGTCTTCATAGATCGTATTCATTGATTAGACATAGCTTTAAACAATTCATAATTGAAGCATGTCTATTATGGATAGATCTTCATCTAATGTAGAATTGAATTTTTAGCCGCTAATACATGCTATCATCTCGTCAGTACAAGTGTGGGAGGTAATTTTCAAACAATGAGGTCAAACTTGAAAATGGGTATGGCGTTGGATATATTTAAGTACGTGACACACTAACAACAACCACAAAATAGGTCGGTGTTTCTACTTAAAAGGGGCTGATTTATGGCTAATTGCCTGGTTGGCTCTGTATCCTTCAAAGTAGTCCCAGTGTGCTTGTATACACTTATTTCAGCACTTTTGTCACTAAATAAATTTGCCCAGTGTTACCCCAGCCACCTATTTTGGTTTAGGGTTGTTACCCTACACTGGAAGATGTATCCCTGTCACTAACAGAAGCACTGGTAGTGACTTCTTAATAAAGACGCGATGCGGATTAAAGATGAAAAAACTCTGTGTCCAGTCGTTAATATTGTCTGTCCATGATTTTGTTTTTACCGTCTCTGCTTCTTCCACCTTCGACAGTTCCCAGTAATGTTCTCTTTTAATCACAAAGCATGTAATAGTCGTGCAAGACTTTGCCATTTCACTATTCAAAGTAGTGTTTCTAGTGGCCATGTACACATAGTTATTCAAATTAGCGTTTCTTGTGTGCCTGTATACATATCTATTCAAAGTAATGGTTCTTGTGTGCCTGTACACATATCTATTCAAAGTAATGGTTCTTGTGTGCCTATACACATATCTATTCAAAGTAATGTTTCTTGTGGTTCTGTACACATATCTATTAACAGTAGTGTGTCTTGTGGTCATGTATGTCGGTGATATAACTCGATTTTATTTCTTACCTATAAATGTGTGGTATGATCTCTATAAGAGATGCGCAGAATTCATCTATAACATAAACTTTGATTATAGTCTATTATGAACGGACAGCCGTGAACAGTATTGGTACCGAAAAAATACAAGTATTTGTGGTGTTCATTCCAGGAAAAATAACATGTAAAATTTTCATAATTGGAACGACTGACGTTAAACTGTTTATCAACGAGTGTTTAAGAAATATACAAAATAATAATCTAAAAATTTACAGACAAGAACATAATAAGTTAATAATAACAGTAATACATAATAACAGTAAATATAATAACAGTAATACATAATAATAGTAATACATAATAACAGTAAATATAACTTACAGTAGACTTCGATTGAGTCTGTTTGCAATAATATTAACTATATTTTTTCGCATTCGTAATCAATTGTACAATTATTACTTTATATTTTAGTATATTATGCACAACTGGACCGAGTGCGCGGTGGAGAGGTACAGAGCGCGCCTGTGACAGTAAAGGTACCCCGTTCCAATCCTGCCACTGGCAATTATTCATCCAGACCGTTCATAAAGCAATGGCAAACTACTCAGCCTATATAAATTGTCTAGAAAAACCATATAGCCAAGAAATGCTGAGTTGATGGCTATGTCCTATCAGTTAATAATTTTGTCAATATTTTAAAATTATATCTTTCTGAAATGTATTGTTTAAGAATTCTTTACATCATTATTTGAAACGCTGCATTAAAATAAAGTATATCACATTATAGTGTGTTCAGTTTTATCATAATTATCAACGTTTAATGATGGAATATTGATTTTTAATGCGATGATATATTATTTAAAATAATACATTTTCCAATAACCTAATGGGTCCTTAATAAAGTTATTAATACCTGCATTATGTGAGTGGGTGAGCAAAGGGCTCAAATTACAGAGAATAACATCCTTAAAAAAATACAAATAGAAAGTGATTATTCTAATTCTTATTATTGATGTGATCAATTGAATATATTATCACAACCTAGATGTAGCAGAAAAACGATCGATCCTCTAGTTCGTTGACCTGTGAATGTATTCTCCTGTCCTAAAAATAGAGAACCGCTGTAGTGAAATTGGACAGCTTGTTATGTCTTTAGACTTTCATTAAAAATCCCGTGAGAATTGACATAGTTTACTATTTCATCTTAAGTACGGCTATACCATTTTTACACATTTTGAAATATAATGACATTTAATCATAGAAAAAAAAGACTAAGGCCACCACCTTTTATGAATATATAATCGCATTCTCATTGTCAATACTCGTAAACTGGCGTGAGTTGTGAATTTGCTCATTAACTGAGTATCCTGCGACAGGAAAATATCTTTCCAACCTCAAGAGCTCACTTCCCGGCGATGTATTCAAGATGTAAGTGGTTTCCCGCTAAGAAATGCAACTTAAACGAAAACCAGTTCATTAATTTGGATACTTTTTTCCCAAATTATCTTCAGCCTTCTAGCCATGAATAAACAATTTTCCAAAGTTAATTAATTAAAATAATTTGGATCGTTCATGGAAAAATGTTAAGTTGAATTAAAATTTTTATCGATAATATATTGCTCAATTTTAACATATTATTTCGTTTTTAAGTTCTGGCTTGATTCTGTCGATTTACTTTCTGGAAATAGTTCTTCCTTTTATATAACATAATCAACCCAACGTTTGCTGTTTCTTTTTCTGTGTAAAATTCATTATTTTATATTGGGTTTTTTCTTCTCTTTATTTGAGATGAAGACTGACAGGTAATGATTGTTCTTTTCTAGCTCTTGTCTGCAATTATGTTCATCAATTGTGTTGTTTATTTTATACATAGGAGTATATCTTATGTAAAACATTGCTCTTTTAACTATTGTTGAATTGTAAACAACGCGGATACATGGCAGTACCATTGCCAATTTTACTTGAAACGAAGGAATAACTCTGCGCCTGAAACATCGACCATGTTGGCACGAGTTGAAAACTATTTGAAGGTCTCGCTAGCTTCTCCTCAGAGAAATTGACATTTTCTACATTCCAGTGATATTACTTTGAAATCGTCTCTGAATGTTCGTTTCAATATCTATTAGTAGTTCCCTACTATCTGATACCATACATTTTATGTGCACCTTATATCAGTAGTAGTTATTGTACAGTAACAGTAGATTTAGGGATACAGCTGCTTTCAGTCGTCTATCCTTTTCAATGAGTGTAGCCTTATCAACGAGTGCAGTCTTATAAACAAGTGTAGCCGTATCACCGAGTGCAGCCGTATCAACCAGTGTAGCATTATCAGTGAGTGTAGCATAATCAACGAGTATAGCCTTATCAACGAGCTTAGCCTTATCAACACCTATAGACGTATCAACAACTTTAGCCTTATCAACAAGTATAGCCGTATTAACGAGTGTAACCTTATCAACGAGTGTAGCCGTATCAATGATATTTAAAATTAAATTATAATTTACTTCACTTGTGTGTTTCTGGACCGAAAGGGGAAGCAAGGAATAGCGGCACTATTACCCGCCATGTACGTGGTAAGAGCTGACTAAGGACGTTTAGAGGGTTGAGTTGGCTGTTCCATTATTCCGTAGGGGGTCTGAAATTATCCAGTAGCCTAGCTTACATCGACTGTGCCAGGACGAAATGCGCATATATTACAGCCAATATGTAAAAAATGATACAACGCATTCCATTCTTTGGAGTACACCCCGCTAATCTGCAGGGGTAATCAGACTATAAACGTTAATGATGTATGTATGTATCAAAATGATTTCTGTCCATAAATATGTCACATTATGCGAATGATCTAATGGTTTCATCAGTGTCTCATAAGTCCAACCGCCCTGCAGTAACAAGCACCTCCTGGATAATATGCGTGTATAGTAAGATTTACTTCTTGTGACAGATTCACGTCACTTCATCCGCATAGTTACATGTTTTTAGTTACATTAATAGGCTTATTCTCAAAGCGTTGGAGGTAGTTGGAGCATTTTAGAAATGAAATAAAGCTCCAAAAATCATCCTCCGCCATTCTTCATAAAGAAATTTTTTGGACAGAAGGATACAGTAGGTCTTATTGCATGTAAATTCTGAAGTTTAAAACAAAAAGCAATTAAATTATATTTGATTTCCAATGATGGAAATACCATGTATGACAAGTTTCTCCACAGCTTTCGGTAACATGTGTTGTTATTGAGGTCAGTTGGTGACATTCTATTGTGCCACAGTAATAACTCACCCAAAAACGTCTCTGTTTGATCATTCCAGTGGTTACTAAATGTTCAAGTTTTGCCCTTCTCATCGCATGCCCAAATAATCTGACTTTATGCTTATACTATTTACTATAATTTGTCTATTTTCTTCAGCTAACTCTGGAAACTTCTAAATTAGTTTTTTTGTGTATGCCCATGGAATTTTCATTAATTTTCACAAATATTGTACAAATCTGTATATGTTGTTTGTAAAAGCAGGTCTTGTTTAGCGTACATATTAGCTCTTCCACGATGTTCTTTTCTAGGTAAATGTTTCGTATGCTATCACAGATCATTTACGCGACCGGTTATTTGTGTATTTCTCTTTTTTTCTGTTTGCTGTATACCTCTGTATGCCTTACAACGTCAGGAGTAGAAGAGTTCTCCTAGGATATGGCTATTTGTGTGCTTAATAAATGTTTTTTTTACTCTTTTATTTCTGCATTCAATCTTTTGCAAGGTCCGCCCCTGGCTTTGTATCCATCGTGTCCGTATAGTAATGCTTTTTTGAGGGGCACTGTCTGATGGCAGTCTGGAAGCATGCGAAAACCACTTAATTAATCTGTTGTCTTCGGATGTAATCCAGGATTGGCATTGTGTTTGTTAAGTCTTCTGATGTTTTCGTTCGAGATTCTGTCTCTTATTGTTGCTCCGAAGATTCTACATAGACAAGTTATTTATATGTGTATTTATATACATGTAAAATAAGATTAAAATGTTGGTTATATACGGGATTTACTACACAAGTTATATAGATCTGTAATAATATATACATGTGTCTTCTTATTTATTTATATTTTGCTCATCGTTGAATTTCATAAACACGATTTTTTTTTTATAAACGCTTCCTTTGATTGCCAAATACTTGAAGCATGGAATGTTTACATCATCTAGAAATATATTCATTCATGTCGTATTGTATATTTATTTGGGAATTGAAACTAGAAAACATACAATAACACAAACTCTGGGGCACAGAACGTGATCTCTAAACATTTGTAAGTTTTGTCCAAGAAAAGAATATTGAAGTCTGTGGAAGGAGACCGTGGAACGCAGAAAACGGAATGGAATTTCTATTTCATATTTTATATCGAAGCCCCTTTAAGTATTTGTATTAGTTATAAGGTAATCAATGTAGTTTTTTAATAAAGGGAGAATATATTTCTTCTGCTGCCGCTTTCATTCGCTCTCAAACTCCTGCAGGTTTACAGGATGGAGTCCAAAGACGTGTTTTATCATGTTTTACAACTTAGCTGCTTTATACTATTTTGGCCTAACAGAGCCGACTTCAGCATGGCTTCTGTGTAACTTTGATCATCTATTAGATGGTACAGTCTACTCCTCTCCAATACCTCCTTAGTAGCTTTCTGCAACATTCATGGTAGATAGCAACGATGCTGTTCTTTAGAATCCGCAACATACTGACGGAAAATATTTTTTATTATCCATGAAGATGAACAGAACAATTAGTATTTATAGGTCTGGAGATGAACAGAACAATAAGTATGTATACATCTTAAGATGAACAGAAGAATATGTATTTATAAAGCTGGAGATGAACAGTACAATCAGTATTCATAAAGCTGGAGATGAACAGTACAATCAGTATTCATAAAGCTGGAGATGAACAGTACAATCAGTATTTATAAAGCTGGAGATGAACAGTACAATCAGTATTTATAAAGCTGGAGATGAACAGTACAATCAGTATTCATAAAGCTGGAGATGAACAGTACAATCAGTATTTATAAAGCTGGAGATGAATAGTAAAATGAGTATTTTTTAATCTGGAGATGAAGAGAACAATGAGTTATTTATAAAGCTGGAGATGAACAGTACAATCAGTATTTATAAAGCTGGAGATGAACAGTACAATCAGTATTCATAAAGCTGGAGATGAACAGTACAATCAGTATTTATAAAGCTGGAGATGAATAGTAAAATGAGTATTTTTTAATCTGGAGATGAAGAGAACATTGAGTTATTTATAAAGCTGGAGATGAACAGTACAATCAGTATTTATAAAGCTGGAGATGAACAGTACAATCAGTATTCATAAAGCTGGAGATGAACAGTACAATCAGTATTCATAAAGCTGGAGATGAACAGTACAATCAGTATTTATAAAGCTGGAGATGAATAGTAAAATGAGTATTTTTTAATCTGGAGATGAAGAGAACAATGAGTTATTTATAAAGCTGGAGATGAAGAGAACATTGAGTTATTTATACAGCTGGAGATGAACAGAACAATTAGTATTTACAAAGCCGGAGATGAACAGCAATGAGTATTTATAAAGCTGGAGAATGACAAAGCAATCAGCGAACGCAGAGACTATGGATCAATAAAACTTAAATTTTCAATTATTTTATATTTGATTATTTGATCTCTCATTAATACAAACATTTACGACGTAATCCTGCCCAGCTGTATAATTCCCAAATTATTAAACATTTAGGTAGCGATAGTAAAGCAATCTAAATGCTCATTGTATACAGCGTTATAAATACTCATTGAAGAGCGCTGTAGCCAAGTTGATAGTGATCTTGCTTGTTATCACCGGGTTACTGCGTGCCAGGTTCGAAACCACATACGAATAAAAACATCCGGATTGTGATTTCTACTTGACATGACCACTCCTCCAGTCGACTCAGATATAAATGAGTACCTGCCGCATGAGTTAGGGGAGGTAAAAATAACAAGGAAGGGAACTGGCCACCCCACCTAATAATTGCTGCGGCTTAGCACATGAAGAGTTTTCTTCAACCCCGACTGCAGGCTGCTGTCATGGACACACCTTTACCCTAACACAGCGATCTAACAGTTATTGATGATTTATAACTCATTAGTACACTCGATGGCAAAAAAAAAGAAGTGCAATAATAAATGAAAATATCATAATTAGACTGAAAGTACAACCCAATCTCAATTTTAATGTTTGTTCAATTACATTTAATGACACATTCTCACAGTCGAGATAAAGACCAGTACAGAGGGCATAAGGGGAAATTACATCTAATTACACGAGACACGTTCATTAATAATAGAGCTCGTGCGAGATAGACGTAGTCGACCCAAGTCTAAATCCCTACTCGCCGTCTTCTGGAAGACTGATACCCACATTTTGGCACAGTGGGTGGTAAACAGTAACGGTGTAGAGCAGATACTCACTCGTATTTTCGTATATATAACAGTATCACAAAGTACTTCGCGCTCTCTGACGGAAATCACACAAATGTCTTGATAATTATCTGAGATACGAAGAAAAAGAATTTAAAAAGAAAAGTTTCTAGAACATTTGCCCTTCATTATGAAGGTACTTTTCTTGTGTCCATGTTGTTTGTTTTTTTGCGTTCGCTCCATTGTAACCATCACGGATATCCGTGCGATTTCCGCCGGGAGCGTGATTACGTTGTGCCACTGTTATGTGCCTTGTAGGCCTAGCACACCCGATTTCGGCATGCCTACACAATTCGGGTGGGCTACCCTTAGCCTGTGACACCCTCTACATCTGTCTCCAGGCACGCGTAGTGGCGACTCTTCGCGCAGACGATTTTTGCTCTCGTCTGACTCGTACGAGGTGTTCCACTGTCTATGAACTTGCCTCGTGTAATTGGACGTGCTGTGCCTGTGCCCATTGGGTACTGAACCGTTTCTCATCCGTGAGCCTGGTTCCTTAAGGGGAAGAACTCAACAGAGGAGTTGGACCCTGGCTCTTTCGCCATCTTAGCCGAGGTGTCATTCACCGACATCGTGTACCCCTTCTCCAAGTTCGAGTCTGACACCACGCGTTTGAGAGCAAGGCGTTCTCGAGCTGAGCGTCCTTGTCCCAATAGCGCCTGAGCCCATCAGGTACTGAACCCTTTCTCTCTTCAAGTGTATTTCTGGTGCAGGAAAACCTGACAGTAGAGTTGGGCCAGGGCTAAATCGTTGTCCCTTTTGTGCCTGAGCCCATCGGGTACGGAACCCTTTCTCTCTGCAAGTGTACTTCCGGTATAGGAAACCTTGACAGTAGAGTTGGGCCAGGACTACCATCGTTGTCCCTTTCTTGCCTAAGCCCATCGGGTACAGAACGCTTTCTCTTCGCGAGCATATTTCCGGTTTAGGAAGGCTCGACATTAGAGTTGGATTAGGTCTTCTTGCTTTACCAAACGCCAATGAATAGGTCTGTGTCTCTGCCTGTAAGGAACACAGGTAACTAGAAGCTCGTCTCGAGCTGACGGAGCTTGTAGTTCCCCTTTCCTAGGAACTTTTCACTTTCTATTTGCAGTTCGCTCTGCCCTCTAGCGCTGTTCTGCCCTTTCATTGTTTCATTGTATTAGGTATGAAATCTATTTGTCTCTCGCCATGCATCTACCTTTACGAGAATTTTACATTGGCCGCCCCTCAAATGTTCGGACTGGATTGATTAGCTTCACTGTATGTCGACAGTGTCGCTGTATGTGGTGATGCTGGTGGTGTCGGAGATTTTGTCTGTCTCTTGTGCAGTCAAATCTCTTTCCATCTGCTACCTCCACATTCTCGGACACGATCCCCAAATGATTTTGCCAGAATCAGCTCGAGCTGCTGTATTTCTGTTTCCAGGGTGCACCTCGTGGAGGTATATTTGGGATCTTGGTTATCTGCTAACCCTGGGTCGGCCTAGAGCAATGCGTTCCCTTTGCACCCCCTTGTGTCCATGATATGTGTGTATGTCATCATATAGACATATTGTCTGATAGATGCATCTCGACAAATCTTCATAGCTCTATAACTTGTGTGTATGTATTTCGTACTCAAGCAATATTACAGTGTTTGGCAAATACATTTAGAAGCCGTGGTACAATTAACATCATTATTTAGGGTTTCGCTGGCTGGAATAGTAAAAATGGTCATATTGCTCGCAGTTGGTACCTCGTGGATGTCGGGTTCAAGTCCTCTGCACCATCTACTGATTTGCATCACATTTTCTCGAAAGTTTCATCAAGATATTCGCTTCCTTCTTTACTGTTTATTGCTTAGACATGTGCACTCTTGTTTATGTAGTTGCAGTTGATTTATTCAATTTCTAGCAGAGGGTGGTCAGATGTAGAGAACTGGGTATGCTCACCAATGAAAAGTAGTTCCATGAAACAGCGCGAACTTTCTCTGAGAGAGGCTTACTAATTATTTATAATCTTATCTTCAATAGTTTCGACCTAGTCCAGTTTTATTTGTTTAACGTTTATGCTTAAACTCCAACAGGATTTATCTCTTTCTTGTAAAGGGCAATCTCCCTACTAGATTTCTCTCTTTCTTATAACAGGACAATGGTCCTACTAGATTTCTCTCTTTCTTGTAACAGGACAATGGCCCTACTATATTTCTCTCTTTCTTGGAACAGAACAATGGCCCTACTAGATTTCTCTCTTTCTTGTAACAGGGCAATTCCCCTACTAGATTTCTCTCTTTCTTGTAACAGGGCAATTCCCCTACTAGATTTCTCTCTTTCTTGTAAAAGGGCAATTCCCCTACTAGATTTCTCTCTTTCTTGTAACAGGGCAATTCCCCTACTAGTTTTCTCTCTTTCTTGTAACATGGCAATTCCCCTACTAGATTTCTCTCTTTCTTGTAACAGGAAAATGTCCCTACTAGATTTCCAACGCGATATAGTACAAAGAGCCAAAGATTCCTTGTGGGGTTTTATTTTGTATCAATTCCAACGTTAGTAATATTTTGTGTTTATTTAAGGTAGTTTGCTAAGTTTAAATGGTTTACTTTACTGCGCTCTTGTGTCCACCGTATACAGTAAGCCCCTTCTAAACAAAGCAGTACACCACCATATGTCGAGAGTGTAAACTCAGAGCACAGAACGTCGTAGCTAGATATAAGTGGAATTATTCCGAGATATCCGAAAATAATGCACTTGTAAACGCGATTTTCGGTATCAAACACGCGACCTCGTTAATACAAGACAGATAACCTAGCTACTCCACCGCACAGATTTTTATTTTATTTCAGTGTTCCCAATCACTGAGATTTTATACGTTCAAGATATTGCCTCGTTTCGAGGCGAGGTAATTGGTTCGAATCCGGCTCTGGTTTTTTTTTCTTATCAGAATATAGTCCAATAAACATAATTCATTGTGTTGTAATTTACAGTTTGACTGGGGCCTTTCGACCTCAGAACGGAGGAGGGAATGTTGATAATTTGATGGATTTGTTTATAAGTCGAATGACAATAACATCGGTTTTAAAAAAAAAAAAAAGATAACAGAAATGTAGACATATACATTATCACACCCTGTATAAAAGTACAGACAAATAGGTTGCACTATATATATAAGTACACACAAATAGGTTGCACTATATATAAAAGTACAGACAAATAGGGTACACTATATATAAAAGTACAGACAAATAGGTTGCACTATATATAAAAGTACAGACAAATAGGTTGCACTATATATAAAAGCACAGACAAATAGGTTGCACTATATATAAAAGTACAGACAAATAGATTGCACTATATATAAAAGTGCAGACAAATAGGTTGCACTATATATTTAATAGTACAGACAAATATGTTGCACTATATATTTAATAGTACAGACAAATAGGTTGGACTATATATAAAAGTACAGACAAATAGGTTACACTATATATAAATGTACAGTCATATAGGTTACAACATTATGAATGTACACCACCAAGCGTAATTTAGCATGAATATACAAGTATAATCCCATGAGATGTGGCTGAGGTTATTAAAGTTACGACATCTGTGACATCGAATCGAGTGTTAACATCAAGTAAAATTGTCGTTCTGAAGATCAGCTCACATCATTCATCATTATTACAAGTAATATATTTCCTTTTCTTTTGCAAGTTAAGTAAACATGTGTTTTTTATGTAGTTTTGATAAAAAGTTAAGTACACATGTGTTTTTTATGTAGTTTTGATAAAAAGTTAAGTACACATGTGTTTTTTATGTAGTTTTGATAAAAAGTTAAGTACACATGTGTTTTTTATGTAGTTTTGATAAAAAGTTAAGTACACATGTGTTTTTTATGTAGTTTTGATAAAAAGTTAAGTACACATGTGTTTTTTATGTAGTTTTGATAAAAAGTTAAGTACACATGTGTTTTTTATGTAGTTTTGATAAAAAGTTAAGTACACATGTGTTTTTTATGTAGTTTTGATAAAAAGTTAAGTACACATGTGTTTTTTATGTAGTTTTGATAAAAAGTTAAGTAAACATGTGTTTTTTATGTAGTTTTGATAAAAAGTTAAGTACACATGTGTTTTTTATGTAGTTTTGATAAAAAG
Organism: Meghimatium bilineatum; assembly: GCA_034231615.1. Lineage (NCBI taxonomy): Eukaryota > Metazoa > Mollusca > Gastropoda > Stylommatophora > Philomycidae > Meghimatium > Meghimatium bilineatum. The sequence goes on along the minus strand of CM067317.1, from coordinate 17,462,835 downwards.
TTAAGTACACATGTGTTTTTTATGTAGTTTTGATAAAAAGTTAAGTAAACATGTGTTTTTTATGTAGTTTTGATAAACTCTGAAGAAATTAAAGATATTGGATATACGCAGAAATTGTAATCTCTTATCTTATTTTCGTTATAAATTTGTACGTTTTTTTCAGTTTAATTTGTTTTCTTTTATCGCCCTTCAAAAAACAAGTTATTTTATCATCATCCAGAGACGTCTTCGCAAAGAAGGTTGTGTGGCAACATCCTCTGTATTGCTTTGGTGGGTCACTCTGCTAGACTAATCTGTCCACATCGTCATATTTCTCTCCCACTTCTATCCCCGCCTACCTCTTGTCTCCTGAACTCTACCCTCAAATAAGGTCTTTAACAAAGTGCTATTCTTTTAATATGCTTAAAAAAACTTCATTTGTTAGGTCTTTTTCACCCGTAAAAGTCTTTTTTTTCATACCAAGTGTTTTTAGAACCTCTCTATTCGATTTCATCTCTTTCTACGAAGTTATCGCTATTCTTCTATAAACCGACATCTGCAAGGCACCAATTCTGTCTTGTATTTGTTTGTTCATTGTCCATGTTTCTAAAACATACATTAATATAGAGAAGATGTAGGAGTTTATACTTCTCACTTTAGTTTTTCTGTGATTTGTTTAGATGTCAATACTCTGCTCATGTCATTTAAAGTACTTTTAGAAATGTCAAACTTCTATTTAACTTACGTTCCACATCTTACCATTATTTGTGATTATGTGTTCACGATATTGGTAATGTTCTACTTGCTGTACTATCTATTCAAGTATTTTTATGTTTAGTACCTCTTCTGCAATTGTTCTGTTTATCATAGTTTTTGTTTTTCCATGTTTATATCTAGTACATATTCTTTACTTGATTTATCGACTCAATCTATTAGTCTTTCTAATTCATGTTCACTTTCAGTTAAGATGACTGTTTCATCTGCGTACCGCAGATTCTTTAGTATTTTCCCAGTAATCTTGGATCATTGCGTTCCTTCTATAGTTCCTACTTATAAATGACGTTTTAAAAAGAAAAAAACAATTACAGTTTTACTGCTCAAATTATGTAGCGATGGAAGAGTTTGGAACATAACGTAACAGGAAAGAAGGTACATAACGACAGAAAGATAAGGTATCGACTAACTTGACACGACAGAGTCAGCACCGGAGATAACACACAGTACAGGGAATATAATACTGTGGAGATCAATTGTTACTTTCACTGTCGTCACGGCTCAGGATGAAGAAGACGTGCTGTTTCGTCTGCTCCACATGTTTAAGAGATGTTCTTTTTATTGATTTACTATGACTCATTTATTTGCTGTGACTCTTGTGCTCATTCATTTACTGTGACTCATGTTCATATATATTTACTGTGACTCTTGTGCTCATATATTTACTGTGAGTCATGTTCTCATATATTTACTGTGACTCATGTTCATATATATTTACTGTGACTCTTGTGCTCATATATTTACTGTGACTCATGTTCTCATATATTTACTGTGACTCATGTTCTCAATATTTACTGTGACTCGTGTTCTCATATATTTACTTTGACTCATGTTCTAAATTTTTACTGTGACTCATGTTCTCATATATTTACTGTGACTCATGTTCTCCTATATTTACCGTGACTCATGTTCTAATATATTTACTGTGACTCATGTTCTCCTATATTTACCGTGACTCATGTTCTAATATATTTACTGTGACTCATGTTCTAATATATTTCCTGTGACTCATGTTCTAATATATTTACTGTGACTCATGTTCTAATATATTTCCTGTGACTCATGTTCTAATATATTTACTGTGACTCATGTGCTCATATATTTACTGTGACTCATGTTCTAAATATTTACTGTGACTCATGTTCTCATATATTTACTGTGACTCATGTTCTCATATATTTACTGTGACTCATGTTCTCATATATTTACCGTGACTCATGTTCTAATATATTTACTGTGACTCATGTTCTAATATATTTCCTGTGACTCATGTTCTAATATATTTACTGTGACTCATGTTCTAATATATTTCCTGTGACTCATGTGCTCATATTTATATATGACTAGTAGGAAATGATGCTCTGTGACGTCGATGGCATCAATTTTAAGTAACCTCACACTGGAGTAGTTTTTGTCATATTAATAATGGTTATTGACGTGTGATAATATACTCAAACGTTTTAAATGTTATAGTGTATGTATCGTTATAATCATTTTCTTCTTCTTCTGCTGCTTTTTTCATTCTAAAATTTCTGCAGATTAGCAGGATGTAGTCAGAAGAATGTAATGCGTTGTGACATGGTTTACAGCTTTGCTGTGGTTACTACGCTATTTCGACTAATGACTTCTGAGTCACTTAAACATCTATGGGGTAGGACAGCCAATATACTCTGTAAACTTTCTTAGTCGCCTATTTCGACATGCATGAAGGTAACAGTGGCATTATTCTTTTGTCCTCTTTTGGGCCAGGTAGCACATGTGCGTCTATATTCTGTAATGTACTTTACCTGTTATATATTTAACCCCGCGTGATGGAGATTATAACTGTTCTTGACGTTGTAGTTGTAAGTTATTGAACCGGAGTCCCATTTACTGTTGTATAATTATTAAGTACAGGTTTGTTATGTCTGTTGGCTTTACACAATAATTTACACACAAACACATTAAAGATTCCAGAGTGTTAATTACCAAACTCAATAGAAAAAGAAAAATACACTTGTTTGGTGTAAAGAGACACAACTGTTTAGAAAGACAAATAACGGAGGGCACGAGTATCTGGGTAGAGGAGAAAGGGCAGACGAGGAAGACGATGGACTGACATTTAAGATAACAAGAATACATCGTTTAAAAATGTAAGCCGCATCGCCCAAGACAGAGAGAGGTTCAGAGAGTTCATTGGGAAGAAAACGTTCTGGAGAGAAAACGTCACATTACACACAATGATACTGTTGTGTTATTATTAGTTGATATAGTAGCTTTGATTGTGAAAGTGTGATTTATATTTATTGTTTGGTGTGTTAGCGGGTAGCAGTCTTAGCAGTATGATTGATATTTACTTGTGCTTGTTATAGTGAGTAGCAGTCTTAGCAGTATGATTGATATTTACTTGTGCTTGTTATAGTGAGTAGCAGTCTTAGCAGTATGATTGATATTTACTGTGTGGTTGTGTTAGTGAGTAGCAGTCTTAGCAGTATGATTGATATTTACTTGTGCTTGTTATAGTGAGTAGCAGTCTTAGCAGTATGATTGATATTTACTTGTGCTTGTTATAGTGAGTAGCAGTCTTAGCAGTATGATTGATATTTACTTGTGCTTGTTATAGTGAGTAGCAGTCTTAGCAGTATGATTGATATTTACTTGTGCTTGTTATAGTGAGTAGCAGTCTTAGCAGTATGATTGATATTTACTGTGTGGTTGTGTTAGTGGGTACCAGTAGTAACAGTCATAGGAGTAATGGTATTAGTAAACCCGGAAGTGAATGGTAATGAAAATATATTTTTTTTAAATCAAAAAGGGAAATATCTGATAATGGTTGATAATTGACAAGCAGGAAATGGTGCGAAAATATAATCGGTTATTGGGGAAATACCAAAATCAAAAGTCATTTTCAGTATAGAAAACGCTTGCTGGCGCATACATACTGTCTATGTTAAGTGGTTTAGCGATTTGGTACCCTTTCTTTGTAAGCTGTAACCATATTTTCTCTTTATCCTGTCAATCCAAGATGTCCTTATCACGTTTTGGCTTTCCCAAGTCGGGGAATTCATTTACCGTTTCTTTGTAATATTAATGTATTTATTTCCTGTCCTTCCATCGCACGAATTTTTCATTACCAAGAGTACATTTTTTGTAGCTCTGGCATCAATAAGATGGTCATGAGTGACATACATACAACTATGTCTTACGTGCATGAGTATACACTAGAACCCATATCTTGTAGATAGGAAACTGTGTACATAGAAACTAGAATACACAAAACATACGTGACATGCAACTACTTTTACTTGTAGTATGTGCAGTTCGTACAGTATAGGGAAAGTATATGATGTTTATATAACAGCACATTCTGTATGTTCACTTGAATACGTGCTCCTAATGTTCGACAGGGAAGTAAAGAATGGCAACACTGATTTATTTTTCATGTTTTTTGTAGGAGGCTACTAGCTAGATTAGTGGTTGAATTTAGCTGTCCTGTTCAAATATAATCACCGGAAAGATCAAGGGAAGAAGGGACAAAAGAATGAAAAGAGAGAGAGAGAGATTTCTGGATGTGGGTTGTCACTGTGGCACACACAAAAATAACTAACTGGACTTATTAACAACATAAGAGACAGAGAGTTGTGGAGAAGCATGACCGCCTACGCCACTCGGAATAATACTTTGATTGATTAATTGATTGATTGATTGATTGATTGATTGATTGATTGATTGATTGATTGATTGATTGATTGATTTATTGATAGGGCAAACGTGGCCAAGAAGTCAATCTGAAGCCCGATGTCTTAGACCAAAAGGGGCAGATATCATAATACTGTTGTAAACCATGACACAGCACATTTCGTTTTTCAGACTACATCCTGCTAATCTGCAGGAATGTGAGAACGAAAGCAAAATAAAATGTATGATCACTTTTTTAAATCATCCTCTGATCGCTAAAAGATGTGAATCAACATTGTTGTGTTCTGTGATATACCTTAAAACACCGTATCCCATTCCTTAACCTTTTTGTTATGAAATCAACAACAACAGATCACGATCGTACCAAACACTTCTTAATATCATAAGATACAAGATAAGATATGTTGTGGCGGTGTTGTTTCCATGTTTAATTTCCATCAAATTTTACACGTGTCTTAATTATTCTAGTATTAAGTTACGTGTTTACTTTCCATCAAATTTTACAATACGTGTCTTCACTATTATAGTGTTGAATTACGTGTTTACTTTCCATCAAATTTTAAACATATCTTAGATTATTATATATTTTGATTTCCTTCTTTACTCTGCATCACAAATTAAAACATAGACCTATGTCTTCTGTGCACACCTTAAAAAGCGAATAATAATTTTGAGGGTGAGTTATTACCATATCTCATGATCTCCGTTTTGATGACGCTGACGTAAAACACATTCCTGTGCTGCTATGTGTGGACCAACTCTTTTATCTAGATTATGTCGCAATATTGCAAGAAAGATACGGCCTAGTTCCTTCTGGAGTAGAATATTGCTTACATTTTATAACAATCAGTATAAGGTAACTCTGTGAAACATAACAACAACTGTACTTACGTAAAAAAAAAGGTTTCTAAAGGTTTCCACTAAGATACGACGGACTATCATTAAAACTAGGGGGTATTAGCAAAAAAGAAAATATTTAATTACAAATTACATGTTTACACTGCATCTCGGGCTTTAAATAGCTCTATGATAACATCCTCATAAAAATGAATGTCAGAGAAACGTCTTTCTGGAGTTGAAAGTCAAACTACATGACCAGGTGTAGGGAACTAGATAAATAAACTTATGCTATCTCGAAGTTATATCATCGTCGACTTCAAGAATAATTGAAACCATGCAAGAATTAGTTTTTTCAAGTATACTTTAGTATTCAAGAAGTGTTGCATTCAATACATAACATATCTTGTAACTTTACTGTCATTATGTCATTGACATGTGCTATCGAAAGACAAATCACAATGCCACGGTAAACAAATCTTAGATGACATGCACATGTGCTATCGAAAAACCAATCACAATGCCACAGTAAACAAAACGTAGATGACATGCATATGTAGTGAGACTTGTAGTAACCCAACAGCACAATTCTATACTGTTATTGCTAACCCCTCTGACTAGAATGTTTCCTCTGAAAACATTGCATATCCGCTAAGTGTTGAATCCTTTTTGCCAGGAAATAACGTTCTGGGAAATCCTCCTCATTGCAGAATCGGATACAAGAGCTATATTTCTGATAATTCCTGAAGATCGAGAACTGCGAATCTATTATATCAAACCAGGCTGGATTTAGATTCACGAAAAAGGAAATGCTTTCTTATTTTCCCACAATCTTTAGTTAGATATTTCATAATATGTTTTTTCTAGTATGGTTAGGTATGTTCACCTCAAGTACTTTGGTCAAAGTTGATTATAGCACAACTTTTGTCATAACAAATAATTGATAGCACAGTTTAAATACTCCTATCACCATGACTTCAGAATTACAATTAACGTTGTTTTCATTATTTATATAACGTTATTGCACACACAAAAATGGTTTCCCCGAGGCAACAAACGGTGCTATTTTTCACGATAATAAGACAAAACAAATCGAATTGAGTAGGCCATGTCCGCACAGAAATATTGCCAAATAGTGTATAAACGCCAAACTTGTGCAACAGAGAAAAGAACTGAATAGATGGCAATAAAAAATAGCTTGATCGAAATGAAAATACAAATCACACATCAGTCATGGGTACCCTGCAAAGAATTACTACAGAACAGAAGAATTAGTGAGATCATGTCGCTGGTATGAAAGACGCCTCTAGCTAGAATTATCATTGATTGCATCCAAGGTTGCCAGACAAGAACTAGAGAGAAGAAATAATAGTTTTCTGGTGTATGTGTCTGGTTTCTTTTCAGTGATGTTATGCTACATTGTTTTCTTGTCACGAAATGTCAAGTTATCGTTTATTTAATAGGTTGCTGTATTTTTAGGTTTCATGTAGCGTAACGTCATTCTATTGGTTGCTGATTTGTTTTCATGTTTCATCAATGTCTTATCACGATTAATTGCCACTGTGTTATCACGATTTCTCTCCCGACTGTTCTGTAACGATGAATTGTGCATGTCCTTTACAATGTTTACTCACTCTCTTAATATAACTATCAAACATTGTCACAGCCTGTCACAATATGTCCTCACTGTCCTGTCACAATATGTGTCCTCACTGTCCTGTCACAATATGTTGTCACTGACTTGTCACGATATGTCTTCACTGTCCTGTCACAATATATGTTCTCACTGTCCTGTCACAATATGTTCTCACTGTCCTGTCACAATATGTCCTCACTGTCTTGTCACAATATGTCCTCACTATCCTGTCACAATATGTCCTCACTGTCCTGTCACAATATATTTTCTCACTGTCCTGTCACAATATGTCGTCACTGACTTGTCACAATATGTCTTTACTGTCGTGTATTAATATGTCATAACTCTTGTCGCATTATGTCCTCACTGTCTTGTTAAAATATGTCATCATTATCTTGTCACAATATGTTCCCCACTGTCTTGTCACAATATGCCCTCACTGTCTTGTCACAATATGTCATCACTGTCTTGTCACAATATGTCCTCACTGTCTTGTCACAATATGTCGTCACTGTCTTGTCTAAATATGTCGTTACTGTCTTGTAACAATAAATGGTGGTAATGTTTATTAACCACTAATTGTTTTATGACGCCGTAGAATGTTATTTTGTATCTTTGGGTCTGTGCACTGTCTTGTACCACATTCTTGTCAAGCAAAACTCAGACTGTCGTGTACCACATGCCTGTCAGGTAAACCTGGAACTGTCTCGTACCACATTCTTGTCAGGTAAACCTGAAACTGTCTCGTACCACATTCTTGTCAGGTAAACCTGAAATGGTCTTGTACCACATTCTATCAAGTAGAACTGCAACTGTCATGGTTTTATTTTCTCTTTCTTTATTCAATATTATACGTACACCTTTCTCGTCGTTCTGTCTTCCTGAGTAAATTATTCTATATTTATTGGAGTTTATGTCACCTGCACTAATCTGTCTTGTTTAACATAATCTAAATTTGTTGACATTCATTCTCTTTATTCTTGATTTTTTTCTAGTATGCCAACTTGCATAAGTGTTTTCATATTCCATGTTCCAATAATGTTTATAATAACAATAAGTTTATTTTTGTTGTTGTCTACTGTAGCCGAATGACGGTCTGGGAGCACCTGTAGCACATGCTGCCCCCTACCTAACGAGGCAATTCTGGTATTCCCTTTGACGCTTTTTATGATAACAGAATTATTGTTTGTGGACATGTCATTCTCTTTGCATTATTACTCACAGTAGGTTGTAGACTCTTCTCTGTGAGGACAGTATCCATACTGGGCAGGTTGTCTTAGCCATTGTGGTATACTCTGCCTAGCACGGTTGAAGTGGTGACAAGTTCTGAAACAACTACTGCTCGCCGCTTTTATCCATCGTCTGCCTGCAGCGACTTCACGTACCCTGATCAGGGGAAGTGTAATTGGGTGCACCATCTCTGCCCTTGAGGTGTCCCTCAGGCTAATGGAGGGAAGGGGGCTACTTACATCCCGTGTTCGTAATGTTACCCTACCCCTCCCTTTACCCCTTCATTCACATTTACTTCATACATTCCCCAACTCCCTCGGATGTTAAATACCTCTTCAGCGTTCATTCTGAATCTCTCGTTGTTTTTCTCTTGTAGCAGGTATATGGTTATACTATATTTACAGCAGGAAGCAATCCAGAGAATGGAAATGCATTTTCTCGCCGTTTTATTAGTGTCAATGAACCGACACATAGTAAGCTGTTGTAAGCTGTTAAATACAATTTACAATATCATCTTCTTCAGCTGTTAAATACAATTCACAATATCATCTCTCTCGACTGTAATTTATTATGGCCCTTTTTATTGGCTATCTACCACAGATCTACATTAAATATTCGTACTGGTTATCCGAACTATGAGAACAGTTCGCATTGAATGTCCTTAACATTGTCCTAATAACAGCAATACACTTTAATCTCATCCTATATCGCATCGAGACAAAGTACCTTATATCAGTTGTATAGTTGACTATCTGTCTATCCAATGATGCTAAATAGTCTTGTATTTTCTATAATCGAATTCTTATCTATATTTTCCAAATGAAATATCACCATCAAGAGACCCGTAAATAATAATCATTACTGACAAAGGCTGCCATAAACAAAACTAAATATGGCGTCCTTAAGTCGGTGAGCTATGAAATCTCAATCATGATTTACTTTATGTTTTTTTCATGATTGCAAATTTAGCAAAATGTCACTGATCTGCCAGTAACGTTTTCTTGCACGACAAAATGTAGCTATACAAAATATTTGACTGTCATATGAAAGGGATAGTATGTAATGTCTGGTAACCAATCAATGGTAAACTTTGTTATAACGTCCATAAAACGTTGATCAGGTGTACACTGAATATTTCTTTGCACTTGTTATGATGATTCTATGTTTTTATTGAATAGGAGCATATTTGATTGAGTTCGACTGCTGGACGAAGATAATGAAGTGTGACTGCTTATATGTAGTTTTACTGTCGAAGTTGGATGTGTCGGACTATTGACATTCGCGATATCTTGCATCTTATTTATGTGAACTATATATCGATGAAAATATATTAGATATATTGTAAATAGATAGTTGCCATAAAGACAAGTAAAATTCTGTTTTACAGTTTGAAAAAAACAGACTGACACGAACGCAATAAAAGTTATAGTGCACAAAACTGTCTAAATATACGTTTCAACTTTAATATCTTTATCACGAAAACAATACACGGCAAAGGACAAGATTCAAGATAATATATTAATATCACACATGCACTATACTGCAAACATTTAGTAACATAAAAAGTAAACCAAGATGACGTATAGTCCAGTATAAACACAATATAGGCAATATAATGGTAATAAGCGCGTTAACATAAAATACAATTATATATGTATAATAGAAAGCAAACATTCTATCTCACAATACAATATGCTAGAATATAATAAATGTTGTGTTTCCAAATAGCATACAATTGACTTTGCAAAGACCAAAGTATATTCCTACGTATTGAATCTCTCATTTAGGCTGGCCAGACTGTTCCTTGGTCACTTTGCTTTAATTTATGCGGCCAGTTAATGAAAAACCAGGAAAATACCAGACAGTATCACTTATTTATGATGATTCAAGCTCAGATCACAGGATTATCCTTGTGAGGGATTTGGCAAAAGATGATGAAATACTAATTGAAAGTATTTTTTTAACGTTTGTACCATCTCCACGCTATTGACACTCATTTTAAAAAATTGGTAATTTTATTGATCATAGATATATTCTTTCGGATAATGTGGTCAGCATCACGTTCATTTCCTTTATTTTTTCAATAAAAATAGAAGATTTTGGTGATAATTGTTTTAATATTTCCAGTTTGTACATTATCGAAGTTGTCGTATACAAAATATTAGTTTTCTAGTGTCAGACATTGCCAACACTATTCTATAAGAATCAAAATTCAAATTACTGGAAAGGTGTTAGGATTTTCTAAGTTGCCATCTTAAATAAAATGATATTGTGAATAATCTAAAAACATTAACGCTAAATTGGGCACCGTTAACGATCAATTTTTCCTCATTTCGCATTATTTTACAAAGATGAATTCTAGAAACGAATTAAACTTCAAATGTCCTTTATCTGTGAGGGAAATGTCTGTATCCACTGAATGTGCATTGAGAGCACTTCAAATATTGAGGAGGTAGCCATGTCCGTATTGAGAAGCAATGAAACTTTTATATTTTGTATAATTCCATTTAATGTTATAAAGACCAATAACCATCATCATGTGATGTAACGACCAATACTGATTTAATATAAAACTAATATTAAACTATTGATGTTTAAAGTATATATACCCAGTCGATTCGGTGGTAGAGTGGCTAGAGGCCTCGTCTCATAACCACAACTTGTTCGCAAACATTTTGTTCACATTGTACTTGCGATTCGATGTAATGTATTAGGGGTGTCTAATAGCAACACTGTTTACCTTCCATTTATGTTGTAAGAGGCAATTACGAGGATTATGTGGTAGAGTTGGTTTTCCCATCCCATATAAGGTCATAGTAACCCACAAGCCATGCTGAAGTCGGATGTGTCAGGATGAAAAGCGTAAATATAGTAGCATAACTATAAATCACGACTCATCGCATTCCGTTATACAGACTACATCCTGCTCAGTTGTGGGAGTTTGAGAGAGAAGTTAGAAGACGCAGGTGAATAGTATTTAATTTACAGGATAGCTTCAATTATTATTATTATTCTGATATATCTGTAGTGTTGTCAACCAGTTCTACTGTTGTCACTCTACCTTACCAAGTTCCACAAGCGTGTTCTTTGATCACTGAACTGCACATCACTTCCACGGTAGCCCGGGTGGTTTCCCTGAGTATTGCTCCAGCGTTGAACATATTTTCAGTATTGTAGAGCACAACTTTTACTGTACTGGAAACTTGATTTTTCTCTTAATACAATATTTTCACAAATTAAATTTTATTATGAAAAGCTCCAAAAACATGGAATGGAACTCATCTCAACCTTGCTGTTAAAAAAGATGATAATATCTACAGGCTTGGAAGAAAGGAACAACCATTTTTAGATTGAGAATAGGCCGCAACATAATGATCACAATATAATAGTCATTATATTAAAAGACATGACTTCTTGTTGAAGACCTTACTTCAAGTAGAGTTGAGGAGGGAGAGAGCAAAAGATTGACAGAGATATAAATGGGAGGGATTCGTCATGAGATGCACACGATATAATCTAGCAGGGTGCACTACCATGATAAGAGATAGTTTCAAGTTGATGACACCGATATGTGTCACTGTAGACACTCCAGAAAACAGAACACATTTACAAAACGTCCTGCTATACGACACCACATGAAGAAAACTACGGCCACCTCAAACATCTCTGACGGACAAGCTTTACGGCCACATCTTGAAACTGATGACCACAATACAGTTCATTGGTGAAATCAATATCAGCTTCTGACCTCGACTGCAGAACGAGAAGAAGAAGGAGACAGTGTTCTTTGAAAAATTCTGAAAATTGTGCGGAGTCATTTAGGAGTGATTTGAATGGTGTAGTCTTCATAATTCGGAAACGCAACACGAGTAGAGGATTGCCTTTATTGTAGGGAGGGATTTGAGTGTAGTAGAGTTTTGATAATTTAGAAATTCAGAAATATCCACAAGAATAAACAACTTTCGGACATCTCCTGAAGTTCTGCTTCGTTTCGAAGCATATTGGCAGTCCTTTTTCCTTGAAACTAATCGACAGAGCCAATAGGTGGTTATTGCAACAGGGCCAGTATGTGGTTATTGCAACATAGTCAATAGGTGGTTATTGCAACAGAGCGAATAGGTGATTATTGCAAAAGAGCCAATAGGTGGTTATTACAAATAGACAAGGCACTTTCTGTATAAAACTGCACAGACAAGCAATTATGTGTGATTTTACGGGATATGTTTCATGACAATTTAAACAAGTTCAGGGTCTGGTACCCATTTGATATTTTTGAATTTAATTGCTTATTGACCGTCTGTGAAGCCACAAAAGGCAATCATAATCATTTGTACATTTATGTAAGTTTACGTGTGATTGGTCGTTTCTGTGATATTGACACAGCTAAACATAAATGTGACGAAAAATATACAAATAAACAAAGACGAAAAAGAAAGAAAGACCGTCAGGGAAGAACAAAGAAAGAGATGTAGAGAAACAAAGGTCAAACAGAAAGAAACAAACAAAAAGAAACAAAAACAGAAAAAGAAAGAAAATGGAAAAATAGAGAAACAGGAAAATATAAGAAATATAATAGAAATCAAGAAAGATAGAAAGTAAGCAAGAAAAGAAAAAATAGGTACAAAAAAGGAGAGGGGAAAGACAGTAAGGAAGAACTAAAGAGAACGAAAGAACTTTAGAGAGAAAAAGAAAGAAAGAAAGAAAGAAAACGGAATGGAAGAATAGGATAAATATAGTAATCAAAGAGAAAGTCATGCTATGAAATAATACATCACAATGTAGATAAATAACAAGAAACATACGAAGAACATTAAAGATACAGCATATAATGTCAGAGGGCTCTGGACTAATAGCCGATAGCGGGGATATAGTGAGATTGCATGTCTGTCCTGAATAGGAGCACAGTTTATTTGAAATCTTAGATAATTCAATCTTGTCTTACACTCGCTTCTGTAATGAGAATTGAGTTTGTACTGATGTTCAGTGTGAATATTTCCGATGTTATTATGTTTGCTTTCCTTACTGGCAAGAGATTTGCTTCTTTCGAAATGAAATGATGCAGAAAACTTTCATAAAAACAAATCAAAAAGAGTTGCAAATATTGAAAGTGAAAGAATGTTGGCTGGTAAACAATATCGTAATAAGCACACTAAGGTTATGTGGTTATATAATAAGGACAGACGGAATATAAAGTTCTTAAGATCAATGCGAAAAAAAGAAACAATCTAAGATATGTATATAACACAGTGCTCAGAAAATAAACAGGAACTACACAGAATAATAATAATAATCATCAAGTACCGTCTCCGCAACGAAGGTTGGCTGCAACGTATCTCCAACATCTCTTGTCTTGGTGGTGCACTCTGCTAGACTGTAACCTGTCCATCGTGTAATGTTACTCTCCCACGTGTATCTCTGCCTACCTCTTGCTCGCTTCCCTTTGACTTTACCCTCAAGTAAGGTCTTCAATAAGGTGTCATGTCTTTTAATGTGTCCAAAGTATTTTATTTGCCTGATCTTTATTTCTCTTAGTAGTTCTTTCTTCATATTAAGTGTCTTTAGCACCTCTTTATTTGTTTTCTTCTCTTTCCATGATGTTCTCCCTATTCTTCTATATACCCACATCTCAAAGGCATCAATTTTGTCTTCTAATTGTTTATTTAGTGTCCATGTTTCTGAGCCATACATTAATATGGAATAGATGTAGCATTTTATAATTCTCATTTTTAACTTGTTTGTAATTTGTTTAAATATTAATAATTTCCTCATGCCATTGAAGGTACTTTTAGCCATTCCTATTCTCCTTTTAACTTCTGTTTCACATCTGCCATCATTTGTGACTATGTGTCCAAGATATTGATACTGTTTTACTTGTAGTTTCTCTCCCTGTATGTTTATGTTTATCTCCTGTTCTTCTGTGTCTTTGCTGATTATCATGGTTTTTGTTTTTTGAATGTTTATATCCAGTCCATATTCATTACTTGATTTATTGACTTGATCTAGTAGTCTTTGTAGTTCATGTTCACTTTCTGCTAAAAGAACAGTGTCATCTGCATATCTAATGTTGTTTATTATTTTCCCATTGATCTTGAGTCCTGGTGTTTCTTCTATATTTTTAAAGAATAATAGACCAAGGTGATACATCAAGCATAGATTATAAACTAGATATTAACATCCAGAAAACAAAGACAATGAAAATAAGAAAAAAAAACTAAACAGGAACAAACAATAAACACAAACATGCAAGAGTTATACTGCAATAAGTATCTCACTATTGTGGGCACATAATCACAAATGCTAGTACGTGTGAAACAGAAGTTAAATGGAGAACAGAAATGGCTACACGTACTTTCAATGACATAATGTAAAAAATATTAACAACGAAATAAATCACAAACCAACAACTGAAGTTATAAAATGTTACATCTATTCTACATTAATGTGTGGTTCAGAAACAATATGCTTTACAAACACTCAAACGACATAATTAATATGTGGTTTAGAAGAATACGTAGAACGTCATGGAAAAATAAAGCAAATAAAAAAATGTTCTGATATACGCTTACATACATATATACACCACGCCGTATGAAAAATAAATTAAAGGAAATACAAATTAAAATTAAATACTTTGGATATATTAAAAGACACGACTCCTTGTTGAAGACCTTACTTCAAGGTAGAGGTGAGTGGAGGAGAGCAAGAGATAGAGATATAAATGCGAGGGATACCTCGTGAGATGGACACGATATATTCTAGCAGAGTGCACTACCATGATAAGTGATAGAATATGTTAGAGATCTGTTACAGCCAACCTTTTATGTGGAAACAGCTACTGATGATGATGAATTAAATATAACATGGAAGACAAATAAGTAGCAGAGCCCATGATTGAACGCGAAATATGTAACGAAGGATGAATCTCTATATGTAAACTATTTACTCTGATTTATTGCCTACATGTGTGTCGCGGGTCATAAAAAGGTTGGGAACCACATCTGTAGAGAAACATTTCTGAGAGTTGATGAGATAACTCAGGATGAAAGCCAATCTCGGATGTGGAAGGGCAATAGCTGATTACGCTAAGAATAGTAAATGACATCTTTCAAGCGCCTGTTTCCAAGACTCCAGCCACATCTTCCTTGTAGACTTATTTTATTATTGTCTATTGGTTTGAAACTGTGTGTATTTCCGTGCCAGCCTTGTAGTCTGCATTTTAGAAAAGTATTCATGTAGTCTCATTGTTAGTACTCTTGGAGTCTTATTGTTGAGTTCAGACTGTGTACTCAGAACTGCCATCAATAGTTTGTGTAAGTTTACAATGTTTGACAAATTAAGTATCATAACCACATCCAGAGAAGAAAATTTTTTCCCAGTGAAAAGAAAATATGCAATCGCTTTTCCGCATCATTTTGATGTATTGTGGAAATCGTAATAGGTCTCTGTCTGTACCAGATAGTGGTGTACTTAGGAAAAGTCATGAGGTTTTACGTACCCAAAAACTCCGTGTTACGAATTCTAGGTGTCTGTTTACCTTGTAAATGTTGGAAATCTAAATATTTTAACTTGCAGAATAAAAATCGGACCACAAATATTGGATTAACATTGCTTTCAGTACTCTCCGGATACTTTGTGCTTTGTTTTAATTAGAGTTGTAATCACTGAGCTACCGCTACTTTCATACGTGTGTCTACGTGTCCTAAGAGTACATATATATATATGCGTATATCTGTATATATGGGAGCCGCGTTAGCGCAGTGGTTAGCGCACTCGCTTCGCATATGAGTGATCCTGGCTTCATTTCCCAAGGCGGAAATGTTTTTCAGATCGCAATGGCTCCCGGGTCGACCCAGCCTTAAATGGTACTAGATTAATACGCGAGGGGGGATACATTTCAAGGGAGAGGAGATGGCTACCGCCCTCATTTGCTGAGCCTCTGAAATGTGAGATCACTAACATCTCACACTTCTACGGCATTAATAAATGCTTTGGGTTACTTTACTTACTATGTATATATGACGGAGGGCGCATGGTGTGCATGTATGCATTACGTAATTATGTATATGTACATGTACGTATAAAATTATGCATGTAATTATATATGTATGTTTAATATAAATATCCCATATATATGTTCTGATGAAATGTCTATCATCTGTGATACGAAAAAGTAATGTTTATATACGTATGTATGTATATCTATCTATGATACGACAGAGTAATGTATGTGCACAAAAGTATGTATGTATGTCTATCTGTGATACGACAAAGTAATGTTTATATACATACGTATGTATTCATGTCTATCTGTGATACGACAGGGTGATGTTTACCAAATATAAGTAAGTGTCTCGTTAACATGTTGAGTTTGTTAAATATAAATAACTAAGGATGAAATAATCAAAATGGTTTGGGTTTTTTTTGGTGTTTTTTTTTAAAATAATTTCTCAAATAGGAAAACGAGAATTCTACAAATAAGTAATGAATTGAATTAATCACTGACTAGTCAAATTGTTTGGTATTGAGAAAATAAAATTGAAGTACTGAAGATTCGAGACTTCAGACATATCCTGAACACCAGCAAAATATGAAACAGATATTCGATATGAGTTGTTACCAAACTGACGCCTTACATATAGATGGAAAGATCACAATTTTGACACATGATTAGATTAGATACCTCGAGATGATGATTGAAATTAAATGCAAAATGATTTGATTTTCCATTTAATTGAAAGTCTTACTATTATAGTAAAATGTCTAGGCTCTAGTTGTATATGTTAAGCATGTACATAGATACGTCTTTTAGGGTTACATTAACAATATCATCGCCCCTAATTGCTGGCATTTAATTGGATTTTATTTTTACAAAGAGTAAACGTTCTTCTTAGTAGTAAGTAGGGGCATACGGCTTTTATAATGCAGACAGAAATAACATCCCTGCAGCTCTCAAAATGTAAATGAGCAGAATTTAATAGAATTTGATAGTTATTTCCTAGTACTTAATGGAAACAAAGCAGTATTTGATAGTTATTTCCTAGTACTTAATGGAAACAAAGCAGTATTTGATAGTTATTTCCTAGTACTTAATGGGAAAAAGCAGTATTTGATAGTTATTTCCTGTAGACACAAGCAGTATTTGATAGTTATTTCCTGTGGAAACAAGCAGTATTTGATAGTTATTTCCTGTAGACACAAGCAGTATTTGATAGTTATTTCCTGTGGAAACAAGCAGTGTTTAATAGTTATTTCCTAGTACTAAATATCATGCTGTAACCTCCTAAATTGGGTTGGGGGCCGTTGATTTGATAGTTTGTTGAATTGTCGATAACATTAGACCATAGTACATCACTAATTTCAAGCTTCGACTTAGAAATTTCCAGTTTTCTTGTCTTTAATTTGATTAGGTTTCCCTAAGTCATATACTAATGCAGTTGTATGTTTTTATTTGTCCTGGTTTTGAAAGACATGAATATTTAATCGTTATTGATCACACTTTCTCAGCGCATAAACCTTTCAAAACATTCCATAAATATTTATTACATTTATTTTAATGATGAGTTCATTAATAATTTCCATGTGCCATGTTCCATGTGCCATGTACTTATCAACTGATTGCCGTTTACATAAATGGAGTGTAAATCAACAAACATGGCAAGAATGTGTGACAAATCACTGATATTTCTGTTACCAGATCGTGTTTTCTGGAAGGGGTTGTTTAATCAGTGAAATTTTAAATAGATGTGATTGGGTCAGTTACATACTGTATTCAAACAGACAACACTGATCACTAAAATATTGTGCGGATGTTGACTATTATATAATCTATAAAGGAGCATTGTTATTATTTTTATCTAATCTATAAAGGAGCATTGTTATTATTTTTTATCTAATCTATAAAGGAGCATTGTTATTATTTTTTATCTAATCTATAAAGGAGCATTGTTATTATTTTTTATCTAATCTATAAAGGAGCATTGTTATTATTTTTATCTAATCTATAAAGGAGCATTGTTATTATTTTTTATCTAATCTATAAAGGAGCATTGTTATTATTTTTTTATCTAATCTATAAAGGAGCATTGTTATTATTTTTATCTAATCTATAAAGGAGCATTGTTATTTTTTTTCGCATAATTAATGAACTATTCTACTTCTTAATATTGAAAGTTATAAATAATTATTCAATGCAGACACAATTTATTTAAACCCGCCATCGTTCCAGGTCCCTCTCTTTCTCATTCTCTCTCTCTCTCTCTCTCTCTCTCTCTGTATCTCTTCATATCACTGATCTCTAGCATCTAGCATTTTCATAAATCTTCTTTTTGTCTACCTCGTGTCCTGCTCTTTACGTGTTAGAACTACTACATAAATCAGGAGGCTCCATTCCATATTCATAAACCGTGTTCATTTTCAAGATAAACTCCATATGATTTGTGTGTATATATATATATAAAGTCACTTAATAGATGCAATAAATATACATTTTTGGTTAAACTAAAATCCACAATCGCCGTGATGTTATGTGTAGAAAACAGAAATGTCATTGTTTTTGCCAAAAGCACATTTCTGAGTTTCCTTAAATAGTTACTAAACTTGACATGACATTTGAAAGTCTGCATACTTTAAAAAAAACTACCTTTATGTTATGTTGTCTGACCACAAGTAGAGGACTGTCTACACACTGACGTCATATACGAAAAACCCTTTAGGAAAACATGACTACATTTGTTTGTTCATTATTACGTGTCGGAAATGTTCGAAGTAAGTCATCGATAGAAAATCATGGTCGCAAATAGAAATAGGCCTAGAGCATGTATCGGTGCCAGTCTTGGACAATAAACAAACATGATGGTGGAAAATTAGAGGCAGAAGAGATGTGGTTCTACAGAAGAATGCTGAGAATACAATGTACTACCAGAAAAACTATTGTTGAGGTGATAAAAGAGTCAAATAAGAAACGGAGCTTAATCAGTGATACTAGAAAAAAGACAATCTTCATTATTTGGCCACGTTATGAGACAGAGAAATATGGAGAACATAGTTAAAACAAGCAAGATTGAAGACAAGAGAGACAGAGGACGATAACGTAAGAAAATGTTTGACCGTTTAACAACTTGGCGTGGCATAGAATCAACAACGAGCCTAATTCATAGTACTCGTGATAGAGAGCTGTGGAAATCCATGATCGCCTACGCCAGCCGACACGGCACTTGATGATAATGATCACCATCAAACCCATAAGCCTTCGTGGTCGAAGGGCTACCACTCAGAAAACATGGACACAAACATTTCGCCATGCCTCCTAGTTCTCAGCTACATGTTTAAAAGGTGGAGAATCGTAATCGTGTCCAAGTCTTTGATAATATTAATCCATACTTTATTCAGACCTCCTCTTCGCTATAGTCATTCGATACGAACATGATGACTGCAACATGTGTTCGGTATACAAACATGATGACTGCAGCATTTGTTCGATATACGAACATGACGGCTGCAACATATTTTCGATATACGAACATGACGGCTGCAACATTTTTTCGGTATACGAACATGATGACTACAACATTTGTTCGGTATACGAACATGATGACTACAACTTTTGTTCGATTTACGAACATGACGACTGCAACATTTGTTCGATATACGAACATGATGACTGCAACATTTGTTCGATATACGAATATGATGACTGCAACATTTGTTCGATATACGGCCATATGAAAAATTGGTTATTTTAAGTTCTTGTGTATGCTGTGGCTCCTAACTAACTGATACGATTTGCGTGTGGAGCGACAACTATTTGCCCTTATGTTTCATCTATTCCTCAAGTCCGTGATTGAGTATAGATTAGGCACTCACCCTTTCACGTTCACAAAGTGAACATAAGCAACGGGTGCAGAAATGAAGGAATACGAATAGTCCGCGTTTCGTCTAAGAATTATAAAAACGAGATTTCTACTTGTACTTATATCTCTAAGATTTCGTCATGACATAGGTCACGTCACAACAGATATATAAGCTACTCACAGACTAGAGACACCAAGTACACATGATTTATGATAATTTTCTTCAAAATTCGTTCTAATATCTCCCACTTCTCTCTCTCTCTCTCTCTCTCTCTCTCTCTCTCAATGTACGTAGTATGAAGAACGTTCTGTGATGTGCAAAGCTTTACCGCTGTAAACATCCGATTTCACATAGACTTTTCATTACTTTGACGAATAGAATTCAGGAGAGGTGAAGGGTGTCTTCTCATGCCAACCATTCTTAAACCAGTCATCAACACCCTTCGCCTTCATGGTACACATGGTATAACAATGGTGTGTTATTGTAATTTGTTCCCCTTTAGGACTCATGCAACATTGAGTTACTAACATTTTAATGTCACGAGTATTAATTCGCCATGCTGTTCAGGCGATATTTTAAAAGGACTATAACGTCACTATAGACGAATCTTTCTACAATGTAGTCCAGTTGGACTCTTCGGCAGCATCCTTTTGAAGTGACGTTGTTTGACTTTTCCGTTGACTTGCATTGGCTATCGACGCAACGTATATACAGAGCGAGAAATGAAATTCCAGGGAAAAGTAAAATAGCGTAACTTTATAAGGATTATTATGAATGATTATTCTAATTACTATTAGCAGAGATTGTGGTGATTGGATAAATAGAAAAATGAATCTATAACTGTATCATCTATAGTTGATAACGTTGATGAAGCTGTTGTTACGTTCACAGAAGGAAAAGTGCATCAAGATGGAAACATGCTAGGGATATTCAGAGCTACTCATTGTAGTAAGGACATGCTATTGTAGATGTGAAAGCAGGACACTCAATGCACACACGAAAAGAAGGTTTCAGACTTTTGAATACAAGAGCTACGGACGTTTGTTAAGAATTAGTATATAGAACACGACACATATATTGCTGCGGCAGCAAATAAACTTGCAGGTTCCCAGTACTCAGTTTTGTCAGTGGTTAAACACTGTAATCGTGTTTGGCTTGGTGATGTAATGAGAGACAGCTCACTTTCTAGAATTATTTTGCAAGAAACAGGCGCGTGTGTGGAAGGAGATGTGGTAAAACAAAACCTGGATTGATAATATCAAGGAATGTCTTGGCAATCATTCTTCTACAATACTCCGAATGGCTGAGAAAAGAAGTACTTTGAGGACTTTTTCTACTGATATCTCCAATGACACTTCCCTACGATCCTGATCAGTTATACGTCTTAGTATTATTTATGTTGTCGCACAAGAGCACACGAAAACAGCGCAGCTACTTCCAATATGAAGATGAAGATTGAGTCACATGACAACTGTTTCCAATATGAAGGTGAACGTTGAGTCACATGACAACTGTTTCCAATATGAAGGTGAACGTTGAGTCACATGACAACTGTTTCCAATATGAAGGTGAACTTTGAGTCACATGACAACTGTTTCCAATATGAAGGTGAACGTTGAGTCACATGACAACTGTTTCCAATATGAAGGTGAACTTTGGGTCACATGACAACTGTTTCCAATATGAAGGTGAACTTTGAGTCACATGACAACTGTTTCCAATATGAAGAACAAGGTTGAGTCACATAACAACTGCTTCAAGATGAAGGTTGAGTCACCTAACAACTGCTTCCAATAGTAAAATAAAGGTTGAATCACATAACAACTGCTTTTAGTATGAAGGTACAGGTTGAGTCACATGACAACTGTTTCCAAATATGAAGGTGAACTTTGAGTCACATGACAACTGTTTCCAATATGAAGGTGAACGCTAACTCACATGACAACTGTTTCCAATATGAAGGTGAACTTTGAGTCACATGACAACTGTTTCCAATATGAAGGCGAACTTTGAGTCACATGACAACTGTTTCCAATATGAAGGCGAACTTTGAGTCACATGACAACTGTTTCCAATATGAAGGCGAACTTTGAGTCACATGACAACTGTTTCCAATATGAAGAACAACGTTGAGTCACATGACAACTCTTTCCAATATGAAGGTGAACGCTAACTCAAATGACAACTGTTTCCAATATGAAGGTGAACTTTGAGTCACATGACAACTGTTTCCAATATGAAGAACAAGGTTGAGTCACATAACAACTGCTTCAAGATGAAGGTTGAGTCACATAACAACTGCTTCAAGATGAAGGTTGAGTCACATAACAACTGCTTCAAGATGAAGGTTGAGTCACATAACAACTGCTTCAAGATGAAGGTTGAGTCACCTAACAATTGCTTCCAATATGAAGATGAAGATGAGTGCGTTTCTGTGCACATTAATGACTATAGCGACTGTATTCTCTCCACCAAGGCAATATTCATTGTCCATTTTAGAATTCCCACTTTCAAAGATTAAGAGTGATCGAGGTTTGTATAATTGTGTGCATCTATAATTGTTCAAATCTTCAGTCGTCACGTGAAGCTATTCTCATATAACACTCTGTGTTCTCGAGACCCTAAGGGGAGAGCAAACAAAGACCTGTGACACAGCCTCCACGACACACCTCTCCCCCTCCTAAGTAAGAGGTTTCTTCTAAAATAATTGCATACCGCTGATAGTTGGAGTACTATAGAAATGAAAGAAGGAACCCAACAAAACATTTTTTGTAAAGGATACAAGAGCTCATAGCTCATAACTCATATCGAACAAAATACAATATCTAGTAACATGTCTTTCTTAACATGAAGTTTCACTACGTCAGTAACAATATTAAATTATTTTTTTCAACGATGCCCGGATTCACATTTAGTTCTTGAGATCGTATATTTATTCTTTTTCTTTACTAATGGAGACGAGGTGTCTTTATGCGTGCCGAACTTGTTCATAACCATATACTCTTTAACCGGCTTGTTCAAGTTGACAAAGCCGAATAAGTATAGAATTTTGATAAGCGATACAATTCTAGTTTATTCTAACAAGATATAACTTGTTCATGCAAACAGTATCATCATTGCGTTCAGTAATATTTAACACTAGATCGCATGTCTTTCAAACGTGTTATGTCACGTTTAAGATATCAGTGATGTTTTGTACTATTTTATGAGTATGTAGACACATATAAGACAGGCTGTGATCTCTAACCAGCTCAGATTAGAGACAGATATTGACTTTTATCCGAGCTATACATTGGTTTCCGTTACATTGGTCGCACTTAAAGTATACATATATATATATATATATATAATATTGGTATGTTTTCAAGTGTACAAGAGCATATGTCTAACTATCTAAAACATCACAGACATTTATGGTTGCACTGTAAAAACAGTGCTGGAAGTTGAAATATCATCGGTCACAACTGTCCATAGAATGTGTGTGTCTTTACGACCGTGAGCGTTTATATGGAGAGATAGACCCCCCAAAAAACATATTATGCACTTTCAGATGGTCTCATGTATAAATATTTACCTGAGGTAACAAAATAAGGATGATAATTACCAACATGACCTCAGGATGATAATTACCAACATGACCTCAGGATGATAATTACCAACATGACCTCAGGATGATAATTACCAACATGACCTCAGGATGATAATTACCAACATGACCTCAGGATGATAATTACCAACATGACCTCAGGATGATAATTACCAACATGACCTCAGGATGATAATTACCAACATGACCTCAGGATGATAATTACCAACATGACCTGAAACAGCTAAGATGAAGCAGTATGAAGTCTTGAACATAACTTCACCAAATACAGAATCATATAGACAGACTATAACTGTATGAAGTCTTGAACATAACTTCACCAAATACAGAATCATATAGACAGACTATAACTGTATGAAGTCTTGAACATAACTTCACCAATACAGAATCATATAGACAGATTTTAACTGTATGAAGTCTTGAACATAACTTCACCAATACAGAATCATATAGACAGATTTTAACTGTATGAAGTCTTGAACATAACTTCACCAATACAGAATCATATAGACAGATTTTAACTGTATGAAGTCTTGAACATAACTTCACCAATACAGAATCATATAGACAGATTTTAACTTTCAATGTGGACAAATATCAAAACGTAACGTATTATATATATACAATATATTATTTATATACGATTACTGAAGCTTACATTCCTACCGCAGGCAATTGTACATCTCAACGATTTAGAAAGCACTGGCATACCATTAGGGGCATTTAAATTTCCTAGAAAATGACTAACGCCAAAACGCGCTGGCTTGATGGCTACGTCCTGAATAGGATATGCTACCAATTTAAATACTACTGAATCAAACAGTTTCTTACAGGAATATGAATGCGACTATCTCATCTAACCGGGAGGATTCTATTAGATATCAGTGGGTACGCAACAGTCTAAGTCAACAGTCGTAACGTGTTTATAATAAATTTGCAAGAGAAGCCGTTAGAACAAGCCCTCAAGGTTTGCTCGTTTGGATCCCCAAGAATAACGAGAGATGTAGTTATTTTTCCAATACGAATTTATAGGAGAAGGGACTTTACTTCACACTAGTAAAGCCTCAACCATGGACAGTTTGCAGCGTCGCAACCAGAAATTTTAGCGCCGTTGACACATTCTGTCTTCGGTGTTCCCTGTTCCCTTACTTAAACTAGGAGCACTTCTGTTGGGATGTCACTTTATATTACTTTTGTCGCCCCTATCAGATCACCTTGCTTCGTTTCATCCCTGACTTTAAACAATGCTTTGCTTGCAACGTTCAGATGATATAATACTTTTGCCTGGTGTTTTTGTTTTGTTTTGCGCAGAGAGCATATTTTAAAATGCAAATTATTCAAATAACGCATATCTTATTAAAATATAAGAATTAATTTAATTTTTAAAAAGTCTATTACCTTAACAATAGCATTTCTCTTTAGTTTTAACAGTTTCCACTAGTTAGTTATAATTCCTGATGATGCGTTATGATTACAATACTCACAATAATCAGATGTGTTTACAACATGTAGCAGATCGTACACAGAAAGTATTGACGTATACACATCAAGAGAGAAGATGCTAGAAAACCCAGCTATGTGGCATGGGAGAGTGTTGGTTTCTGAATTGATTGACAGCACACGAAATGAAAGGCTATGGAAAGACATGATAACAAAAGACACACTGAATGAATGTATAAGAAGATATATAATATATGAAGTATGAGAAAGTATATCCTCTGGTCATACTAAGATTCGAACTTGATTTTAAAAAAGTAAAATGTTTACCTGTTTTTTACATATTTTTTTAGCGTTTGTGAAACAATACACGTATGAATATGTGTAAGCGGGATACATGAATTGCAAACAAGTGTGTGTAACCAAGGAGCTATGATAACCGTAATCTTGTATACTATTTGTGAGTTTATGCTAGAGACCCACAGCGTATTGATTTCCCGGAGAACTAAACTAAACATAAATTGCAAATCAAGATACATCAGAAGAGATGTACAAGATGGAATGCCCAGATATACCAAAAGCTTCAATTAGTGTATGGCAGAACTAGTCATATACCGAATCAAACCAGACATGATAAACTCTGACCAACACGTGAACATCAGACAGAATGTATATATTTTAGCCTGAGTACATAACCGTGGCGGTATGTTTATTATAATGCAGCAATCTGTTATATTAAGATTACCCTAGGTTGGCGTATACAACTACCAGCAGACAAGTAAAATAATGTGCATAATGAGCAACACCAATGACATTTGTGTATACTTATATGATACTTGATTAAACACAATCATGACTTCAAATATTAATCTCGTATATGATACTCGGTTATACACAATCATGACTTCAAATATCAATCCCATATATGATACTCGGTTATACACAATCATGACTTAAAATATCAATCCCATATATGATACTCGGTTATACACAATCATGACTTAAAACCTCAATCCTTTATATGATAATCGATTATACACAATTATGATTTCAAATATCAATCTCGTATATGATAATCGATTATACACAATCATGACTTCAAATATCAATCCCTTATATGATACTCGATTATACACAATCATGACTTAAAACAAAAATCCTTTATATGATAATCGATTATACACAATCATGACTTCAAATATCAATCTCGTATATGATACTCGATTATACACAATCATGACTTAAAACATCAATCCTTTATATGATAATCGATTATACACAATCATGACTTCAAATATCAATCTCGTATATGATACTCGATTATACACAATCATGACTTCAAATACCCATCAGATAAATAACTAAACGATAGATTGACGACAACTGTCCAGCACATTCAGTGTGAAAATAACTTCTAAACAAAAATCGGACAGTTCATATTTTTTTACGGTGGCCATCTTAATCACATGTGATCATACTGATGTACTATCTTATCGATATGAAATGTCTGTCCCCTCTGTGTCTGCTTAACACGTGATAGCAACTCTGCCTTCAGAGACATTTCACTCTATATGGTGTGCTTTTTTCTTTGTGAGTTACATTGTAATTGTTTCTTTAGTACTGGAAAATGATGGTACTTCCTTCTGGGACACAGTGTTGCGATAAGATGTATTGTGCATTGCGAGACAAGGACCGTCTATCTAATACAGGAAAATAGTTTTCTCAATCCAATTTCGGAATATAAGGCCGTTAATTTCTGTGTTGTAATCCATATTGTCGGTTGACATGGAAGTAAAAACTAGTTCCACATTTCTCAATAAAACATTGCTTCTGCTACCAGCGTATGCAATTATCTAACGATGTCCTTGCTGCTAGGAACATATCTCTTGATTGTTCAATCAGAAAACTCCACGACGCTTTCATTTATACGGTATGCGTTGGGTACAGGATGCATTTTTGGAAGAGGGGATCTGATCACCTATGGACGTGTCCGGTGTGCGAAGAGGATAATCAACTTACCTAATACCTAATGTGTAATTCAAATACAGTTGTCCCCGTTCAGACTTCCGACAGAAATATTTATCAACTTTCACAGAAATATTCTGAAGTGTTACGAATTGAATTTTCTAACTCGTTTTCCATCAATATGAACTTTTACTTAGATGTCACAACGCCTCTGCAAACACAAACTACACAAATCTTCCAATGACTGATCGGCGCTGTTAAAATCGTGCACAGCGTTCAAATCGAGACATACAGATTTTATTTTATTCCAAATTTCACACCAAATGGTCATGTTACGGTAGTTTCATTATTTTTAACACAGAAATCTTTAGTATTTTTGTACATACATTATATAGACAATTTGCACAATTTTAGTTGAGTTGTGCTGCAAATATTTATACTATATTTGTTACGTTTATAAAACACTTGTGAACATTTCATGCATTTCTATAAAATAGTTACAGAGTTACAAATTATTAATTAAACAGTAACATGTATTTTGAAACGCACTATAATTCTATATTGTCTATTTTGATTATCAGATTGATCTTTGTTTTGTCTAGTGTCATAATCTTTGTTTTTTTTTTATACGTTTAGATGTAGCAATTGGAATTAACTGTATTTCTGTGGTGTTGTAATTAGCTGTTGCTGTCCTTCAGAATATGTGGTAAAGAGGAATGTGTCATCTGAATATAGTATTTCTTGTGTCTCTTGTACCAAATATTTAATGGACAAAACTCATATTTCTCCAGTTCTTCTCTTACATTTCTCATTATATTCTCTGCATAGATGTTAAAAAGATGAAGGGAGGGAGTACACCTATGTCTCACTTCACTTTGAACAGGAAAAATATCAGATGTTCTCTCTTCACTCTTACTTCTGCTTGTTGTTCGTGGTATAGTGTTTCAATAAGATGTTTAGGGAGGTCCATATCTCCCATGGTGAACTATAGTTAGTGATGTTTAACACAGTCAAACTCTTTGGTGTAGTCCATGAAACACATATATTCTAAGATTTTTTACTACATAAGATATATAATAAAATATATATAGACACACACACACACACACATATACATATATATATATATATATATATATATATATATATATATATATATATATATATATATATATATATATAGAGAGAGAGAGAGAGAGAGAGAGAGAGAGAGAGAGAGAGAGAGATTATTTATATATATCATACCATCTAGTATTTCCCTATGATACCGTAATTATTTTTCAATTACAACCATCAGCTAATATTTTAGTTATCTGCTGTCAGTTTCTCCCACCTCTGTTTTGAAGCCAGTTTTTCTTAGTTAGCTTGTACTCACTCACGTCTTACACTGCGACGACCACTGATGATTGAGATATATTTCTACTATGTTCATTTTGAGCTTACTCAACTTTTCAAACTATTGTTACAAATAGCGTGGCACAATTACTATAGCTATGTTAAGTCCATTAACCATTTAGTCGGTAAACAAAACATGGAAATCAAAGAAACAACTGCACGCCCACCAGTTTGATAGCCTTGTTCCTCGTCAATATTGCTGATTCTTTTTTGCTAATATCCCACTCAGGATTGTGCTCACACGTAACATCAACATTGACGCAGCAATGAAAATGTCAGAAGAAACAGCTGAGATTTATGTGCGTGCGACCACTTGCTGTTTGAAACATTGCATCAATTTTATTACAGATCATTAAAACAAAAAATTGACGGACTCAGATCCCTGGCCATATCTTGATTAACATCACTGAGTTCGAGTAACGTTCACAGATAATCTACCGACATGCTGCCGGTCATTTGCCGGTTCAGGAAGTAATGTTGAGCTACCGTATCTGTTTACACTGTATAACACTGTCGAGCCTTTGAGTAATGTTCAAGACCAGTCGTTGAACAATATATTTGCGAGTTATAGTGGTTGTGTACAAATGAACATTTAAATGGTTTGATTAGCGTCATTTTAGTCTGGGCATGTAGAGACTCAATGCAGGTAATTATTATTAAACTTCAATAATATGAACTGAATGGTGACAAGCCTGTATTTATGTAACTTTATAATTCTATTGTGTTTTGTGCATAATTTATTTATTTAAATCATTGTTAATAATGCGTTGTTTAAGTCCATGCTACCACAATGTAATAAATCATATTGTAATGTCTTAATTATGTCATTTAGTTGTATTTTTCATCTACTATATATGTATATCTATGAACGGCTGGTGCGACGATTACATTAAGTTGGAACACCAAGAATAAATGTACATGTCTGATACAAATATATTCCAAAATCATGCACTAAAGATTCGCCCTCGTACTTCGAGCACGAATGGTGACCAAAATATAGCAACACTAGTTTGCTTTGAGGGTTTATGAATGGAGTTGGCTGTCTCATTCAATAGAAAGCCAGTATGGTCCAAACTCATGCTGAAGTCGAATATGCCAGGTTGAAAAGGCGCAGAAATTGCAGCCAAACTATAAATCATGAGACAAAACATTTCGTTGCTGTTAACCAAGGGGGAATTTGAGATCGAGTAAAGAGGAATAAAGTTGAATACATCAAATGTATATGGTGTTCTCATTTACTTATTCTGTTGAATTGACATAACAAATTACTTTACCATCTTCCTACTAGACCTACCAGCATGTAATAGTATACTTCTTGCTGATGATAAGATTCTGTAGCGAGACTTTTCTTCCACTGAAATCCTTCCAATATTCTTCCTGTACAGTTGCAAATTTTTCGTGAATTATGGGTCCTGGAGGGTGGGGGGAACTAATGTATGCCATAATTCCATAAAGCAAACTCTTCTTAACATGTGCAGAAAAGGCAGGAAAATCGCTATGTTTGCTTTTATCTCTTCAAACATTACAACAAACAGTAAACATATCCAGAGAAATTATTGTGCATTATATGTTTATCTTTTCAGTGATAATTCTCTGCGCCTCGCAGCAGTCTGTGAGAGAGATTATGATTAAAGCTCACGACCTCAACTTTGACAACGGAGAATATGTATTCTTCAACATCGATCTGTTCACGAGGTAAGTCAAACTTGCTAGAATCAGCTTAATTCGGAAATTAGTAGAGGACTAAGAGGATTCATGGAGCCTAGAGCGAGAACTATGTGCCCCTCATTTATTTTTAACATGCTAAAAGCGTATGTGAATATAAAGACCTCCTGGCCACTGCACTACGACACTAGGATTTAAAAAAAAATGTAATCCATTTGCAGTTCTGTCCATTTTTTTTTTTGCCCTGACAATCAGCAAATGGAGTCAAGTAAACATAACACGTCAAGTTTAGGTTCGATTTCGAGTTGATTCTTTAATGTTTTTTTTGTGTTTTCCTGTTTGTATTCAGACAGCTTCTCATACATTATCGATATGTGTTTTGTTATATCTTATTTCTTATCCTAGCAGCGGATATTCCTAAAATCGCATATTATTGATATTTCCATTCAAGAAGCATTGCTATTTCCTGGGTAATTCCATTCTCATACATCTTTCCGAAATAAGAATCAAACTGACAATCTTGAATTGACCTTAGAATTGATATTAACTGCCTAAAATAGAACATTACCCATAATAAAGTGCTTTTCTGCTCTTCGAATATTTTGACTATTTATGACTTGCGTATTCAAATCACACTTTCAACTCACTTTTGAATTCCGCCTCATCGGTAGTGATTGCACGGACAAAGAATCTATTATTAATACATACAAACTTACAGAAATACAGGAAGAAAATAAATTCTGTCAATGTCGTGTCTATTCGACATCAAATTATAGAATTCTTCCAATATTTCCATAACAGTTTTACGGATCATTTTCTTAAGAATTTAAGTCATTTTTAGTACTATGGAAATCATCAGAGTAATCCTACAGATTTTCGCACAGACACTAGGAGGACAACAGAAGTCTCTACTTTAACAACAGGCGTAGTATTTATAAGTATTTATATCCCGAGTCGCTTATATAGAGACTTAAAGATCCACATCAAGAAATCGTTTGCAGTGACTTCATGGGCTTCAACGTCAATGTCACCTCCTGAGAATTCGGCGATTAGATACCGGTGTAGGTGCTGGTATTGCCCAGAATGAACACATTGTTCAAGCAATTTTTTGTTAAAGTGTTAAACGAAAAAACAGAACAGCAAACACACAGTTATCTAACTCAGGGGTGGGCAAACTACGGCCCGACATTGGATATTTTGCTGTCCTCAAACACATTTTTAAATAAACGGACGATCGTCAAAAATGATTTTTATCCTATTAATATTACACATAAATCCATTGGAATTTTAATTCGACCTTCTTATATGTTATATATAAAATATTTTTTTCCCAATTTGACATCATTTAAATATATATATATATATATATACATAATATTATATTCGGCCCTCCAATAGCTTTACAATTTTCAATGCGGCCCTCTGCACAAAAAGTTTGCCCACCCCTAATCTAACTGATAATATGTATATTGAGTCTTTTGGACTCAATTCCGACCACTCTTATGTCTAGTACTGGGTTGGTGTGGTCTTTATTCTTTTTGTTCCGTCATTTACTCATCTTTTTGTTCGTTTCGTTTCCACATATATTTACGTTTTGTATGTACTTTCTGACCTTTTGGCATCTCATTTCCATATTTCCGTAGGATACGTTTGTTTGTTGTGATAAATTTTTGCATTCGTCGTCTTGTGATGTTTTGTTTGTATCTTGATAAATACCTTTTGGTTGAAACGTTGAATATGATTTGTGTATTGTAATTCGTATGTTTTCTTGTGTGCGCATCATTACCCACTAGTTTTAGTTATAGTCTGTCGTGTCTGATTGAAACTATTATATAAACCTGTGTTTTACGTAAGTCTAATTGTTGTTACGTTTCACGCAGTTACGTTATATTGATTGTCCTATATGTGTACCAAAGTTGGCAGTGGATTACATGCCAGAATTGATCTCACACAAAACGGAAGCAACAACACAAGTCTGAGACAGCTGTCATCAAAACATCTGCCATGGACGAATGTTATTATTATGAAGAAATAACACCAGATCCTGATTGGAGATGAATTTTATTACTTTTCTGTCTTTGAAAGTTATATTTTTAAGATGACGTGTCTGAATTACGCAACAAATGTTGCCATATGTTAGAACCAATTGTTAGAGAAAATCTCTGTGTGGTTCACGACATACCTCCTGACAGGAGATATTATCTCTTCTCTGTGTGGTTCACGACATACTTCCTGACAGGAGATATTATCTCTTCTCCAGCACTATATACATTCCAGCCTACTCATGAAATGCTCTTGTTTTCCTCTACCATTTGTACACTATATTGCTTTCCTTTGTTGTTTGCAAGTTCAAACTATTACATCCTCATCTTCAATCCATGAAATATTGTTAATTTGTTCATGATATTGCGTATTTGTTTATATGAGATGTTATAAAGTACAAGATGTCAGAAACAGTCATTTCA
This sequence comes from Meghimatium bilineatum, assembly GCA_034231615.1. NCBI lineage: Eukaryota > Metazoa > Mollusca > Gastropoda > Stylommatophora > Philomycidae > Meghimatium > Meghimatium bilineatum. The sequence goes on along the minus strand of CM067317.1, from coordinate 17,430,317 downwards.
AGAAATTAAAAGATGTTCATATTGTCCCTCCGAAGAAGGATGTGTCTGGCCATAGGCGCAAATAAAATTGCAACACAACGCATTCCCATTGTATGGACTACACCCTGCTAGAAATCTAGTAGGGTCATGGTCCTGCTATAAAGGAGATCTAGCGGAAGTTTGATGATGAACCCTGAGGAAGAAGTTCATATGGTGAATTGTAAAGTATAAATCGGAGAAAGATTATTGGAAAACCACCGCTTCACCATCCCTAGAGTAGCATGCTTCAAGATATTTTGAAACAACCGGAAAGTTCAAGAGAGAAGAGACAGAGGAAGACACATAGAGAAAATTTCAGGATTGGTTGTCAATGTGGCACAAAATGATGTCACCAACTGAACGTATTACACAAGAGATAGAGATTTGTGGAGAAACATGATCTCATACGTCACTCGGCATAGAACTTCATTGATCTACGCCACTCGGCATAGAACTTCATTGATCTACGCCACTCAGCATAGAACTTCATTGATCTACGCCACTCGGCATAGAATTCATTGAATTCCTACGCCACTCGGCAAAGAACTTCATTGATCTACGCCACTCGGCATAGAACTTCATTGATCCCCTACGCCACTCGACATAGAACTTCATTGATATCCTACGCCACTCGGCATAGAATTCATTGATCCCCTACGCCACTCGGCATAGAACTTCATTAATCTACGCCACTCGGCATAGAACTTCATTGATCCCCTACGCCACTCGGCATAGAACTTCATTGATCTCCTACGCCATTCGGCAAAGAACTTCATTGATCTACGCCACTCGGCATAGAATTCATTGATCTCCTACGCTACTCGGCATAGAACTTCATTGATCTCCTACGCCACTCGGTATAGAACTTCATTGATCTACACCACTCGGCATAGAACTTCATGGATTCAAAGTATAAATAATCATGTATTTAAAAAGTAGTGATATTGATGGTTAAAATGGAAAGCGGAGATTATTATATGCCCGAACAACGAGTTAGTACGTTTCTCGTCTGGTGTATTATCTAGAATCTTCATTTCCTGAAGAATTACTCAGTATTTGCTTGTAAATGTGGATGTGCTTAAAGTCTAAAACACCAATGATAGCAACCTCTTTGAGATCCTCGAGGCTGACTAGATCGTTTTCGCGACGGCGGTGACCAACGATCTGCTGTTAGTTGTTTAAGCTTTTTTTAGGTGTTTGAAGTTCCAAAGGACGACAAAGTTTTTGTCACCATTTGCAGATAACTATCTCATCACCATAATTCTTGCCACTTTTTGAAGTATCTAATGTGAGATATCAAATTATTGAAGTCGTCAAGTAACTCTAACTTCAGTTTGTAATACCCAGAAAGTAAATATTTCTCTCTATCAATCTTTTATCACATACTCATATTCGCACATACACATACTCGTACATGCACACATTCACGCACACACACATATTCACACACACACACACACATACGTATACGCATACATTAAATACGCACACATGCATACACAGAACCGTAAACATGAAATTCTCAAACAATTTTACCAGGCAACCACCTATATATATATATATATATATATATATATATATATATATATATATATATATATATATATATATATATATATATATATATATATATGTATATATGTATGTATTAGCAAGCGATATAGCGTCGGGTGTCAGTAATAGCCCACATAAGTGGAATATTACGAGTCCATTAATACGGGGCAATATAGGATTCAATCCCTTTCTTTTCTACCTTGTATCTACGGCCTTGCACATTGTGAACACTGTCAAATTGTTTAAACTGAGAACCTTCAAGGAGCGTGATAGTCTAGTTTATAGTGAGTTTGCTTATTATACCGGGTTACGCCTTGCCAGGATCGAAACCACGCCCAGACAAATGAATACGGTACGTGATTTCTCGCCTGACACGACCGTTCCTCCAGTCCACTCTGCTGTAAATGGGTACATGAAGCAGGGATTGGGGGAGGTAAACACAGCAAGGAAAGGAACTGGCCATCCCCCTAATAGTTACTGCGGCGCAATACGTGAAGATAACTCTTCATTAATTGATACATCAATACAATCGGTAATACTCACAGACTCTGAAAGCATGCTACGCAAGATAGAAAAGTTCATGCTGAGAAAACAGTGGTGGGACTTATTGAACAACCCACTTGTTCAGAGAATTATATGGATGCACTGCCCTGGTCATGCTGTGGTCAGAGGAAACGAGAGAGCCGACTTATTGGCAGGCAATTCGGCTATAAACGACACAATGCTGAGAAGAGATAAAGCCGACTTGATCAAGGCAGTTATAAATTGATTTCAAGATGAAGACGATGTCAATGAGGCTGATAACGTATACATAAAAGAATGTTAGAAATTGAAGTATCTAGAGGGGAGGGAATGAAAAGTAATTCTTTTGGAAGGTCCCGAAGATCACACAATCAACACCTTACTGGGACTCAGAGTCTACATACACTGGGATGGCTGTTGGAACGGATAGCGAAGCACTTATAGGAATGCCCCAAGTGCTGTGAAGCCAGAATCTATTCAAGAATTAAGAACTCTTTATTAATCGCGACAGGTTGTTGTCATAGGAGATACTTTACCTGAAACAAATTAGACCACATTGTTTGACAAACAAACGAGTTATTTGTACCGCTCTATTCTCTACCTTCCCTGGAAGAATGTTTATAGACATAGATATTTGACTGAATCATCTAGAAGGTTCTATGTCTGCAGGAATATATTTTGGTCATCACTTAGCTCATCGTAGTATCATTTTTGTTTTATTAATATTATCCTTTTTTTCCACATTGATTAATAACTCTCACCATCTGGATCTATACTATTATGCAGTCACGTGACTAACTCACGTGCACAATTATTGACTTATGCTCAGCTGCCAAGTTTTTCTTAATTCTTATTTTCTTGAAACTGCTGATGTCAATGAAACATGTCAGAATAATTGTTTAACTCGATCAGTGGTAAATTCTTTTTTAGACGAATTGGTTGTTAGATCAGATTATTTTGTAATTGTTTTTCAATAAATTTATTATAAGTATTTAGCATAAAAATGTCTTAATAAATGTGGGAAGAAAGTGAATTTGTATTTATGGAAAATTTGTACCTTGTAGAAAGAGACGATCTTCTGAACCGCGGACATGCGTTCTTCGTGTTTATATCAGAGCTCTGAACATCACAACTAATAAACGCATTAGTTTACTTCAGTCATCCTGTGACACCTATTATTTTTTGTCGTGTGGGTTAATTTTTCTTTATTTGCATTAGACTTTACATGACATTTTCCATTTTTCCATTCATAAACAATTTCAAAATTGATAATGACTCCATAATGTGAAATGTTCTGCGTAATCAAATATGAGATGGTGAACGTTGCAATATAGGAAGAGAATGAAGGCTGATTAAAACACTATGGTGCAATATTAGAAGGGAATGAAAGCTGATTAAAACACTATGCTGCAATATAGGAAGAGAATGAAGGCTGATTAAAACACCATTTCATAATGGTTATGTATATACAATTCTTCTTCTTCTTCAGATTTCTTTCTCAAATTCCTGCTGGATCTCTCTTGTAGTAGGACAATGTTCCTACTAGATTTCTATCAGGGTACAACGCAGAAAATGCGTTGTGTCGCTGTTTTATTTGCGATCGTGGCCCGACACATCCGTCTTCGGTGAAATTATCATTCCAAATTATCATAATCTAGAACAAAATCAAAATAATACATGAAGTTAAACTATCCTAGTGAAATATGGAGGTGGGGAGGGTGTTGTGGAGGTGAACATGAAATGTTGTGAGTGGTGAGTTATGTGTGTATATTTTGTGTGTGTACCTGTATGTATATCCTGTGATACAAGGCTTCAGTTATTTGGCCCCAAATTTAGTGCATGAGATTAACCCACTAGCACAACATCTAAATTCAATATTTGTTCAAACACCAATATTTAGACATATTTTTTATATTTTTTTATGTTCACATTTGCATTTCATATTTTACTTTAAAATATTTTATATTTACACATTTTTGTGTCATGAAAAATTAGCATTTGTTTTGTAGAAATTTAAATTTATAATTCAGTTATACATCGCATGTAAATTGTTAGTGCTTACAAAGCATGCACTTTTATGTAGTGATCTCCCCTTGCATCTTTAACGTTTGACAACTAGATTAATATTTTAATCTGGGCACACTATTTCCTGGTTTCGAGAAATATATATGCGAACGTTCGAGAGTTAGAATTATATTTAGATGAATATAATAATAAATCGTAAAACTCATAATCCATCAAATGCAAATGGCTTTAAAATGTCAGTAGAGTCTGCATACATCTCCAAACCAAGCAAATTAACGCCGTTTTACTACCATCAAAAATGGTTCTTGATGACCTGTAACTGTTTATTTTGCTGTAGAAGAATATAGTTATCTTATATTTTATATAACTAATCTTTCAATATATATATACTGGAGTAGAAATATATCAAAAGCCTGAATCCTTCTTTTCGTGTCTCCATTTCGCCGTGCTGATCCACAGCACATTCTACAAGTATATCGCCCATGAATGGTCCAGCGTGGCGTAGTAATAGAACCAAAGATACAATAATAAGAAGAATTATATCTAACACATCGAACAGAAGCATTATATCTCAGCACACCAATAAGAAACGTGACATCTCAGCAGATTTATGAGAAGCATGACATCTCAGCACATCGATGAGAAACGTGACATCTCAGCATATTCATGAGAAGTGTGACAAAGCACATTGATGAGAAGCGTGATATCTCAGTAGCACAGAGAAAAACTTCAGTTTTAAATGGCAAAACAATAAACACACAGATGTCTAATTATAATCATACGTATCCCAAATGTTGCAGGGTATTACATGTCAGAATCGGACATTAACTTCGCATACACCAGAGAGATGCAATAACATCTGAAGTCTGAAACTATTGTCATCATCGCATGTGAAGAACAGCTAAATGATTTTTCAAAGATTGAGGCAAAATATAGTCACTCATAAACATGATATCACCATCTGATACCACGTCGGTCAACTGGCAAACAAGTAAATAAATTAAACACTTCGCCGCTGGGATCTCGTTGAATATAAGCGTCAATGCGTGACGCTGTGCTAGAACAGAGGAAATACATCCAACTTGATGCGAATATAATGCTGTACATTCAGGACAGATTACAGAGCACCTAATCCAAGATCTAAAGAAACGATTACCATTAATGCTCTGCTGGAGTCTGAGTACAGTTGTGTGTCCCGTGTTAAATCGTTATTTGAATAACCAGTCAATACAGATCTGATCTCAAATTTATTTCTTTAATTATGTTTGATCTCTTTGAATATTTGTGTTCTCTTGTTTAACATAGTAACTATATCGTGCAAATATGATAACAGATCCAGTTAACTGAATCTCCCAGATCGTGTATGGAAGAATTAATACCGTGTATGATATAAGACCTTCTGGTTAAGTGGATACCCAGTCTTCTTTATGACTCATTTGACTATTCCCATGATTAACATTAGATGTCACACAAAGTATACTGATCAAATCAATCAATCAATAAACCCGAAACCCTTCAGGGTCGTAGGGGTACCACATTGGATGCTTCAGCACACAGAGTCCTCCAGCGAATTCTATCCTCAGTGATGCGGATGAGTGTGAAAATATCTTGTCCTGTCCATTCCTTGATGTTGTCTGTCCATGCCTTTATATGCCCTCCACTGCTTCTTTCCACGTCGACAGTTCCCTGCAGTATTGTTTTGATAAGGAATCATGCCTGCATACATGTCCGAACCATGCTAGTTTTCGTCTTTTCACTATTGAAAGCAATGGTTCCTGAACATCCGCATACATCTCTACTTTATTTCTTATATACACATTAGTCTTATAAGAAATTCGTAGAATTCGTCTGTAGATTGTGTACTCGAAAGCCTGTAATCTTCTCGTCATGTCCGCAGTGATATTGCCTTATTGTATACTGATAGCGACCAATGAAAATGAATGAACTATTCACATGAGTCATTCAATGGATGGGTATCCACCTAGCTATTATGTCTCATATGGTATACGTCATAAAAGAAAGAACGATGTTCACATTCTTGGTTTGTTGACGAATATAAGGATACATGCAAAGGTGTACCCGAAACCGTCGGTAATATCTCTTTTCTGAATTAATTTGGACCTCTTTTGTTACGTTTTGATTATTGTTTGCTTCCCGGCTGGTCACTATTTATATACTTGGCTATTTTTGGCAAGCGATTCCAATTATACAAATATTGACCAACTGGATACCCAACAGGAGACTGGTCACGTGACAATTCTACATAAGAGGTCTGTAGTACTCTTGTTGATGGTCACGATGTACTACGAGGTTCAGCACGTCACAATAACAGTTGGCTGTAAATCAACATTGATGGGAATTCCCTTAGTTTTATTTCCTGGATATACGTGGGAAAATTGTCTGAATAACGGTATGACCAAAACTTAGTTGTTGTTCACACTATTGCTAAAAGTTTATAGAACACCAGTAGTACTCTAAAGTAACTAACGGCAATGCTTTTACAACCGTTATAGTGACATGACTCACGGCAACGCTTTTACAACCGTTATAGTGACATGACTCACGGCAACGCTTTTACAACCGTTATAGTGACATGACTCACGGCAACGCTTTTACAACCGTTATAATGGCATGGAATGAAATAGTTGTATGGCACAAGAGATACTTTTAACGCATTCGAAAATAAATGTCTTAAAAGACTTAACTATTGGTTGGGAATAATTCAAGTCAAACATGCAAGTAAAAGAAGATACCAAACAGCAATATGTTTCTACATCAGTAAAAAAACCATGGACTTATATCGGACACATACTTAGAATTAATGAAAACAGACTGCCACTACAAGCATTAAACTGGGTACCAGATGACAAAACAAAGTGGGCAAGACCAAGAGAGACTCTCACAGAACAACCATCAAAGAGTGCATGACTGTGGGTCTCAGCAACATGCAGGAATTATACAGTGACATCACATCGCCCAAACTGGAGAGTTTCTAGTTTCTGCCTTATCCAACGTGTTCGGTGCTGAAGGAACATAGATAAATAAACATATAGTTACATGACTCACGGCAATGCTTTTACACCTGCTATAGTGAGGTTACTTACGGCAATACTTTTACACCTGCTATAGTGAGGTAACTTACGGCAATACTTTTACAACCATCATAGTTACATGACTCACTGCAATGTTCTTACAAATATCATAGTGACTCAGAAATTATTTTACAATTGTTATAGTGGGGTGACTCACGACCAAGCTTTCACTACTGTTATAGTGACGTGACATTCTATTAATCTAACAACCCATTCTAGCAAGGTGATGCTAAAGATAATTCTTGAAAGAATACAAGCTAAATCAGAGGTATTGATAGCAGAACCGGCTGGTTTCCGTAAAAACATTAGTACCACAGAACAAATTTTTAACCTCAAAATATTGATAGAAAATCACTAACATCATCAATATGCTTTGTATCATAGTTTAATTGATTTCACAAAGGTATTTAATCGTGCGTGACACTAAGGTCTGCGATAGGTACTGAGAAAATGAAACTTCATACAAACATCATAGAAGTTATGGAAGTACTGTATGAATGTACAAGAAGTGTCGTTTTCATAAATGATGAAATTAGTGACTTTGACAAGACGGATATAGGACTGCGTTATTGTTTCTTACTTTCCCCAGTATTTTTTAATATGAATGTTGAAAATATAATGCAGGAAGCGTTCCAGGATCTTTAGACATCGATAAATTCTGGCGGTAGACCATTTTTTAACTTGCGTTATGACAATGATATCGATCTCTTGTCTGGTTCTAGATGTGACCCCCAGGAACTCGCCTCATAATTTGAGGAGCTTAAGTTGGAAATATGCCATGGATAAAGAAATAATAAAAGCAACATATTGGTGACTAGTGAAAACATGCAGGATCTCGCGCATATCCGGTTAAACGGTCACAAATTTGAAAAATTTAACATCACCAAATATCTCGTCTCTCAAATATATGATAATGGTAAATCGAGACGTGAGATTAAGCTAAGGCTCGAGATGACGAACGTTTCCATGGCAAGGCTGAATATGATTTAAAAACCTAAGATCATTATTGCAATAAAGATCAATCTATTTAGATCGCTAGTGCTAAGTATATTTGTATATGGATGTGAAAGTTAGACATTCAATGCAGACGCAGAAAGAAGGATTCAAGCTTTTGAAAACAGATTCTACGTTTGTTAAGAATTAGCTATATGGGACACACTAGAAATATACTTGTTCGGCAGCACATAAATATACATGCAGGTTATCAAGAACCACTTTTGGCAGTGGTGAAATGGCGTTAACTTGTTTGGTTTGGGCGTGCAACAAGACAGGACTCGATTTTCTAAATATGAATTTGAATATGAATTTCTAAATATGAATTAAATATGAAAATAAACAGTCGAGGGAAACTTAGAGGAGGGTTAGAGAAAATCATGTATTAATAACATCAAGGGGTTGTCTGTGGGTAATATTTTGACGTAATTTATGAATTTTAACAATTGTTGACAAAAAGGGGTGGGTAAAAATGTGATAGAAATTATTGACGTACTTTATGGACAGCCCATATGGACATTCTTTTCTATCTAATGATATCATTTCTAACTGTTCCTTTCTAACTGTTCCTTTCTTAATGTTCCTTTATAACTGTTAATTTCTTCCAGCTTACCATATATATATTTTTCAAATCTATTGTTCATGAATTCTTTGGTTTTCCTGTATCTGTTTCCCTGAGGTTCAAGGATAGAGAGTGACTTCATGTAGTATTTGCTCGTCAACTCGATATACGTCTGATGCAGTTCTTAAGTTCTCATTTAATTTTTATTGTTTGTTTTTGCAATCGGTATCACAGTGGATATTTTGTCATTTCATTTTTCGCGTTATATGTGTCCAAGGCTGTGGAAAATATATCTAGACTTAAATAAAACTAAAACAGATAGATCAGCCTCTCAAATTATAAATTAATACGAGCGTAAAATAACTGAGACGGATCAAATCCCCAGGAATGAACTGTACACAAAACCAAGGTAAATACAATTCTTCATAAACTGAGGTCGAAATTCAATATAGCGACAAAGAACAAAAAATATAAGTATATATTATGTCATTATTAGTAGATAATGATTTTTACTTTTTCTAACATACTAGATGAAATGCCCAGCGTTGCCCGGGCGAGAATAAAACAAAAACGAAAAATATAATATATTCATTCGAATAACGTTCTTATACATTAGCAATGACTGATATGTTTCAGTTCCTATACGTTAGAACTACGACATAGCATCGGCTTACACTCTCATTTGTAGGAATATCTTTAAAACAACAACAACGAAACAGAATAGCTCTTATTTTATGCAAAGACCGGTTCCAGCCTAAGATTTAAATAATGTTAATGCTCTACTGACTATACTGCAGAGAACATATAGAGTGAAAAATTAATCCATACAAATAAATGGTGCTTAATCGTGACGCGATCATTAATGAACTGATGAGTGAACAGTGTGAAGTGAAAATATATGACATTTTCATTTGATAAAATCTACTACCTAAACAATAGCAAAAACAGAGGTTGACACCGCAATATACCTGTTAGTGCATCATAAACGTTAATCGAAACACGCTTAACATTGATTAAGAAGCTACAATAATAATTTCTAGGTAGGTCTATAATCGTTATTTGTTTACGATCATGTGACTTTGACCTTTCAGCGATTGATTTTGAGACAGGTGTGAAACATTTCATTTTATACAATCAAATACCACCAAAAACAAGCTTAAATTCTTCTTCTTCTTCTTCTTCTTTCGTTCACTTGAAACATGTCTATATCTGTAATTCTGTCTCCTTAATAAAACTCACTGTCTTTTGTAGTACAATAGTAACCCTATGAATACATCGTAAAATTCTATTGAGTCTGATTAATTGCCGATAAAAATGCAATAATACATATTTCTACCACTCATTAGGCATAAGCCTTTAACGACATTTTTTTCCACAAATTATTGACCTGTGTTAATCGGCCAGAATTAAAAGAATACCCAATCATTGGTCAATTTTTGTCGGACACATTGACAATAATTCAAAATTTATTCTGCTAGCGTCATCGCCTCCTTCATTACATTTTCTATACGTTTGGCAATTTTTATTGGTCTACGTTACGAAATTCAGGAACGTATACAACATAAGAAAACAAAGAGCTACAGGGCGTATCCATTTATATATAGAGATATTTTTAACACACACACAGAGTGTGTGCGTGCGCGCGCGCGCGTGCGTGCGTGCACGTGTATACTGCATATATGTAGAAACACACAAGAACATTAGTTTCATCATGAAAACTGTAGAACAATTGTGATGATTGGGAAAAAAACATCTGATTCGATGTAATTTGTAACTATAGAATGTTGAAATGTAGTGTTTTATTTTAGCAGTTGTAACTATAGGATAGTTAGATGTTAAATGAGGAGCATGGTAGTCTAGTTGATAGTGAGCTTGCTTGCTATCACCTGATAACAGTGTGTCAGGATCGATACCACGTCCGGACAACAGCACAGTCCGGGCCCTGATTTCTCGTTTGACACGACCACTCCTCCAGTCGATTCAGCTGTAAATGAGTACCTGTAGAATGAGTTAGAGGAGGTAAAGACAGAAAATAAGGTAGCTCGCCACCACACCTAATAGTTGTTGCGACTTAGTACATAAGAGTTATCTTCATCTCCGACGGCAGGTTGCTGCCATGGGACCTACCTTTACCTTTAACCATAGTATATTGAAATGTAGTGTTTGATTTTAGCAGTTTGTAACTATTGGATGCTAAAATGTAGTATTTGATTTTAGCAGTTTGTAACTATTGGATGCTAAAGTGTAGTATTAATTTTAGCAGTTTGTAACTATTGGATACTGAAATGTAGTATTTGATTTTAGCAGTTTGTAACTATTGGATGCTAAAATGTAGTATTTGATTTTAGCAGTTTGTAACTATTGGATGCTAAAATGTAGTATTTGATTTTAGCAGTTTGTAACTATTGGATGCTAAAATGTAGTATTTGATTTTAGCAGTTTGTAACTATTGGATGCTAAAATGTAGTATTTGATTTTATCAGTTTGCAACTATTGGATGCTAAAATGTAGTATTTTATTTTAGCAGTTTGTAACTATTGGATGCTAAAGTGTAGTATTAATTTTAGCAGTTTGTAACTATTGGATACTGAAATGTAGTGTTTGATGTTAACTTCACTTGTGAAGTAAGAGCACACATAACAGCCAAGGTTATGGAGTACTTAATGATTGTTCGTTGATGTCGACCAGATAAGATCATTTACCAGTTTGAGCTTGTACCTAGACAGTACAGTTTCTATTTTAATAGTAATTACGTAGAACACACGTTTTTGTAGTTAAACGATCACAAATAGACTATCGAATTAACGATTACCATCTACTTTTTAATAATTGTCGAATTACTATTTGTAACAGTTAATTGTATTTAGTTAAAAATGAGTGATGTTCGCTTTGGGGACACACCATACGTTATAACCAGACTAAGAAATAGTACAAGAGGACCATTATTGCGCAGTGTAAGAGCCATATACAAAGATAATGAAAGTGTAGTTAGAACCACTGGAGGATTTACAAAGATATTTTCAGTAACATCAGGAGTTAGATAGGGGTGTGTCTTATCACCATTATTATTTATTATTTATACAGATAATATTACCAAAGCATTAAAAACACAACACAGACGCTTATCATCTAAATAAATGAATCATCTAACTAAACTACTCTTTGCTGACGATCAGTGCCTACTCTATAGTTCAAGTGAAGAGATGTAAGATTACATGTGACTACTCAACGATATTTTCCTCAGTAGTCACTACGTCAAGATCAACAAAGACGAAAACGTAAATTGTGTCTTAAGACAGAGAACCCAATAAAATAAACATAAAGATATATATTCAATAACTGAAACAAGTGCAATGATTTAAATATATTGGGAGCATTTTTTTTACAGACGGTGTAAGAATGGACAGAAAGCTCGAGACAAACCAACTACGTAAATTATGAACTTACACAAATTATTTAACACAAATCTAATCCAATAGACACCAAAATAAAATAAGAAAAAATTCAATCTGCATACCAACATTGTGTTATATCAATGTCAGACATGGGCACTAACAAAAGAAAACTTGTGAAATGAGATTCTAACAAAAGCAGCAAACAGAACAAGTAGAGATCTTCTGAGAAATGAGATTACAAGAACTGTTGGAAGAACATCAGTGGTCAAATATATTGAAAAACAGAGACTGAAATGATTCGACCACTTAATAAGAATGAACACTTATTGGCCAGAAGCAAGAGCATACAACATGAAAATGAACACAACAAGATAATAAGGAACACTAACATGAAGGTGGATCGAAGGAGTTACCAACATTCTGAGATGTCACAGTAATACTGCATATCAAGGGATCACACGTGCCATAGCCTGAAAACTGATCGTCATTCATACCTGTGACGCCTTAAAGCAGGGGTCAGGAACGCATGGCTCGCGAGCCAGATGTGGCTCTATTGATGGCTGTATCTGGCTCACAGACAACTTTTCGATTATAAAAAAAAAAGGTTTCTTTAGACTCCTTTGATCGACATATTAATTGCATATCAATATTTCATTCTACAAATGAGCTAAAGTCTACTGTAGCTCAGCATCAGAAGTCGCACTAATGGTAAGAAATACTCATTATTGATTAACAACAGCATAACAATGTTATTAAAAAGAATTCGGAAACATAATTATTGCGCTTTTAGTGTTGAAATTACACAAAATGCACACATTTACTTGAATTTTTAGTTTTAAACATAATGTATGGCTCTCACAGACAAAAAGATTCCCGATCCCTGCCTTAACGCAAAAGTAGAGAAAAAGATAATAGATATACTTATATATAAGAATATATATATAAGAAACACTGCTCTATAAAATATTATAATTCTCTAAAAAAAGAATACTTTCGTTACGTTAATGATAATAGTAGTACACATACACAGACATCTGATATATACATGAAATATCAGCGGCGTCACAGAATTGGACGGTTGTTACCACAAATATCCATGATTTCATGAACAGTATTTACGATTTTACGATGCTTCTGCGCTTTAGCCGAGTGATATTGAGCTCGCCTCGCAATCCCTATTCGTGGGACTAGGTGGTTCGCACAAGGACCATCTAAATTGTACTGGCGATACCATTATCTGTAGTAGTGGCACCTCAATAATTAAAAAATAGTTGAAAAGCAATGGTATGTTCAGAATACCCTTCAATTATTATAATGACCAAACTTTCATCAGAATAGTTTTGCCCTTTGATGTCACACATCGTCACACATCTTGAATAATGCGATATATTGTGTGTCTTGTTACGTTTACTTTATGTCACCAGCTAATGAAAAACACGTAAATGATTCAGAATACCCACTAAGATAAGTGACACTGATAAAGACCAGTACACAAAACTATCCTGTACAAGTACCTTTCTTTTAATTATACTAATGAAAATTGGTTCAAAACTGCAAGTTACGAAGGAAAATCTCTCTTTGTGACGAGTGTTATATTCATGTATGTATATATCGATATCTCTGCTACACGTCAAATCTCAGTAATAGCAAGTAGAGCAAATACCAACTCTCGATAAAAACAGTATAACAAATACCACCTCTCGATAAAAACTAAAAGTATTATTTGTGGACAGAGGTGAGAGATAATTATATTTAGATAATCAGGGGTGCAGGCATAACAAAAAGGGACAGGGCGCTTCGTCTTCTAAAAAAGGGTGTTTCCACAAAAATTTACCGGGGCAGTCAGATTCAACTTATCTTAAAAAACACCGCTTGGAAAAAGTTCCGGGGCATTGCCTGACAACAACAAAAATACCGAGGCACCGGTTTGTCGCAACTACTCCCCTATAGATAATAATCAAGTTTACTTTACACAAGCAAAACAAAAGAAACAATATTGTAGGATAGACGTCAACTAGTTAAATGTGCGAAACTGCACTCAATTCGTTCATTTGTAAAGTTCGTGTTTTTTTTTGGTGAACTAACCTGTGAATATTTGCAAATATTTTTAATTTGACAGTAATTCGGTGCAACTTATCAGAAGTTAGTACAAAGAAACGAAAAAACATAATCGTTAGGTTTGCTCGTTTCTTTTATTAGGCTAATGTTATCTTCTGGAAAAATTATTGTACATGCAAAACTATAACACATCATTGTGTTTATAACTAACAAAACTGAGATATTTTTATATTTCAATAATAATTTCCTGTCTCTGAGCAGAAAATTTGCATAGCAGTAACTTCATAGATTGACAAAGAATAATAGACTGTAATATTTTTCATTTTGGTATCACCGCTATGTGATGATATGACCCGGTGCAATCCCATCCCCCGCACCGACATAATGACGCCTCTGACTATAATAACAATAGCAAATATATCACATGTTTATGATACCAGTAGTACATATAGCAAAGTGTCAATGCAATTACCGAAGTGGATGTGATATTATAAGTTTCTAATGCTTAGCTTGAACTTCGGAAAATACTCTTACAAATTGCTCCTTGCTATAAAATATTCTAATGTTGTCTTTGAATACAATTTCTTGATGGCTCGCTGCTGGTGAAGAGAGATAAATTCTATCGATGTCATGGTAGGGTCTAGGTTCACAACCATTTATGTCGGCAAGCACCACCCACTTGCAATACTGAGTGTGTCAGCACTATAAAATGTAATGTTTGCTTATGCCATATGCACCGTTTTCGGCAATAAAAGAAGATAGATAGATAGATAGATGGATGGATGGATGGATGGATGGATGGTTAAAGATAAAGTAATAGTGACGGTGAAAGTGCAAAAACTGTTATATAACTATCTTTATTTCACCGTGCACACCCTGCACGCCCCCCCCCAATCGTTAATAGTAACAATTTGTTTCGTATTATGTAACAGAGTTTGAAATATAAAGGGATTTCATGATCGTTAAGTGCTCGCGAGAACTTTTTAATTTACATTTCGCAGGCACCACATGCCATTACCAGAGCACCGCGGTCTTTGTGAATATCGGGTTGATGGTGCTTGTTGTGTGGTATTAAATTATTGCTGCTGAAATAAAATTGTCTGTCACAGGATAAAATATGGTTTCCACTGCACGTTACTTGAATCCGTTGTTTTGTTCCATCAGACTTAAAATGATTGAAGGTATGAATTGAAGAACTAATGAATCATTCTCTCAGTTTATAAGGACATTTATGATTAATTGATTTAATCACTATAAAAATTATACAATTATCGAATATGTAAAAAAAAAAGTTACACAAAACAGTAATGGAATAATGTATTCTGGAAAGTTATGGATGTAGTAATGTGTGTAACTTGTGTATCCGTTGTCAGCACTGTCTCCAATCTAAGACCTAATGGCTAATAGGAAATCCAGCCTTTTAATATGATTCATTTGTCTATCCCCTTTATTTTCATTGGCTGTTACACAAAGTATAACAATAGTGACCAAAAATGATGAGTAATTAATAAGGCATGATAAATAGGCTTTATATCGCCAAGGGTCTCGCATGCATTAACGAACCCATACGTAGAGATAAAACTCCGTCTAGCCTGGTTAGTTCATCCACATGTACTCAAATAAGTTCCCATTTCAGTTTTCTTTTTCTTCATCTTCAGAGTTCATTCTCAAATTCCCGCTGGATATCTCTTGTAATCTAGTAGATTTCCAGCAGGATGTAGTCTAAAGAATGAAAAGGCGTTGTGTTGTCATTTTATTTACGCCAATGGCCCGACACATCCAACTTCTGTGGGATTTCAATAAATCATTGCAAATCTCAAATTAGTTTGTTCATTCATAAACTTCTCTAGTACTGTTTGCTGATAGAATAGGAAGAGAATAGCGGTTTCTTAAAATCTTTTATAGAGTGACATTTCATTTATCAATTAACAAGATGATGTTTATCCGTGGAAATCGACGATAACCATTCAGCTCAACTGAGATGATGATGATGATGATGAGGATGATGATGAGGATGAGGATGTCTGCGGTGTGCACGACTGTGACTAAGTGTGACTGAAATTGTCTACCACACTCTGAGCATGCGTGGGAGTAGTCTGTAGAACATTGGTCAGAGCAGCTCTTGCCTTCTTCTAGCACGTTTTTGTTGCGCAATTCAATGTCTGAGGGTTTTCTGCAGCTGCAACACCACTCTTGATTCTGCGACTCCAGTCGGATCTGTCTTGTTCAAGAATTCGTCAAGTATTCTCAATGAATTAGTTTCTATTTTATTTTGAAGTGTCAGGGAAAAAGATAAAACGTATAATACATAAGATTGTGGTTCATCAGAAGTCATTTTTTGCTCGAAGTGTTTTGACTAGCGGTGCCATTCAACCACTTAGAAAACATGTGAAACTCAAAAACATCAAGTACTAAGCTCAATTAAGTGTATTCGATCATGTTTCTCCACAATCTCTGTTTCTTGCATTGTTAATAAGTTCAGTTAGTGGCATCCTTTCATTCCATAGAGAAATAAATACAGCAATTTCTCTCTTTCTCTTCCTCTGAACGGTGATGCACTGCCAGCGTCTTCCTCTTACAACAGCTCTTGACACAAATTCTAAATTTGCTTTTTTCCTTAGGGAACTGCTGGCTTTAAAAAGTGTACATTTTATGTTCAATATTCTTCCAAGACACTTTGAAAATCAGAAAACATAGAAGTAATAACAATATATTACAATAACAAGCATTACAATTGTTACCTGCTGGTTAAAAAAAAAGAGAACTAATTATCTTTGTCTAACAGCGGTCAAGGAAGGACTGAATTATTTAATCTTACTAACATGAAACAATTACGCTATAATACGATCACATTTTCCTATTGGTGAGCTCTGGTTATTTGTGTAGAACCATATGTCCTGCTGAAGGATGCATCCGGTGAGAGCTTGTAAAAAGATCACACACAAAAAGTATTGTTAAATATATTTATCTACCTATATGGAACTATTTGTACTATACACTGTAATCTGTCCTCAAGAAAATCAAACCTGCAAATCATATTTTTTTAATATACATATATATATGTGTGTGTGTGTGCGCGTTCGTGTGTGTATATAGACATATGTGTGTACGTGCGTGCGTGTGTGTGCGTATGTGTGCTTACATGTGTGCGTGTGTCCTATGATATTCTGCCATCTCCCAATCTTGTAGTATGTGTATGTTATCTCAGTTTATACTACATACAATACTATGATGTACTTCATCCCTACACTACATTTAATACTCGGGAGCATTTGTATATATTCAAAATACGTACTGCCACATTAAAAAGTAGTCTCTAGTTCATGTTACTTACGATAAATGAGGAACTGTATAAGTACCGAATTATTCGAGGCAAATAGTATACTTATGTCGCTAGAAAGGAGCGGTTTCGTGGGCGAGAAAGATTGCTGGTCAATCAACGTTGTGCTGGGACAGTCAGTCAACTTGTAATGGTGGATACCCTCCAGGAGAGATCTGAGCACATATGGACTTGTCCAGAGTGGAGTGACGATGATCCAACGATTAACTAACTAACACTCAAGGACAGATCTGAAAACCTTGTCCGGAGTGTAGTGACTATGATCCAACGATTAACTAACTA
The DNA here is from genome assembly GCA_034231615.1 of Meghimatium bilineatum. Lineage (NCBI taxonomy): Eukaryota > Metazoa > Mollusca > Gastropoda > Stylommatophora > Philomycidae > Meghimatium > Meghimatium bilineatum. The sequence continues at coordinate 17,412,476 of CM067317.1, read as the reverse complement.
GTATACTTATGAATAGTTATGAAATCCTTTTATTTCAAAAAATATTTGGAACCCATGTTCGTAGGTTGGGTCAACCTAGAAGCCGCTGGCGTTCTCTAACATTTTCCCAGTGGATAGACAAATATAACCAGTTTGTTTGTTTGTTTTGCGTTCGCTCCATTGTAACCATAACGGATATCCGTGCTATTTCCACCGGGAGCGTGATTACGTTGTGCCACCGTTATATGACAATTCGGGTGGGCTACCCTTAGCCTGTGACAGCCTCTATATCTGTCTCCATGCACGCGTAGTGGCGACTCTTCGCCCAGACGATTTTTGCTCTCGTCTGACTCGCACGAGGTGTTCCACTGTCTATGAACTTGCCTCGTGTAATTGGACGTGCTGTGACTGTGTCCATTGGGTACTGAACCGTTTCTCATCCGTGAGCTTGGTTCCTTAAGGGGAAGAACTCAAAAGAGGAGGTGGACCCTGGCTCTTTCGCCCTCTTAGCCGAGGTGTCATTCACCGACATCGTGTACCCCTTGTCTAAGTTCGAGTCTCACACCACGCGTTTGAGAGCAAGGCGTTCTCGAGTGAGCGTCCTTGTCCCAATAGCGACTGAGCCCATCAGGTACTGAACCCTTTCTCTCTTCACGTGTATTTCCGGTGTAGGAAAACCTGACAGTAGAGTTGGGCCAGGGCTAAATCGTTGTCCCTTTTGTGCCTGAGCCCATCGGGTACGGAACCCTTTCTCTCTGCAAGTGCACTTCCGGTATAGGAAACTTTGACAGTAGAGTTGGGCCAGGACTACCATCGTTGTCCCTTTCTTGCCTAAGCCGGGTACAGAACCCTTTCTCTTCGCGAGCATATTTCCGGTTTAGGAAGGCTCGACATTAGAGTTGGATTAGGTCTTCTTGCTTTACCAGACGCCAATGAATGGGTCTGGGTCTCTGCCTGTAAGGAACACAGGTAACTAGATGCTCGTCTCGAGCTGACGGAGCTTGTAGTTCCCCTTTCCTAGAGACTTTTCACTTTCTATTTGCAGTTCGCGCTATCCTCTAGCGCTGTTCTGCCCTTTCATTGTTTCATTGTATTCGGTATGAAATCTATTTGTCTCTCGACCTTTATGAGCATTTTACATTGGCCGCCCCTCCAATGTTCGGACTGGACTGGCTAGCTTCACTGTATGTCGACAGTGTCGCTATATGTGGTGATGCTGGTGGTGTCGGAGATATTGTCTGTCTCTTGTGCAGTCAAATCTCTTTCCATCTGCTACCTCCACATTCTCGGACATGATCCCCAAATGATTTGGCCAGAATCAGCTCGAGCTGCTGTATATCTGCTGCCAGGGTGCATCGCGTGGAGGTACATTTGGGATCTTGGTTATCTGCTAACACTGGGTCCGCCTAGAGCAATGCGTTCCCTTTGCACCCCAAATATAACCAGAATCCCACGGCTCGAAAGGCAGTGCACTATAATTGCGCTACCGCCACTACACGTAGACGTATTTTCTTCTTTTGAACCAACATTTCAATACTGACCTACGAGCAATCAAGTCAGTCTCTTAAACCCACGTTTCAATACGCTGACATACGAGCAATCAATTTAGCCTCTTAAACCCACATTTCAATACGCTGACATACGAGCAATCAAGTCAGCCTCTTAAACCCACATTTCATTAAACAGAATTACTCTATTTAAAACTTTCGTTACTGCATATATTTTCCTGTAAAGGAGTAGATGGGGGCTTTCTTTGAGTTGTGGAAATAAAGGCCGCTTTGCCATAGTAGACTCCGCGACATGTACAGGAAGGATTTTGATTGTACTTCTGAAAGAAAAAAACCTGTTCCAACCGTGGATTGAACCCAGAACCTGAAGGGTCTGAGAACGGAGTCTTATTATATTTAAGTAACCCATTTAAACTGACCTTTTCTTACCTAGTCGTATACTAGTGTACAATCTTCATGTGCTCCTACACGTATCTTTAGATAGAAGGATATGCTACCTGATTTGCAGCTTCACGGTACTGGTTGGTTGTACACAATGATGTGAGTTCTTTCTATAGTAACATTCGTTTTATTTGTGTGTGAGCTGTTTTGGTGAAACATTGTTTAACTGTATATATTGTCCTGGAAGTAATGTTATGAAATGAATGTTTTAAGGAAGCTTTCATCAATGTTTGTGTTAGGTATTAGGTATGTTGATTATCTTCTTCGCACACCGAACACATCCATTGGTGCTCAGATCTCCGCTTCAGTAAATCTCTCAGTGTATAACGGCTGATGGTTCCGATTCTAAGTTTGTTCACTGCTCTTTCTGCAATCTTTGTCAGGGGTTCTCTACAGACCACGCCCATCCTCACTCCCAATTCGGGCAATGTTTGTGTCAATGTTTGTGTTTGCAACTAACATTTTTCATGGCGTCGCACATCTCGTAACATATCCTCTATCTAGTGCATACCTTCATTTCTAATGACAATCTCATACAGGATAGTTTTAGTATATACCTACAACATCTGAAAGCTACAACATCTTCATTGGCCCTGATATCCAGACTGATGTCTGGGTACAATGCATTGCTTTGTGTTGAATCATGTCACCCTGATTAGTTTGTTGAAGATTGTGTTTGTCTTTCATCTCAACTGATGTCAATGTCTGCCCTGAGTCGTCCTTCACGCTTGTACTGAGTTTCGTTTCTGTTTTCTTCTTCATTGACCTATGTAGCTTACAGAAATGGTGTAGTGCAACTCGCTATTAAGAATACATCTCATGGAGCTCCAGATCCGGATGGAATCAGGTACAGCTTACTTAAAGATACTGGGGAGAATATGCTAGCTAAGAGGACATATGATTATACTGTGATTCTGAAAACAGGAGTGATACCAGTACAGCGATTATAGCAATCTCGCACCCGTGCCAAAACCAGGAAAAGATGCGGCTGACATAAAAAGTGATCGCATCATCACACTGCAGAATGTGTACGTTAAAATTCTGGAAAGAATTGTTGCTAGATGCATAACCAGGAAACTAGTGATCAAAGGCGATTTCTCAAATAACCTAAGTTCATACAGGCTCAGAATATACAGTCACAGTTGCAGAAGTTCTTGCATATGAAGTTTATGAAGAGTTTCATAATAAAGAGGAATTTGTAGTTGCAGCAATAGACTTAGAAGATGTGTACAATAGTTAGTTACACTCATATTGTTGACATGTTACGGTAACAGGATATCCATCCGTGGATCATTAGCTGGATAGAAAATGAGCTATTCTGTAGACATGTTGCCATGAGATGTGGATACTGGACGGCTGAGATGAAAACAATATTACCTGTCTGCCACAAGGATCTCCTCTGTCCCCGGTGCTGTTTCATGTTTATATGTTGAAAATTACTCAATTGAAACCTCTAGCAATTGTAGAGTTCTAACATACGCTGATGGTATCCTATTATACGACATGGGCAGCAACAGAACAGATATATCTGACATTGTACAGAGTGGACTAGATCAATTGTCAATATGGTGCAGGACACAAAACGATGTGATAGATTTCTGGAAAGCAAGTCTTCTGCTGCTCCTAGAGTAATAATATGGTCAATGACACTGCCAGATGTCAGTTTCATGGGTTCATTCATTAAAAGAGAACAGGACATTAAATATCTTGGGATAACCTTTGAAAGAATTCTCTCATTCAACAAGCACATCACAAATATGAGTCAGAAGGTTAAAAGAGGGATCAGTGTTATCAAGGTGATTCGACATACAGCAATGGTTACTGTTTCTGCTTCTACAAGTGATGGTGCTATCTATCATAGATTATAGTATCCGTGTACTAACACTGTCACAGACACAAATCGATAGATCGGGAAAAAGTCGAAAATGAAGAAATGAGAACGGTACTGGGATGTACTAGGGATACACCCATCACAGCAATGAGATTTCTGCTTAATCTCCCCAGCATTAAAGTTGCGACTTCGGTAGCACAGGTTAGGTTGTACCTTAAAGTGACAGACTACAACCACATCCATTACACCAACGTCTAGATGAGTCAAAGGGAAACTAATCAAGCGGGCAGATCATAGACGGCAGAGGCTGCGAAGAGTATGTGAATTAGAAGAATAGGAAAAAGCAGTGAATGGGTGGAGGTAGACATTGAGAAAAAATCACTGACTAAAGTAACAATACAACTAGATAAAGCATGTCGGAAATGGATGGGTGTAAGAGTCCAGGTTACATTACATGAACTTGCCCAGATACACTCGAAACCACAAGACATAATTATATATACAGATGACTCAGTTAATAGAAATACAAATAAAACCGGTTGGGTACAGGGAATGCAGAGAATGGTGTCCCACAGCTGTGGAGAAAGAAGTGCATGCTTTAATCAGTGAGAATACCAAAGAGGGGGATGTGATTATATACACTGATGGATCTGTAATTAGGCATGTTCGCAGTGCTTGGGCCTTTACAGCTCAGTGCGCAGGTAAAACGATCAAGGAGGAAAGTGGTGACTTTGCAGTCACTACGAATAGTATGACCATGGAGACTATGGCGGTGACCAAGGCATTTGAGTGGCTACGCACACAGAAAGTAACGCAGGTCTGCATTTTGAGTGACTCTATGAGTATGATTAAGAAGGTACAAGTGGGTCTCGTTCGCGAACAGTGGATTGAGGCCTTGAGAAATGCGAGCTTGAAAGCGGTTACATTTATTTTCGTGCCGGGACATGTGGGCGTTCGAGGCAATGAAAGAGCGGATCAACTGGCATCGTGTGCGATTGTGGCAAAGGGCGATGGGGCAATGGATCGCGCTGACGTTTTGAACTCCTTAAGAGATATAACACGCGAGAGTGAGACTAATGTGGATGATGATTCCTTTTCAATGGCTATGATTAAAGATCAGGGATTGAAATGCGGTGTTGCTAGAGGTGAAAATTTTGGAGGGCGCAGAAGAATGATGGTCAACCAGCATAGGACCGGTACTGTCAGCAGAAGTGTGATGGCGGATACACTCAAGGAGAGATCGGAGCAACTATGGATGTGTCCAGTTTGCAGTGATGATGATCCGACGACTAACTAACTAACTAACAAATAAAACCGGGTGGGGTTTTGTTGCCTACAGAAACGGTTTGAAGTTGGTCGAAAATCTTAGAATACTCCACTGTCACATCGAGCATGAGGATAGAGATAGAGTGAGTTACAGCAGCACTTAATTGGTTGATAACTGAAACATCAACACACTCGGTAATACTCACAGACTCCTAAAGTATGTTGCGCAAGATAGAAAAGTTCATGCTGCGAAAGCAATAACTTTAATAACTCAATTGTCCAGACCATTCATTACATGGATATACTGCACTGGTCATGTTGGGGTCAGAGGAAACGAGAGAGCCTACTTATTGGTAGGCAATGCGGCGATATACGGTACAATACTGATAAGAGATAGACTTGATGAAGGCAGTAATAAATGCATTTCAAGATGAAGATGATGTCAATGAGGCTGAAAACGCACACATACAGAGAATGTCAGAAATGGGAATGTCTGGAGAGGAGGGAAGGAAAAGTAATATTTTTTGGAAAGTTCCGATGATCATGCAATAAACACCTGACCTGGACTCTTCATACACTGAGGTGGCTGATAGAACAGAGTGCGGAGCACTTATGGGAGTGCCCCAGGTGCTGTGATGCTAATTTCTAATCAAGAAGTATATACCTTCATTTCTAATAACAATCTCAAACTGGCTAGTTTTGTCCAAATTAATTTCCGATTCATTTTATTCCTCGAGAAAGGTAAGTTTTTAGCCTTGAGCTTTTGCGACACTCTTAAATATGAGATAATGCCACAACACGCAATATTCAGATCATGTCTTCGGGGCTGGAAATATGATCTGGTCGCTCTTGCTTGAAATTGTCATGTTTTTATTCACCTACGGGTAGCTCGACAAAGATGGCGTATTAAAGATAATGTTCAGTAGATTTATATTAGGTCTTCTGTATGTTTCTCATATGTAGTTGTAATACCGATTTCCTTGTTGTGACCAATTGGATCAACTTTTCTCAAAGTTCAGACTACAACCATACGTTGAGCATACGTCTGACGTGGGGGAAGTTGAAATCAACATTTAACGGGGATGAGGGGAAATTAGAAAATGATTGTTGCACTCATTTTATATTTTGATTTATATCCTAAAATAAAAATTGAGTATAAACATGTGTATACACGGTTTCCATAAACTCTGCGTCGTCTTCTCATTCACAGTTTGATATATCTACACAGCAAGTTCGGTTTTCTTAATAAATGATTCGGTATTTGAAAGCTGCTCAGTGCTCCCATACAGCCTTCTGTTAAAATCCGATATGTGGTCCAATGTTCCTATCTTAATTGGTTTAGTGTAATGCAGTCTTGCAGGATATATTCCGTGGTTTTTGCTGCCTGCCCGCATAGACACAAAAGTGATTGAAATAGTCTTAGTTTATTTAAGTAGCTGTTTAGTCTGTTGTGTCCTGTCCTCAAGGAGAAGATGATAACTTGCTCAGCTCTGTCTAGATCGTTGTAGTTGTCCTTTGAGCGATCGACGTTCTTATTAGTTAGATAACATTAGTTAAATAAGTTGGTTAAGAGAAGGTGACGTAATTTTTTTCTATGATTTTAATTTTGTATTTGTAGAAAGTAAATTATACAATGGAAATTAGTTAAGAAACGCCAACTTTATTAATACAGTATACAATTTTTTTTAAATAAATTGAGGCAATAAACAGAATACTAATATGCATAACATTATTAATAGGAAGAAATAAACAAACAAAATATTTATTGAGTTGATGCACTAAACAAAACTAATCATTAGAACACTGCAAACAGAAAGCGACAAACGATCGAATTCTATTACAGCTAGTAGTAGAACTGACACAGAAAACAATGACCTATACATATTAAGAGTACCCACGCCTTTTTATGTGCATTCACGCAACAAAGCACGAAACAACATATTACGTTACGGAAACCCATGTACACACATTTTCAAAGACGCGTTTTATTTTTGCAACATATACCTATAATAAATATGTACATTTTTTCTTTTCACTATTTTTCTGTTAAGAATCGCATGATTGAATGGCGATTGGTATTCGGACTATGGCATGTTTGGTCACTTGATATGCAGTAATATTGCGAACACTCAGGGCGTCGGTAAATCCTTCAATCCACACTCGTCTTGGACATCCTCTGCCTCTCTGTGTTTCCATTCTCATGTTGCATGCTCTTGTTGTTGGGCAATATGGGTTCATTCTCATTAAGTGGCCGAATCATTTCATTCTCTTTTTTGTAATGTATTTTGCCACAAATGTTGTTTCAATAATTTTTAATATATTCATTCTTCATATGGTCTCTGCTTGTTCTGTTTGCTGCTTATCTTTGACTTCTCATTTCACATGGCTTAAACATTTCTCTCGTGTTCTTTAGTTAGTTCCAGACCTGACATTGATAACACAATATTAGTGTGGAGATTAAATTTATGATTTGCGTTTTGGTTTCCTCTGTGATAGATATGTGTGTTAGGATTAGTTAAAGTTCATAATTTACGTACTTGGCTTTTTTCGAATTCTTGTTTCGTTCTCTTAGTCCATTATTTCGCGGTCTGTAAATGTGTTCTCAAGATATTTACATTACTGCACGTGTTTTATTTGGTGATAATTTATCTTCATGTTGATTTAAGGATTAATTATATATTTCAAGCACCTATTTATTGTAAACATTTTTACAACTTGTTTGACTGATATGCTGGGTTGGACTCATTAATATTTTGTTGTATGAGGGGTCCAAATAGAAAGGGGAATGCGCGCGACAGGAAAAGGCGCCATTTATAAATTAAACAAATATTGAAAGAAGACGTAGTTAAATTTCTTCTTGTGGCAATCTCGTGAAATATATTATCTGTATACAAAGACGCTGTTGATGTCTTTTGTATAATTCATAAATGTTCCTAGTATCAACGTGATCTCTATGTTTTCATGCTACACGCTACAATTCTATAGAGAATATGCGTGCACTCATTCCTACCATAAAGTTGGAAACTTATTTCCCTTTACTGACCTCGGCATGCAATTCCCCTTAATAAAATGCAGCTTAAACATAACCCTAACTCAACCGACATTGGAAACAGGTTGATCTCACTCAAGCGTAGTAATAAGTACATTTCAGATGTGTGTCACAATTGAAGATATATACCGATATGCATTATCTAGCGCTGTAAACATCAGTCCGTATAACTTTTCATTTATCGTTTAAATTGTTATTCCGTCGCCATTTCTTCTTCTTCTGCGTTCGTTCTCAAACTCCTGCAGATTAGCAGGATGTAATCCAGAGAACGGAATGCGTTGTGTCATGGTTTACAGCATTGCTGCGATTTCTGCGCCTTTCGGTCTGACACATCCGACTTCAGCATGGCTTTGGGTCCCTGACCCTATATGGAATGGGACAGCCAACACCATCCCATAACCTCCTTATTCGCCTTTTACGACATGCGTGGAAGGTAAATAGTGTTGCTATACTTTGCTCCCCTTTCGGGCCCCGGCAACACAAGGGCACCTTCCATCGCCAATGATGTTGATTTGTCCTTCAATCCTTCTATTCGCTAACATTTCATATGTCTTTCGACAAACAGTTAATAAATATTAATTTGTTTGCTCAGCTTATTATTAATGTTTATTTTTACTATTTCCTCTACTTACGTTGTACGTTGTCTTCAACTACTTCAGATTATAGCTCTCGACTTAGCGTCCCAGGATACTGAGAAGCTCCTATTTAGACAATGTGAGAAATTGATTTAAATATATATATATATATCACACTCTTCCAGTATCCACCATTCTTGATATACATTATAAAAGCGTGAAATTTTATATTGTTTATTCAACTGCTTTTAACTCGCCTTGAACGAAGTATTGACATGTACTTTCAAACAAAGTCTATGAAACAATCTTGTTGAACATCTAATGATAAAGTCAAGACACGTTACAACTTTCCCTCGCGAAATTGTCTAATTCTATAGAGACAAGTGATAAACCGTTTATCTGTAGAGCAGTGAAAGTCTAAGACTAGTGCCATATACAACGAGAATAGGTAAATCATACACTGTGGTACAGTATATAGAGTTATCAGATAAAGGACATAACAGATTGTGATTTTATCAACGTTTCAACCAGAACATCCTCATCAGGGGACGAACAGGTCTAGATAAAACACACTATGAGATGAAGTAATTAATATTTGCAAAATGTTAACTTTTCTTGTATGCTGCTGTTGTATATGACACTTGATTCTGTTCGCTAGAAGTCTAATGTTAACATTTCTTGTATGTTGCTGTTGTATATGACACTTGATTCTGTTCGCTAGAAGTCTAATGTTAACTTTTCGTGTATGCTTCTGTTGTATAGGACACATAATTCTGTTCGCTAGAAGTCTAATGTTAACGTTTCTTGTATGCTGCTGTTGTATATGACACTTGATTCTGTTCGCTAGAAGTCTAATGTTAACATTTCGTGTATGCTGCTGTTGTATATGACACTTGATTCTGTTTGCTAAGAGGCTAATGTTAACGTTTCTTGTATGTTGCTGTTGTATATGGCAGTTGATTCTGTTCGCTAGGACGCTAATGTTAACGTTTCTTGAATGTTGCTGTTGTATATGACACTTGATTCTGTTCGCTAGAAGTCTAATGTTAACTTTTCTTGTATGTTGCTGTTGTATATGACACTTGATTCTGTTCGCTAGAAGTCTAATGTTAACTTTTCTTGTATGTTGTTGTTGTATAAGACACTTGATTATGTTCGCTAGGAGTCTAATAAATTGTGAGGTTTATTAATTATCATTTATATTGTTATGATTAATTTAACTTGCTTTCATTTTACCTTCAGCAAAAACTCCAGCGAGCGACCATGGTTTAATGCCACAGACACAGAAGAGAGAAACCAAAAAGCTAAGAAAGCTTACGAAGCTTTGATGACAGTAACTTTGAGGAAACCAACCAATAAAACATATATGGATTTCTCTAGGGATGTGAAGATAAGAGCAAAGAAGCTTTACGACAATTTTACTTATGGAGAAGATGAGGTAATCATATTGTGTTTGTTCATTTTTTCTACATCTCTGTCATCTGTATATTTCTGCTCTGAATGTATCATCTATGTCTTATGATCGAGCTGAAATATATTTTTTTATTTTGGGGGAGGGGCGTTCGTTCTCAAATTTCCACAGGATATCTCCTATAGCAGACAATTATCTCATAAGAATCCTATCAAGATGTAGTCTAAATGTTTACAAAACCAACATAAACGTGAGAAGCACAATAAATATTCTTGCAGGCCAACAAGAACATCTCAAGACAGTGGTGAGGTATTGCTACTTATGTGGTTTGACCACGTAATGAGGTACGATTCTCTTCCCAAAAATATCTTGCAAAGAACAGTTGAGATAAAAGACGAAGAGGAGATCAGGGGAAATTAACGATTGACAATATTAACGATTGACAATATTAACGACTGGGCAGGATTCTCCACACTCAAATAAAGAACAGATAACAGAGGCATGGCGAATTTTTTGTGTGTTGATTTTTGCAGTGATACCCCTACGACCCTGAAGGGTTATGGGTTTGTTGATGAGTTCAGAAATGGGAAAACGCTGTGTTGCCGTTTTATGAGCAGCGATGATCCGATACATCCGATTCTGACGTTGGTAACTAATACATTCTGTATTTTACTACTTTCACTGAACGGTGATCGTCTGTAACGATATACTAGTACAGTAGATCAACCATACGTGACAACTGGTTCTTGTATTGACACGCCGGGCATCCAACTGAAGGCAAACAACAGTCACGCATGCTTGACAATTTGCCGCTGTCTTGCATCATTACCAATTATAGATCTTATTTGCGCGTTATTTGATTTATTATACAATTGGTATGATTTAAGTGTGAAAATAAACTATGTTGTACTCTTAAACGCAAGACAGACGGCATTTGAAGTTGTACCCTGTGTCATGCTCATATTGTTCGTCAGCAGTGTTTCTACAACTAGTTGTGTGTAGTTTAGTAGGAAAAATTAGTCTGCGACTAAAGTTTATGACATTAGAGCAGATCACAAATACGATTTTTAAGTTTTTCTGCAATGAAGCTACTAAACTATTTCATTCTACTTCAAACCCAGAGCAGAAGACTATCCATGCCCTGGTGATAAGTAAACGATTATTGGTTGGATAGCGAAATCTGACATTTTTAATTCAAGTCGTTTATACACGAAAATTTGTCCACGGGGGGGGGGTTAATAATTTTGGCAGAGAGTATATTCAAAGAGAATTTTGCACCCTATTTCACAATAATTTAGCGATGACATTTAAAAAATTGAAAAGTTGAGTAAGAAAGAATAGTAACTTTAATGTTTCCAATTATACCATATCAAGGACTATTAGGAGTTTGGGATTCACTTTTAGAAAACATGTCGATTGTAAAATCCTCATTAGTGACAAGCCTGTTATTGTTGCATGAGAAGTAAATATTTTCACGCGATATCAGATAAATAAGAAGAGATTATTATGATATAGTATATTTAGATGAAACTTGGATCATTACAAACCATAGTAATGATCGATAATGACAGTTATCGGATGGGATAACTAAGAGACTAGTACCAAGCAGCAAAAGACATCGTTGAATAATTGCACATGCAGGAAGTAGTAATCATGATTTTTTTTAATAATACTGATTTCTTTCATAAGCCATAGATACTAGAAATAGATATTATCATACATAAATTAATGACAAGATAGTTCAAGATTGGATTGTAAATCAGATTCTTCCTTCATTGGATAGACCGTCGTGTTTGATAATCGACAATGCTTAATATTTCAAAGCTGGGGCACCAGAAGATAAAGTTCCTAATTCATCACGTACTTCATTCATTCATTGGGTGCCATGTCGGCTGGCGTAGGCGATCATGGCTGTTCACACCTCTATATTTTCGGTATTATCTGTCAAGATCGCTGTTGTTTCCTTTTCGTGGCAAGGTTGTTAAACTGTCTAATATTTTCTCACGATGTCCCCCTCCGTCTCTGTTCCTTCATATTCCAATCTTTCATATTTTCTCCAAACCTCATTGTCTCAAAACGTGGCCAAAAAAGCAAGATTGTTTTTTTCGTATATTATCGATTTAGTACTAAAGATGTTACAAAGTTTGACTAAAAACAACATTCCATTCAACACAATGTTCCTCAAGCTTGAATTACTTGAAATTGTGAAAAGGACACATCATACAAAGATATTTCACATAGACAGGGCAATCCAGGAAATGTTACAAATGTTTAAGACTGCAGTCTTACCATTCTCACTTACACCCAATAAAATGTGTCAGTGCTAACATTAAAGAACATGTAGCGAGGGAAATTTGTAAAATAACGTGGTTATGGAAAAACAACAAAATATAAACGAAATTTCTAATGCTACGAACTTTTACTTTTCCGGTTGCAACATACGGCTGTGAAACATGGACCATAAGTAAAACAGCGGCATAGACAATGCACGCCTTTGAGATGAAATCCTACAGAAGAATGCTTAGAATATCATGGAAGAAAAAAAGAGAAACTCAGATATTATAAACATATTGAAGATTCCAGAGTGTTGGTTGTTAAACACAATAGCAAAAAGAAAAAAAACTCCACTTGTTTGGTCATATAAAGAGACACAACTTTTTCGAAAGTCAAATAATGGAGGGCAGAGCACCTCGACGGAGGAGGAAAGGTACACTAAGAAGACGATGGACTAACGACATTAAAGATAACATGAATACGTCGTTGGAAAGTGCAAGCTCATCGCCCACGAGAGAGAAATGTTCAGGAAGTTCATTGGAAAGACAACGCTCTGGAGAGAATACATCCCATGACACAGCAAGGGAAAATGGAAAGCTCAAATTCAAAGATGAAATACGCACAAATGCCGTCATATCTAATATAAGTAAATCCAAGTAGGAAACATGAGGATAAATGTAAATAATTCGTACAGCCAACGGGAATTGAACCAGGTCCTTTCCAAGCGGCACTGAATCACCTTGCAACGTAAGTAAATGGTTTTCGTACTTGACCAACTACATCCCCCAAATAAAGATGTGATCTCGTCAAGACATTCAACATGTGTACGCAATAAGAACGGACCAATCGAGAAAAGGACTATTACAAGAACAATGACCATCCCATACAAGTATTTAAGTATCCGCAGATACACAGACACAGAACATTCATATTCGTACTACGAGGACATAAATGTCTTCTTGTACACATAAATAACATATAGACAGAACAATATTGCTTCAAATAATATCTTAAACAAGTAAATCCAAGTAGGAAACATGAAAATAAACGAAAAATAATTCTTACAGCTGTCATATCTAATATAGACAGTGATTATTGGAAGAAATGCAAGAGTCATGTGTTACACGAGGAAGAGAAATACTAGAAGAATGATGGTTAGTCCTCCATTCAGCCGAGATTGGTTATCAATTTCTCAGAGACATCTGATTATGATTCGAATTAAGTATAATTTATTTAAAGATGACGTAACTGTTATTGACAAGAACATTAGAGGAGCAACGTTCCACTATGATGTTTATGAACAATAAAGTGGTGATGCCGATAGAAATAAGTAGATCAATGAAGGCTTCCCGACAACGACATTTTATCTCTTTGTAGTATACAATTAACCCAACTGATACAATCACTAGGATCTGAAACAGTTTTGAAGATTCAACAGGTACGACAGCTTCCTTGTAGCATTAGTATAATTTTCGAAGAGGTAAAACGAAAATAAATAGGAACATATTTATTATTTAGTCATTATTCGCTCTTCTATTAATGTGAATCAATAATTGCTAAGACTTCAGAAACAACAACTGTTTACAAATATGTACAAATAATTTTAAAAAATAAAGAAAGAAACTGTCCACCATCCTTTACACCACAATCTGGAGAAGACACAGGAACAACGAATCAAACGCAGAATGTCTTGGATGCCAGAAGCAGATGACACATTGCTCAGAGTGTGTGAATTGGAAGACGTAGGAAAAGGCAGTGAATGGGTGGGGTGGATAAAGAGAAAACGTTTCTGACAAATGTATTATTACAACTGGCAAAGCATGTAGAAATGAACTGATGTCAGAGCAGAGGTGACGATACAAGAACTTGTCCAGATGCACTCACAACCGCATGATATAATCATATAGACAGATGAGTCAGTCAACAAGGAAACAAATAAGTGTGAATGGGGTTTCGATGTCTGATTTTAAGACTGAGAAAAGGTGCTTGAAAAATTGTCTGTCTACTCCACTACAACATCGATCAAGATAGTAATTGAAGTAGAAGCGATGACTACGGCACTCATTTGGTGACTAAAATATCGACTTTGATATTTTCCAACTTTCAGAGCATGCTGGTAGAGATAGTAAAGTCAAAGGGAAGCGAGCAAGAGGTAGGCAGATATACCAGTGGGAGAGTAACATTACACGATGGACAGGTTACAGTCTAGCAGAGTGCACCACCAAGACAAGAGACAGGAGATGTTGGAGATACGTTGCAGCCAACCTTCGTTGCGGAGACGGCACATGATGATGATGCTGGTAGAGACAGAGAGGTGTATGTTAGGAAAGGACTATGTAAATTAAACTGAGTAACTGGATTCTCTAAAGTATTATGGCTATACGGGGATCAGAGGCAACGAGAGAACAGACTCATTGGCGAGCAATAATGTGACTGAGCGCACAGTATTGAAAAGAGATGTGATCGATCTAAGAAGGGCAGTCATTGACTTACTATGGGCTGAAGAATTCGATGTTGGATGTGAATATGTGCACATACAAAGAATTACAGATATGGGGATACCCTAGAGTGAGGGGAGTACTGAGCCCTCTCTTGAAAGTTATGAAGATCACATAATCAGAATTTAACTGAAATTTTTAGTCTGCATACTCCTGGATGCCTGTTGTAACGGAGTGTGGAGCATTTGCGGCAATGTCATGCGTGTCATGATGTTGGTTTTAATCAAGAATCAAGTGTAAAAAGCAAATCACAAGTGTTACACAATGCAGCGCGATTAAACGTATGTGGACATTTGAAGACATAAGTGAGAATTGTTTACACGTCAGCAATAATTACAAATACATGAGCAATAATTGTAAGTACGTGAATGATCATTGAAATACATGCGTTATCATTGTAAATACGTGAGTGTTAATTAAAAGAGACGTAAAATTATACGGTTAGAAAAAAAAATAATGATAATTGGGAAGATATGAGTGATAATAGAAAGAAATTGCGATAATTGGAAAGTACATGAATGATAAATGAAAGACATTATTTATAAATGGGAAGACATGATTGATAAATGTGGAAGATATGATTGACAATTGAAAGACATATATGATTTTTTGTGGAGATATGAATGGTAATTGGAAAACAATGAGAGATACTCATTTATAAGACGATAACAATAATTAAAACGACATGAACGATAACTGATAACATATAACTAATAAATTCATAAAACAGTCATAATAACGACACTACTGGTGTATAATGTTTGTCTGCTATTTTTGGTGTTTCCATTGACTTTGAATACAATAGTTGCATGCTTGTCTCGGACTGTCCGATATTGTTCTTCCAGCAAACATTATGCTGTTTCCACATCCTGATCTCACAGTCCATATATTACAATTGTAGAGCTTTTAAATATATATAAATGTGCATCTTTATTAATATATTCTTGGGAAATATGGACAATAAACAGCTAGATGACATAATCAATGCCTCTGTTATCTGGAAAGACAGTATAAAACACTAAGTAGATCTTTGTTGAAAGAGAAAAGGAAATGGTATGTCAACAATATGTTAAACAGTATGCTAAAGGAAATCAACATCAAACAAAGAAAATATGGATATATTAAAAGACATGATACTTTTCTTATGAAATTAATTGAAGTGGCGCCGAGAATGAGAGAGATACAAGTACATGTAGGAAGGAATCATGCTGAAATCAGTAACATTAAGTCAGTGCATCATAACTGTAAACAAAAAAGTTCAAAACGAACTGAAGGCTACAGAGAAAATTATTGCAGATGTTCTCATTGATGCTGGAGTGAAATGATCATTCATAGCAAACATTAGTGGCAGACAGTCAAGGTTTTTCTAGGACATGTGGTGAAAAGAACACATCTTGAACACTTAACCACAGGAAAGATCAAGTGGAGAAGAGATAGGGGACAACAAAGAGAGAGGTTGCTAGATGGACTAGTATTATGGCACGTTATAAGTTCACTAACCGAGCTTATTGACAATACAAGAGACAGAGAGTTGTGGAGAAACATCATCTCCTACGCCATTCGGCATGCACTTGATTTATTGATTGATTGATTATAATGGAAAGACAGAGGTTGCTTGAATTCCTCGCAGTCAAACTTCCATGCAGAGATTATACTTGATGATGGAGATGTTAAGATATAGCTGAGCTGCGTCACATAATATTGCTTGTGTTTGCAGTGTTTTAACAGTGATATAAGTATGTTTCAACTGGTATCTGACCCTGCTGTTATGTGTCAGTGTGCTATTCCCAGCTCATTTTATATGTATAATAACGGACATTTTTTAATAATAATCGTTGGCCTTGAATTGCATTTGTCAAAAAAACTAAGAATAGATAGGAAATATTTCGCACAAGAGAAACCCCTATCATCACAGACATTGTTAATACAAAAATAGAGCAAGAAAACACTATAGACACATTCACCAGCATAAGCTCATTTAATAAGTAAGTTATGAAATACATGTGATACATAAGTTATAGTATTCATTTAATAAGCAAGTTATGAAATGCATGTGATACATAAGTTATAGTATTCATTTAATAAACAAGTTATGAAATACATGTGATACATAAGTTATAGTATTCATTTAATAAGCAAGTTATGAAATACATGTGATACATAAGTTATAGTATTCATTTAATAAGCAAGTTATGAAATACATGTGATACATAAGTTATAGTATTCATTTAATAAACAAGTTATGAAATACATGTGATACATAAGTTATAGTATTCATTTAATAAACAAGTTATGAAATACATGTGATACATAAGTTATAGTAGTCATTTAATAAACAAGTTATGAAATACATGTGATACATAAGTTATAGTATTCATTTAATAAGCAAGTTATGAAATACATGTGATACATAAGTTATAGTATTCATTTAATAAGCAAGTTATGAAATACATGTGATACATAAGTTATAGTATTCATTTAATAAACAAGTTATGAAATACATGTGATACATAAGTTATAGTATTCATTTAATAAACAAGTTATGAAATACATGTGATACATAAGTTATAGTATTCATTTAATAAACAAGTTATGAAATACATGTGATACATAAGTTATAGTATTCATTTAATAAGCAAGTTATGAAATACATGTGATACATAAGTTATAGTATTCATTTAATAAACAAGTTATGAAATACATGTGATACATAAGTTATAGTATACCATTTAATAAACAAGGTATATAATTCATTTGAAAGATAAGTTATGGAATTCATTTGATAGACAAGTTATGGAATTCAGTTGATAGACAAGTTATAGAATTCATTTGTTAGACAAGTTATAGAATTCATTGGATAAACAAGTTATGGAATTCATTTGATAGACAAGTTATGGAATTCATTTGATAGACGAGTTATGGAATTCATTTGATAGACAGGTTATAGAATTCATTTGATACACAAGTTATGGAATTCATGTGATAGATAAGTTATGGAATTCATGTGATAAAATTATAAAATTCATTTAATATGAGATGGCGTATTGTATCTACTTCTCAGTTCTATTCTAAAATCCTGATTTCCAACAAAATGAGCTTGTGCTCATGTACTTAATGGAAAATAAATAAAGATATTAAAGTACATTTGCATATAATTTATAATAGTATTTATTATAATAAAATATGTAAATTAATATAAAAAGCACATTTACAGACTTTACTCTTAGACCTTGATGAATAACGCTTATGAATAAAATGTGACAGATATGAGTAGAAAGTATGGGATTCTAGATTCTTGATTAGGAGCCAGCTTCAGTGTACTGATATTCTTGTAACAGCTCAGCTTATATCAGTCCATCAGCAGTTTAAGAGAGTATAAGCTTTACGTCCGAGTTCAGAGAGCGATGTAGTCTTCTGGATAAGGCAGGAATAATTGTGTTATCATTTTATCAGAAAGGACACACTTTTCCCCTCTCCCTTTGTCATTTACATTATTATTATTTGAACATCTACATCAGTGACTCCCAAACGTGTTTGTCCCGTAGACCACTTGCCGGTTTATTTTTGTTATCCATAACCTTCCTAATACTAAATTTTCCTAAATATATTAACTTCAAATGCGTGCTTGTTTTTTGCACAGCGGACACTGTGTTGCTTACTTTAATAGGGTTTTATGTAAGGTGAACAAATGCAAAAATCGTTTTATGTGTATATATATATATATATATATATATATATATATATATATATATATATATATATATATATATATATATATATATATATATATATATATATATATATAGATATATATATATATATATATATATATATATATATATATATATATATATATATATATGATTACATATATATATATATATACGTAATTTCTATGTCTATTATAAGTATTATGTACACACTATATATGTTATGAGTAACAAAACATTTACGGTACGTCTAAATGTTGTAGGTGACCTGCCTAAATGGGTTCCGCTCACGTGGACCTAAATTTACATTTCTTGCACCCCCAATTTTTCTTCTCGCTGACATGGACCACTGCAAGTCGAAATCGGCCATTGGAAGTCCATATAGACCACTCTGGAAACGTATGATCTACATTGTCTCTTTCAGCCTTCACTTATAATTTGTTATTGCTTCTATGGCTGTATAATTAATGCAGCGTTTTTCCCTTTCTTATCACTGCTATAGACCAGCCTGCAAATACGTTAGCCCTTTCTGTGCGTCTTCATCTTCTTCAGTGTTCATTCACAAACTCCAACTGGATTTCTCTTGTAACAGGACAATGATCCTACAATATTTCCAGTTGAATGTAGTCCAGAGAATGGAAATGCGTTGTGTTGCCATTTTATTTGTGCCAATTTCCCAGCACATCCGTCTTCGGCGGTCTGTTCTTCTGACTACTGTATGACCTAAGCGGTATATTCATATGATGATTAGACGTCATATAAAAGAAGTATCTATTGCTATCTTGCCATGCATGCACACATCTTGAGTAACATGTTATGAAAGTCGGATAGCATCACTGTATGTATTCGTGGTTACGTCGACATCCAAGTTAAAGATCCGTTGTCTCCAAGTCTGTTCTAGTTCTCATACTGGATATTGTTGTAGATCGGCAATATATCTCTCCGCAACTTTTCTACCGTTTTGGTACTCGACGAAACTCCATCTACTATTCAACATCCGTGTAGATGTGTATGTAATGTTTGCCATTATTCAATATCCGTATAGATGTGTATGTAATTTTTGTGTTGTGTTTGTTGTCTTAATAAAGGCATTTTGATCGAAACGTCGATTTGTGTGCGTTATTATGTGTGTCTCCAGTGATTAGCCCATCTTAATTACTCTGTTCTTGAGTTTGCCAGTTGAATTTCAGTTTTGTACAGTATGTACATTTATTTATTGTTTGCCACTATTCGACATCCGTGTTGATGTGTATGCAATGTGTGATATGCATGAGACTGCGGACATAGACTTTACAACCTACACAGATTATGAGTGCATTTGTGTCATCAGTAAAACCATGCAATAATATAAACTTGGTAATCAGCAAATGTAAGCATGCATCTTCTGCATTTTCTTCATGCATCATGCATCTTCTCACAAGATGTATATATGAAACCACAATGTGCTGTATCGTGACTTACTTGACTACGAAATGTGTTAATTTCATGTGATACGCCAGACTTCTGCATGGCTCTTTTGGATCACTTTGATTTGTTAAATTGGATAGCCAGCTCTACCCACGCCTCCTTAATCGCCTCCCACTTCTGTGCATAAGAGGTAATAGAGTAATTATTTTCTCTCCATTTGGGCCACTATGGTATATGACTGAAGCGTAGACCATGATGGTACATGGTGGTAGCATAGACCACGATGGTACATGGTGGTAGCATAGACCACGATGATACATGGTGGTAGCATAGACCACGATGGTACATGGTGGTAGCATAGACCACGATGGTACATTGTGGTAGCATAGACCATGATGGTACATGGTGAAGCGTAGACCACGATGATACATGGTGAAGTGTAGACTACAATGGTACATGGGAGAAGTGTAGACTACCAAAGATACCTGCAAATTGTTGCAGACTTTGGCGTTACTGAATATCTGAACATAAAATGTTGACACATGCCTACTAGCAAACATACGCACACAAATAGACAACCTCAGACTGAGTATATGCATACTACAAAATTCCGGCACATGCCTTCTAAAACACACACATACACACTTACACACACACACACACACACACACAGACCACCTCTGATAGGAGGCCTGAAAACATCCTATATCGCTAGCAGTTGTAGTATTCTAGGTATGAAAGATTCGGAGAAATCTCTTATTTCACATAGTAAACAAGAGTTTCATCGTTTGTAATTCCTGGTTATAGAAACAAATACGTACTTCGGTCTGTCCTTAGATATATATTATGAATAGTAAAGTAAAGTAACCCATAGCAATTATTAATGCCGTAGGGGTGTGAGATGTTAGCGATCTCACATTTCAGAGGCTCTGCAAATGAGGGCAGTAGCCATTTCCTCTCCCTCGCAGTTTTTATTTCCCGGATTGATTAATCCGGTACCCATTTAAGCTGGGTCGATACTACGCTATTCGGCTCCCGATATTATCAATGCTGGTAGCTAATGATACATTTCAATAGTTTATTTTGTTTAAAAAATGTCCGTTTATGACCTGAGCATCCATGACATCCATCTTCCAATCACACTGATGTATTATTTTTCTCTAGCAACAGTTTCTTCCTGTGAAGACGTCAAAATATAACTCTTATTACGAATATTTCCATTTTTTCCTCTCATCTTTCCAATAACTATGTTTTTACACTGTTCATTTCTTTTGTATTAATTAAGATTTGCATTTCAAAACTGAAAAGTGTTGTTGTTTTTTGTGTGGATCATCCACATAAAATAGTTGATGCAGAATGATCCGAAATGAATTGATATCATTGAACAAAAATACATTCAAGAATTTCATTTTTTATATTCAAATAGAATAATTCACATAATACAAGACAATAATGAAAAGCTATTTATCCAAGAGTGGTTTCACAACATTACTGTAAGTTCTTACGTGGAAGAATAGGGTAGACGCGACAGTACGGAGGAATCTATTAAGGAAGTGAGGATAGATGTGTTAAACGCTATGTCCGCCCTAGACAATTATCATAGGGCCAACCGTGGCATTAAATGTCCAGAAAGCACGAGAGTGGTACATCTGGAAATAAGTGGAAGGAAAGAAATGTATTATAGAGATCTATTATTTCTACTATGTTGTATGGCTGTGAGGTTTGGACATTTTCTGCGGATATGGAGAGAAGACTACATGCCTTCGAATACAAATATTACAAAATCTATGAATTTCCTATAGAGAGCATAGGACAAATGTGTACGTAAGAAATACAATAGAGAAGCATACAGGTAAAAAAACCACTATTTCTTTCAACAGTGTAACGACAAAACGTGCATGGTGTAGACACGAATGTCGGCACAATTAATTGTCAAAAACAATACTGCAGGGAACCGTTGAAGGTAGAAGAAGTAGAGGAGGCATAATAAAAATGGACAGACAATATCAAGGATTGAACAAGTCAAGATTTTTCCTCACTCGTCCGCTTAATTGAAGATAAAAATCGGCTGAAAATCGCATGAAGTATATGATGTTTTTATTGTTGCTTGTGCTAACTTTCAAATAACCAGCACCAACTAGTGTGCGCTTTTTATTAGTGAGCGTGAAGTACATTGTTATAACGTTTACGTTTCGACATATAGGCCTGCAAATCCCTTTTTGACATATGATAGTATTTTATTTGTCATTCCTATTATTACTAATGTGATATTTTTTCCAGAAAAATTGTCTTCTTTCTGGACGTTCTGAACTATTCGCGTTTTTAGGGAATTTGACCTACCGCCAAGGACATCTCTAAACATTATGAAATATCTCTTATTCATCGTCGTCTTTGTGGGACCTTTCCCGCTTGCGAGCAGCCATTCGCTTACTAGTTGTTGTTTTTATTTGTGTGCTTTTATGTCTCTGTATATGGCAGAAAACCTCAGTTTTCTTATTTTGCTTGATGTTATTCTTGATTAGATACGAGTATCATCACACACAGGGCATTTCCATAAGTGATCATCTGTCCTTTCCAACAGCAATGTAAGAGTACACAGATTAAACATCCAAGTCAAATGCTAATTATTTGATCTTTGAATATTTTTAGGGAAGACACAATAAAGGTATCATCCTGGTTATCCCCATTTCTGTCATTCCTTCTACGTTCGTGTTATCATCTCCTGCATCGTCTCAGTCACACTGTCTCTTCTCAGTACTTTGCCATCAACCATTTCATTGCTCGCCAATTGTGTTCTCTTTCGTTGCCTCTGACCCTGGTTATAATGGTGTATCTACACCACCATACATAATCCAGATTTAATATTCTTACATTTTATTCTCCCACAAAAACAAATTAATTAATTAATGATGTTTCATAACTAATATCAAATAAAATCCCATCTCCTTAATGAATATTGACTGAAATTTGACATGTTCTATTTCAAACCGTTAAGATGTTTTATGGCACAACGCTTCATTTATCTACACCTTAATATGTATGTGTCATTTATCTACAACTTAATATGTATGTGTCATTTATCTACAACTTAATATGCATGTGTCATTTATCTACAACTTAATGTGCATGTGTCATTTATCTACAACTTAATGTGCATGTGTCATTTATCTACAACTTAATGTGCATGTGTCATTTATCTACAACTTAATGTGCATGTGTCATTTATCTACAACTTAATATGTATGTGTCATTTATCTACAACTTAATATGTATGTGTCATTTATCTACAACTTAATATGTATGTGTCATTTATCTACAACTTAATATGTATGTGTCATTTATCTACAACTTAATATGTATGTGTCATTTATCTACAACTTAATATGTATGTGTCATTTATCTACAACTTAATATGTATGTGTCATTTATCTACAACTTAATATGTATGTGTCATTTATCTACAACTTAATATGTATGTGTCATTTATCTACAACTTAATATGTATGTGTCATTTATCTACAACTTAATATGTATGTGTCATTTATAAAATAATCATCATCTAAATTTAACAAAGTATTTCTCAAAGTGGTGGTCCGTGATCTGCGAGCCATGGGTCATTCGTACGCATGTCCACAAAACATTACTGCAAGACATTACATACATCATATAAAGCATTTCATCCTTCGCACGCAAGCCGATTTCAAGCAGATTGTGAAACAAATTGCCGGTTCGCTGCAACTAAACGTTTGATAAATACTGATCTAACACACAAATCTCAGTTCTCATATCATTGAAAGTTCTGACAAATTTATCTGAATTATTAAATAAATTCGTTGTTTTCAAAGCTTTGTATTTGCTTTTAATCAAATGAAAGCATGTTGTTTTTACTCCCTCATACCATGACATCATTATGTTTCCGTTTTCCGTTAAATAAATATTCCGGAAGTTCTTGTTTGTTGATCCAAGAATCACAGAAATGGCGGAGGTCACGTGATGTGTTCTTACTGCAAACAGATGGCATGGATATGTTATGTGTGTTAGCATGCTATTTAACTTACAATATCTTTGTAATTTTGATTTAGGATTGATAAATTTAATGCAATACTTTCCGCGAAAATCCAAAATGTTGGGCCATTAGTGATAAACAAACGGTTACATAACACAGATCCGTCTTTTGTACTACATCCTGCACATTCCTGCTGCAAATTTTGCAAGACTATTATCCTACTGCAAGAGATGTACAGCTAAAGTTGAAAATTCACGCTGAGAAATAGCAATTATGTATGATGAATTTGAGAATGTATGATACTAATATCTAGATTTATGATATTCAATATTCCGAGATTTAGTAGCTTGGGCTGATAATTTTAGGCTTGTGTACATTGTGCCATATCACAAGCTGTTTGATCTCATTTGAGCCTCATTCACCGACATAATTTCTGTTCTCAGAAGAAAAATGTTAACATATATTGACCAGCGTGATATTATGTGCTTACAAAGTGAATCCACACAATGATCAACAGTTTCCTGTATACATGCAACACTATTCTTTCATTGGGGAATGTAATTTGTTTAAAACGACGTTTATAAATTGGTTTTTAAAAACTTCAGAATTTATTAAAATCATCTAACTCTTCTGTACTTGAAGATCTCTCGTGCGTGTTCAGTATCAGTTACCTCAATAAAACTGTCAGTTGCTGAAACTGTTAAAAATAGCTATTCTTATCAGTAAGAGTATTCCTTCACACTAGTTTATCAATTGTAGTTGAGTATATTTTTTTTTTTTTTTCTTTTTTTTTAAATATTTTTGAAGCTCATTAAAACGCTTTATCAGATACAACATTCCACCTCGAGGGAGAAACATATGTCTGCTTTGAGGCTCATAAAGGAGTCAAATGCTTCCGCTAACCACATCTGTTTAACATATACGGTGAAAGCACCACGCTAAATTAGCAAGAAGATCCACAGGTGCCACATTATGAAATCTTCGCTCATAATAGAGGGGTATATGAGATTCTAGAAATTAGGTATGTAGATGGCACCAACCTAATATCAAGAAATCCCACAGGTATAGAACACATCATAGCGAGTCTCAAAATCCTTTCATCATTGTAGACAAAACTAATACATATCAACAAAGCTAGACTCACACATAGTCATCGATAAAGTCATCGATAAAGTCATCGATAAAGTCATCGATAAAGTCATCGATAAAGTCATCGATAAAGTCATAGATAAAGTCATCGATAAAGTCATCGATAAAGTCATCGATAAAGTCATAGATAAAGTCATCGATAAAGTCATCGATAAAGTCATCGATAAAGTCATCGATAGTCATAGATAAAGTCATCGATAAAGTCATCGATAAAGTCATCGATAAAGTCATAGATAGTCATCGATAAAGTCATCGATAAAGTCATCGATAAACTCATCGATAAAGTCATAGATAAAGTCATCGATAAAGTCATGGATAAAGTCATCGATAAAGTCATGGATAAAGTCATCGATAAAGTCATGGATAAAGTCATCGATAAAGTCATAGATAAAGTCATCGATAAAGTCATCGATAAAGTCATCGATAAACTCATCGATAAAGTCATAGATAAAGTCATCGATAAAGTCATGGATAAAGTCATCGATAAAGTCATCGATAAAGTCATCGATAAAGTCATGGATAAAGTCATGGATAAAGTCATCGATAAAGTCATGGATAAAGTCATCGATAAACTCATCGATAAAGTCATCGATAAAGTCATGGATAAAGTCATCGATAAAGTCATCGATAAAGTCATCGATAAACTCATCGATAAAGTCATCGATAAAGAACTAGAATGTTAATAAGTTTGAATATACGTGCAAAACACGTTAGATGACATGAGCAATATAAACGAGAACATCAGCATTGGAAATGAAATTCTATAGAATGTTCAAAAAATATCAGAGACAGAAAGACAATCCAATACACACGTCGTAAAAACCTGAAGATATAAAAAAACTGATTCCTAAAAACTATCAAACAACGTAAGCTAACATATTCTGCACCTATAATAAGACACAGTGGCTTAAAAAGGTTAATCATGGAGACAACAGTTCCAGGAAAGAGAACTAGAGGACCACCAAAACTACGATGGACACAGGATATCGAAGAGTTCTGAATATGACATTGGAAGAAGTTGAACAGCTTGCACAGAACCTAGAGACTTACAGAGTGGCAGCGATTACATCGTTCAGTAAAGGACAGACACGCAGATAGATTTTAGGAATTAATTGCACTGGAAAGTGAACAGCGTAATGGTATAGAAACAATTGCACTGGAAAGTGAACAGCGTAATGGTATAGAAACAATTGCACTGGAAAGTGAACAGCGTAATGGTATAGAAACAATTGCACTGGAAAGTGAACAGCGTAATGGTATAGAAACAATTGCACTGGAAAGTGAACAGCGTAATGGTATAGAAACAATTGCACTGGAAAGTGAACAGCGTAATGGTATAGAAACAATTGCACTGGAAAGTGAACAGCGTAATGGTATAGAAACAATTGCACTGGAAAGTGAACAGCGTAATGGTATAGAAACAATTGCACTGGAAAGTGAACAGCGTAATGGTATAGAAACAATTGCACTGGAAAGTGAACAGCGTAATGGTATAGAAACAATTGCACTGGAAAGTGAACAGCGTAATGGTATAGAAACAATTGCACTGGAAAGTGAACAGCGTAATGGTATAGAAACAATTGCACTGGAAAGTGAACAGCGTAATGGTATAGAAACAATTGCACTGGAAAGTGAACAGCGTAATGGTATAGAAACAATTGCACTGGAAAGTGAACAGCGTAATGGTATAGAAACAATTGCACTGGAAAGTGAACAGCGTAATGGTATAGAAACAATTGCACTGGAAAGTGAACAGCGTAATGGTATAGAAACAGCAATAATTCTGATAGCAGTTGTTGAGTCACTCACGTAACAATGAACATAAACGTGCTAAAACGTCACAAGTGTTGGCGCCTAAAATCATTCGTTTGTGCACACATGCATACGTTTCAGTGTCACTTCAGTTTACTGTCCTAGACCTACTTACTGATGTAAATCTACATTACCTTGGACCATGTTCCCTGTGGTATCCTACACACAATGTCCCGCTTTACACAAACAACAAAATAAAATTATGTTTTTCACCTGTAACAAACATGTTGTTTTTATCGTCATTTGCTGGTCCTTTTCCCGTAGTTTTAATTGTCTACCAGCACATAAGTATACGCAAAGTGACCAATTAAAAATTAAAGGAACAGTCAAATGAGTATTGTTAGAAGGCTATTTTCCAGTTAGCCGCAGGTCTTATATTGGTAACCTATCCTATCCATTCGTTTATGCTTGGTGATTTTTTTTTTAAATAATCGCAAACGGTTTGGAAGTGGGGAAGGAGGCATTCCAACGTTCTGATTAAATTCCTATTATTTAATTTCATCTTCTGATTTTCTATGGGAGAGGGAAGGGTATTTAAACATTACAAATTGGTCGCGTTTTCTATCTTTCAAAATATGCCTATTGATCCCGATTGGATTGACCCGTTCTAAAATTATGACACTAGTATATATATATATATATATATATATATATATATATATATATATATATATATATATATATATATATATATTTTAAATGATAGCTTACATCCATATTTTACCCTACATCCACATTGCACCCTACATCTAGTAGTTACATTTTTTTAAAAATAGTAGCTTATCCCGTTCTGGACCATCAACCCATCATGTTGTCCCAGCTGTAGTACTTTTCTAGGCTATATTTTTCTTCTTCTTCAGCGTTCATTCTCAAACTCCCGCTGGATTCTCTCTTGTAGCAGGACCATGATCCTACTAGATTTCCAGCAGGATGTAGTCCAGAGAATGGAAATACGTTGTGTCGCCTTTGCGCCAATGGCCCGACACATTCGTCTTCGGCGGATCTAGGCTATATAAATTCGTTCACTAGTTGTCCATTGCTTTCTGAATGGTCCGTCACAGAAGCTCTCTGTACCACGCCGCCACAGAGTGGGCCAGTATATATATATTTGCATTTATGTATGTGTATAAAGTAAAAAAAAGTAAAGTAACCCATATTTTATTTATTAATGCCGTATAACTTCCCGGATAATTCCGGTACCCATTTAAGGCTGGGTCGACCTGGGAGCAGTTGCAATCTGAAAACATTTCCGCCTCAGCTGGGGAATGAACCCAGGACCACTCATATGCGAAGCCAGTGCGCTAACCACTGCGCTAACGCGGCTCCCATGCGCTAACGTGAATCCGATTTATAACGAGCGACAATAAAAAATGAGATATAATGTATCACAGGAAACTGGTAAAATAAATATGACTATAATGGGGTTAGACGGAAGTAATTGATTGACATGACTTTCATCTTTCTTGTAGTGTGTGTTTGATACAGAACATCACTAATGACACATTAAGGACATCACAAACAGAAATAGTCAGACAAGACTGACAGATCTCTACAGATATACATCATGAGTTAATGTGGACACGAGCATAAATGTATCCTTCCGCTACTTCTAATGCATATCGTAATGTATCTTCATTGCACCGTATCCTTTCCATTTCCTTTCCCACATAGTATTTGATAGTAACACTATTTGTTTAGGTTTGTACAAACACAGTTGTTTATTGTAAAGGAAACGTATGATCCTTACTGCTCGTGAACACATTTTACCTCACATGAAGGTATCCCAAAATGTCATTAACAGAGCACCATGGCGCTCCGGAACACCGGGTTGAGAACACCTTTTCTAGCCAATACATAACGTTTATTTTTATATTCCCCACAGGACCTGTTGTTACTCTCTCTGCTCAGTAAGTCTTCAATACAATTGTATTGACTGTGACAATAAACCTCATGGTTTTCCCATTTATTGCTTCATTCATTACATTCTATAACTGTACTTTCCTGTTCCTGATTTCATGAGTAGTATTCAATCTTTTCTGATACTAAATACTTACCATAACTATTGGTGATACGTATGGATACCTACATTCACATTACACCCTACAGCCACATTACACCATGCAGCCACATTACACCCTACAGCCACATTACAACCTACATCCACATTACACCCTACAGCCACATTACACCCTACAGTCACATTACACCCTACAGTCACATTACACCTAGTCGCATTACACCCTACAGCCACATTACACCCTACAGTCACATTACACCCTACAGTCACATTACACCCTACAGCCACATTACACCCTACAGTCACATTACACCCTACAGTCACATTACACCCTAGTCACATTACACCCTACAGCCACATTACACCCTAGTCACATTACACCCTAGTCACATTACACCCTAGTCACATTACACCCTAGTCACATTACACCCTAGTCACATTACACCCTACAGCCACATTACACCCTACAGCCACATTACACCCTAGTCACATTACACCCTACAGTCACATTACACCCTACAGCCACATTAAACCCTACAGTCACATTACAACCTAGATCCACATTGTATCCTACATCCACATTGTATCCTACATCCACATTGTACTCTACATCCACATTGTACTCTACATCCACATTGTACTCTACATCCACATTGTACTCTACATCCACATTGTACTCTACATCCACATGGAAATCTACATCCACATTGTACTCTACATCCACATTGTACTCTACATCCACATTGTACTCTACATCCACATTGTACTCTACATCCACATGGAAATCTACATCCACATTATACTCTAAATCCACATTGTACTCTACATCCACATTGTACTCTACATCCACATTGTACTCTACATCCACATTGTACTCTACATCCACATTGTATCCTACATCTACATTGTACTCTACATCCACATTGTACTCTACATCCACATTGTACTCTACATCCACATTGTACTCTACATCCACATGGAAATCTACATCCACATTGTACTCTACATCCACATTGTACTCTACATCCACATTGTACTCTACATCCACATTGTACTCTACATCCACATGGAAATCTACATCCACATGGAAATCTACATCCACATGGAAATCTACATCCACATGGAAATCTACATCCACATGGAAATCTACATCCACATTGTACTCTACATCCACATTGTACTCTACATCCACATTGTACTCTACATCCACATTGTACTCTACATCCACATTGTACTCTACATCCACATTGTACTCTACATCCACATGGAAATCTACATCCACATTGTACTCTACATCCACATTATACTCTACATCCACATTGTACTCTACATCCACATTGTACTCTACATCCACATTGTACTCTACATCCACATTGTACTCTACATCCACATTGTACTCTACATCCACATTGTACTCTACATCCACATGGAAATCTACATCCACATTGTACTCTACATCCACATTGTACTCTACATCCACATTGTACTCTACATCCACATTGTACTCTACATCCACATGGAAATCTACATCCACATTGTACTCTACATCCACATTGTACTCTACATCCACATTGTACTCTACATCCACATTGTACTCTACATCCACATTGTACTCTACATCCACATTGTACTCTACATCCACATGGAAATCTACATCCACATTGTACTCTACATCCACATTGTATCCTACATCTACATTGTACTCTACATCCACATTGTATCCTACATCCACATTGTACTCTACATCCACATTGTACTCTACATCCACATTGTACTCTACATCCACATTGTACTCTTCATCCACATTGTACTCTACATCCACATTGTACTCTACATCCACATGGAAATCTACATCCACATTGTACTCTACATCCACATTGTACTCTACATCCACATGGAAATCTACATCCACATTGTACTCTACATCCACATTGTATCCTACATCCACATTGTACTCTACATCCACATTGTATCCTACATCTACATTGTACTCTACATTCACATTGTACTCTACATCCACATTGTACTCTACATCCACATTGTACTCTACATCCACATTGTATCCTACATCCACATTGTATCCTACATCCACATTGTATCCTACATCCACATTGTACTCTACATCCACATTGTATCCTACATCTACATTGTACTCTACATCCACATTGTACTCTACATCCACATTGTACTCTACATCCACATTGTACTCTACATCCACATGGAAATCTACATCCACATTGTATCCTACATCCACATTGTACTCTACATCCACATGGAAATCTACATCCACATTGTACTCTACATCTACATTGTACTCTACATCCACATTGTACTCTACATCCACATTGTATCCTACATCCACATTGTACTCTACATCCACATTGTATCCTACATCCACATTGTACTCTACATCCACATGGAAATCTACATCCACATTGTACTCTACATCTACATTGTACTCTACATCCACATTGTACTCTACATCCACATTGTATCCTACATCCACATTGTACTCTACATCCACATTGTACTCTACATCCACATGGAAATCTACATCCACATTGTACTCTACATCTACATTGTACTCTACATCCACATTGTACTCTACATCCACATTGTATCCTACATCCACATTGTACTCTACATCCACATTGTACTCTACATCCACATTGTACTCTACATCCACATTGTACTCTACATCCACATTGTACTCTACATCCACATGGAAATCTACATCCACATTGTATCCTACATCCACATTGTACTCTACATCCACATGGAAATCTACATCCACATTGTACTTTACATCTACATTGTACTCTACATCCACATTGTACTCTACATCCACATTGTATCCTACATCCACATTGTACTCTACATCCACATTGTATCCTACATCCACATTGTATCCTACATCCACATTGTACTCTACATCCACATGGAAATCTACATCCACATTGTACTCTACATCTACATTGTACTCTACATCCACATTGTACTCTACATCCACATTGTATCCTACATCCACATTGTACTCTACATCCACATTGTATCCTACATCCACATTGTACTCTACATCCACATTGTACTCTACATCCACATTGTACTCTACATCCACATTGTACTCTACATCCACATTGTACTCTACATCCACATTGTACTCTACATCCACATTGTACTCTACATCCACATTGTACTCTACATCCACATTGTATCCTACATCCACATTGTACTCTACATCCACATTGTATCCTACATCCACATTGTACTCTACATCCACATTGTATCCTACATCCACATTGTACTCTACATCCACATTGTATCCTACATCCACATTGTACTCTACATCCACATTGTACTCTACATCCACATTGTACTCTACATCCACATTGTATCCTACATCCACATTGTACTCTACATCCACATTGTATCCTACATCCACATTGTACTCTACATCCACATTGTACTCTACATCCACATTGTACTCTACATCCACATTGTATCCTACATCCACATTGTACTCTACATCCACATTGTATCCTACATCCACATTGTACTCTACATCCACATTGTACTCTACATCCACATTGTACTCTACATCCACATTGTACTCTACATCCACATTGTACTCTACATCCACATTGTACTCTACATCCACATTGTATCCTACATCCACATTGTACTCTACATCCACATTGTACTCTACATCCACATTGTATCCTACATCCACATTGTACTCTACATCCACATTGTACTCTACATCCACATTGTACTCTACATCCACATTGTACTCTACATCCACATTGTATCCTACATCCACATTGTACTCTACATCCACATTGTATCCTACATCCACATTGTACTCTACATCCACATTGTACTCTACATCCACATTGTACTCTACATCCACATTGTACTCTACATCCACATTGTACTCTACATCCATATTGTACTCTACATCCACATTGTATCCTACATCCACATTGTACTCTACATCCACATTGTACTCTACATCCACATTGTACTCTACATCCACATTGTATCCTACATCCACATTGTACTCTACATCCACATTGTATCCTACATCCACATTGTACTCTACATCCACATTGTATCCTACATCCACATTGTACTCTACATCCACATTGTATCCTACATCCACATTGTACTCTACATCCACATTGTACTCTACATCCACATTGTACTCTACATCCACATTGTACTCTACATCCACATTGTATCCTACATCCACATTGTATCCTACATCCACATTGTACTCTACATCCACATTGTACTCTACATCCACATTGTACTCTACATCCACATTGTACTCTACATCCACATTGTACTCTACATCCACATTGTACTCTACATCCACATTGTACTCTACATCCACATTACACCATACAACCACATTGCATATTACATCCAAATTGTACTACATCCATATTACACCATACATCCTCATTTAACGCTACATCCAAATTGTACCCTACATCCACAGTGCACTCTACATCCACATTACATCCTACATACACATTACACCCTACATCCACTGTACACCCTACATCCACATTACACCCTACATCCACATTACACCATACAGCCACATTGAGCTACACTGCCACATTGCCATCTGGGACTTGCAAAAGCTCTGACAAACCACCCCATTAAAATAAATATAAAGTGAAACCTGATAGTAGAGATTAAAGTAGAACTCCCCCACCTGATACAGAGAACATGAGTGACAAACCTACACTTTCTCGGGTTCTATCCGCATTGCCATCATCACCATCATGTGTTTGAATGTTGTTTCTTATTTCAAATTTTACAGATGCATAACGATGATGGATATATAACTTTTGTTGTATTGAATCGTATTTGACTTTGCTATTCAACATTTGATATTAAAAATGCATCAATAACAATGTCGCTATACTGCCCAATTTTTCTTGGCAATTTACGTACAGACATATTTATGCCGGTTAAGCTTATATTATGTAAATGTCATCAACACTAAAACTCACATTTAATTACTAGTCAGGTAATGCTATACAACTCTCGTTTTGTAAGCTGTGATTTCCATGAATGACTGGCCACAAAACATAAAACAAACCAATCATAGACATAAATAAAAGCAATAAACAGCACGTTTATACTCCACTCGTGTCTCAAAATAATATTATGACCGGATTAAGTGGATAGTCATGGACCATCGATGGTTGCTCAGTAGATGGACAATATTTGAACACGACATTCTGTCTTGTCTGAGTAGGATAGTTATTTTGGCTAGATTGCAGATTCCTTCGATATTGTCTGTGTGCATAATGGATTCATTTGTAACAATTTGCTTAATCTAATTCTATAGCTAAGTTGTATAGAAGTGACACATGTAGGTATGTGTTGGTTTCAAATGAAACTTTAGAAGATTTAGACTTTACGGACCATCTAGATTTCTTTAGTTAAATACATCGAAATACACATTTAAAAATTAGACCGACTTCAAAAATTCACAGAATAAATCAGTCTCACCATAAACTCATCTAAAACCCACAAAATGGTTTTCACAAACAAAACAATGATGTTAAACAAAACGGAGCATGAACTAGAGAAAGTTTTCAACTTTTTGATGTGCAAGTTACCACAAGATGATAATACAAATACAGATATACCAATCCGCATTCTGACAGCAAGTACATTCAACAATCTTTTAAATATATGGCGCTTACAAGAATTTAACAAACTTTCAAACCTTAGACTGCTGCATACTTACATGCTACATGTGTATTGACATATGGATGGGCAAGCTGGATAGTCACACAAGCAATATACACTGAATTAAAGACATTTTAAAAGAAGTGCATTTGAATATTATTTAAAATCAAATTGATACATTTTACAATAATAAATTCATTGGGAGAAGAAACGAACAAAGAATGTGTGTCGCATTTTAGAAGAAGATGATGCTGTAACTACATCGGTCATGTATGTACAATGAATGAAAATATAGACTCCCTAAATAAACTATCAACCAAGCAAGACAGAGGGATAGAGTAATGTAGGTAGTGCAAACGAAACTCGTAATACTCAACATGGAAAGCTTAATATTGGACATAAGAATGAACAAGAGCTACAGAAAATTGCAGTACGGTGCTCAACATGAGAAAAGTGACTACTGCCATATACGCCATCTGTGGCTCAAAAGAAAGTAAATTCTATAGATTCGTTTACATAGTGTATTTATTATCTCCATCTATGAAAGACCGGACTAAACGTCAGGACAGGATAATTATATAATACAATCTTAAGTGATAGGCATAGATGGAAAAGACATCAGACTGATTAGAAATATATATTGGGAATAAACTGCATCAATAAGGTGTGAAAACAGCTACTCACCGTACATAGAAATAAGAAGAGGGGTAAGACAATGATGCATTTTATCACCAAGTCTATTCAATATATACACAGAGAATATCTGTAAATATATAGAAGAAATGCTGGGACTCGAGATCAATGGAAATAATAAACAACATTAGATATGCAGATGACACTGTTCTTTTAGCAGAACGTGAACATGAACTACAAAGACTAATAGATCAAGTCAATAAATCAAGTAATGAATATGGACTGGATATAAATATCTAAAAAACAAACAAAAAAACCATGATAATCAGCAAAGATACAGAAGAACAAGAGCTAAACATAAACATACATGGAGAGAAACTACAACAAGTAAAACATTATCAATATCTTAGACACATAGTCACAAATGATGGCAGAAGTGAACCAGAAGTTAAAAGGAGAATAGGAATGGCTCAAAGTACCTTCAATGATACGAGGAAAATATTAACATCTAAACAAATTACAAACAAGTAAAACTGGAAATTATAAAATGCCACATCAATTCTATATTAATGTATGGTTCAGAAACAATGTATGGTCGGGCCAATGGCGCAAATAAAACGCGACACAACGCATTTCCATTCTCTAGACTACATCCTGTTGGACATCAAGTAGGACCATGGTCCTGCTACAAGGGAGATGCAGCAGGAGTTTGAGAATGAACGCTGAAGAAGAAGAAGTAATCAGTAAATTACGATCAACTATCCATGATTTCTCTATTTGTTCTCCGTTGACTTATTCAATACAGATTCTGCATGCACAGCTGTTTTTGGGGGTTTTTTTTTCAAAGCGTGTTCAGTGCTTATTACATACATTTCTCTTTCTGTGTGTAAATAAATTATAAATTGCACTATTTGTCTAATGTGACAGGTTGCAGTCGTACTACTCGGGTCCTTCACACTGGCGGTCCATAGAACTCGTATATCTCATTTTATTGGCTCACTGAACTCTTCATCCTCAATATTGATAGTTCATTATACTCTCATCTTTCATATTGAAGTTCAATTTTGAACTTAACTTAGTTTAATATTTTCTACTAGCCATAAGATTATTATATCGTTGATTTCATATATTTATTTATATGTATTCTTCTTCTTTCCTTCCTCTTTTACCCTTTATGGGTGTCGAGGGAGATACAATGTTATTGTTCTCGCTTTTCTGGAAGCTTCAGATATTGTTATTTGGTGTTCGTGTAATGTCTCTTTGATGTTGTCGATCCAGCATACTCTATGTCTACTCTTGGCTCTTCTTTCTGCTTCTCCGCTCTTTATATATATTTAATAAACTAATGAATCATATGGCATTCTTTCCAGATGACCAAACCATTGTATCTGTTGGTTTTGTATGTATTGTAGAATTAATATGACACCCGCTCTTTCTTTTATGACATCGTTTCTAATTATGTGTCTTTTGGTCACTCCTGTGGCTTTTCTCAGACATCTTATCTCACTTGTAACCAGTTGTCTCTTATGTTTTGCTGTTAAGGACCATGTTTGACATTGGTAGCACAGGGTTGGAATGAAGATACTTTGGATAAGATGTTTTTTTGTTGACATTGGTAGAATTTTGTGTTGCAATAAAGGGGATAATTGACCCAGTATTTGATTCACTTTGCTACAACATATAATTATGTATTACTCTCTATTATGATTCATGTTCGTTATTGTCAACACATGGTTCAGTATGTCCTTGTGGTACATGCACATAAAATATTGCTTGAGATCTGTGTTATAACCCTTCTGTGTGCACTGACCTGATCTAGCACATCAGGTGTTGTTCAATTTTTGGTTCTGCACTATCCATACCAGGCACTTCATTTTTGTGATTTATGTTGTAAAATGTCTATGTGCACTGATCATGCATCTTGTTTTCTTCTGACAAGACTCATTATCTATTTCTTTTGTGTCTTACTTGTCATTTCTCTTTCTTCTGTGTTTGCTCATAAATTTCTACAAAATTATCAAGATTTAGCCATGATAATAGGATGCATTATTTAAAGCTTAGCTGCGATATCTGCGTATGTAATCATGATTTATCTTCTAAAAAGAATGGTTTCTGTATAAATTTCACCCTCTACGGACTTAGCCAACCCCACTCACAATCTAACAAATTTAACCCTCTATATAAAGACAGCCAACCCCACTCACAATCTCACAAATTTAACCCTCTATATATAAACAGCCAACCCCACTCACAATCTCACAACTTTTACGCTCCATAGACTTAAGACAGCCACCCCCACTCACAAACAATCTTACATCATGGCTGGCATGTCATAGTTTTATATGCTCTCATATCATAAGCTTCAAAATATGTGCGACATATTATTTAAATCAGAGCAACATTTTTGGGATCTAACTAGAATCAGGTTTTCTTTTAACATATAATATTATGTTAAATTATTATAGAGACAGAGACAAGATGCCAGAAAGCAAACATAGTGACATACCAGCTATCACCATCACTTCTCAACCAAAAGATCAAGATGGAAGTCAAGAGACAGATATTGAACAGTATTTTTATGCCAACACTCTGCTATCAATATCAGACATGGGTACTGACAGTAGCCAAGAGAGAAAACGTACAACATGTGAGATGAAATTACTGAGAAAAGCCGCAAGAGTGACCAAACTAGACAAAATGAGAAATGATGAAATCATGAGATGAATAGTTATAAGACCATGCACAGAATGCATCGAAAAAAAATGGTTTAGGCATATTATAACCAACTACCAACAAAAACAACATAAGACGATCTGGATACAAGGCCAGAGGAAGACCTAAAACATGATGGCAAGTGACAAGTGGCATTCCTTCGATATCCTAATTTATAGCACGATTATGCTTATAGTTACTGTGCACATAAGAAATAAGATGTATTTTCATTGAACAAAATGTATGATAGGTAATTAATAGGAAGTACAATAAATGACACTAACTTCTGTCAAATCGTTTCCAGTTACAGAAATTTTCAACAGTAGAAAACATTATAAAACACGCTATAACTGGACTAATGGATTCAGACCGATTTCCAGACTGAACGGCGACATCACTGAAAAATGTCAACTGTCAAGCTATCGAGATAAAGCTCAGAATAGCATTGTCGGTTCATGAGTAACATACTTAAACACGAACATCTGTTGGCATGTCACAGAACGTACACAAAATACAAATAATCATGGGCAAAAATTAACAGAAATATGGCGGTGCATGGGGAAAGTAAGACAAAGAATGATCTAATATTAAAGCACATTTTTTAAACTCCTTTAAAGAAACCATAACGGATACGAAATATACACGGAAAGAAGACAACAAACACCAATTCATCGTGACAACTAGAATGAATAACTACATTTCTCATTAATATTGTTATTTATGAAAAGCGCCTTCTTGAATTAACACAACTAAATTCAGTTCGAGAGATCTGAAAAATCACACAAAACTTTACATGGTATACAATTGTGTATGTGTCAAAAACGTGTGACTGACTACCTCGTTCATGCAATTGTACTGATAGAAACAATAGTTCAAGGAATTAAATATTTCCTCTTCTATAGCAATGACTGTTTTCGTGTGTTTTCTAATAAAAAAGCTGGTACATATATTCCATAAAGTAATCAGATTAGTGCCAGTGTGGACCACTATTGCAGGATTAATTATGTTCTTAAGTTCAACCTGCTGCCATTTCACGACTGAGTACTGACAAGATGTATAAAATTTTTAATGACTTGTAAATAAATAACTAAACGATTTTTCCGGTTTCAAAATTCTTGATTATTTTAGGAATTCTGAGATGAAAGTCCAATAAGAGAGTATTTCTAAAAGTATTCTTACCTGTATCTGAATGTCATATGGTTCTTTAATGTGTTTAGATTACACACGCAACTTCCGAGTGTATCGTCCATCTGAGGCCGTAGACGGTAAAGACAGAAGATAAACAAGCTTTCATTCGTTACATTTTTTAATCATTGTCGTGTTCTCAATTGGTCACTATTTATATACATGGAGTCACATGCCCACAAAAAACATCAAGACCGACCAACAAAACTGCACATAAATAATAAAGAAATTAGTCTTTAAGGTCATGTTTACTTTTTTGTATACAGGTTTTTATTGAAGCCCGTTTATGGTCCATCTTTAATAGTGTTAGCTTTTCTGTGTTACACGTACAGATTTTGTTTTGTTTCTTCAATATCCAAATGGATACTTCGTTACAAATAAAATCCTAAAAATCACTATCCTCAAATAAGTTGTTGAATTGGACATTTTTCGGTGCTGCAGTGGTTGAAAGAGTCAAATGCGAAACGGACCTTAATCAGCAATATAAGAAAAAGGCAATCTTCTTTTTTTGGCCACTTCATGAGACAGGCAGGTTTAGAGAACATAGTCACACCAGGCAAACTTGAACGCAACAGAGATAGAGGGCGACAACGTGAGAAAATATTAGACAGTTTGACAACCTGGCACGGCAAGGAAACAACAACGACTTTGATACATAATACTGTGGACAGAGAGCTGTGGAGAGCCATTACCGCCTACGCCAGCCGGCATGGCACCTGAAAATGATGATGATGATGACAGTGGTTTATGAACCACTGCTGAGATCTTTCTATGCACACAATTGGATAAATAGAAGAATAGGGAGAACGTAATGGAAAGAGATTAAAACAAACACAAAAGTTTTAACAATACTTAATATGAAGAAAGAATTATTAAAGGAAATAAAAATCAAGCAAATAAAAGATTTTGGACACATTAAAAAACATGACACCTTGTTGAAGATCTTACTTGAGGATAAAGTCGAAGGGAAGCGAGCAAGAGGTAGGCAGAGATTTAAGTGCGAGAGTAACATCACAAGATGGACAGGTTACAATCTAGTAGAGAGCACCACCGAAACAAGAGAAAGGGGATGTTGGAGATCTGCTGCAGCCAACTTAGTTACGGAGACGGCACCCGATAATGATGATTTATATATATTATTATGATATATATATATTATACATTAATATAGAATAGATGTTGCATTTTATCATTCTCATTTTTGCTTGTTTACAATTTATTTAGATGTTAATATTTAGGCCTATCTCATGTCACTGAGAGTACTTTGAACCATTCCTATTCTCCTTTTAACTTCTGTTTTGCATGTGTTTCACATAACTGGATCTTATCTTCTTAAAATTACATTTAGAATTACGGTAACAGTGGACTGTAATGGAGAAACGACTGTTTAAGTTGAAATTTGTGTAGAATTCGGAAGCATCGCTAACATTTAAATGTTATGGCGATGACACTTTCATCATGCTAATAGAACTAAGCACCTGTAGGGTGGTCTAATTTTAAAGATGTTGATTTAAACACGTCGAGACGTTTTAATCTTCCTTAACAAAGACATGCTCTTGTCTAGTAACTTTTTAAAGCATCTTTTGACAAGGTTTTTGTTGTCTTCTATGTCACGTTTGTTAAATGGGAGCCGTGTTAAAAAAAACTTTTTTTTTAGCTGTGTTACTGCAGTGGTTAGCACACTGGCTTCGCATGTAAGTGGTTCTGTGTTTATTCTCCAGTATAGGCGGAAATGTTTTTCAGATCGCAACCAGCCTTAAATGGGTACCGGATTAATCCGGGAAGTAAAGACTGCGAGGGAGAGAAGATGGCTACCGCCCTCATTTGCAGAGCCTCTGAAATGTGAGATCGCTAACATCTCACACCGCTACGGCATTAATAAATGCTATGGGTTACTTTACTTTTTTGTATGTCACGTTTCCACCATATGATCTGTGTTTGTGAACTTGTCTAATTATGTTGTTGGACACTCCCTGCGGACATGAAGCATGACAGGTCTCCAATATAGAAACATGTGTATAAAAAATTGCAAACATGACCTGAACGGCCAATTTAATTATTTTCGTTGATGACTTAGCAATTTTTCACTTGCGACTCTACGTATATAAATATTGACCAACGACGGCAATAATACAAAATGTAGCGAATGAAGTCTTCATTAATTCTGTATAGTGGTCTACTACTGCCGACTGCCTCACATGAAGAAACGAATTATATATAAGACCCATATTCCGAGAAGATGGTAGGGATGGTTGCCATAATGGATACATCAGCACAAAGTCCTCCAATTATATCTCTCCTCTGTCATTCATCAAGTGTAGAAAAATCCCAGAAGATTTCATGATGTTGTTGCCATCTACGATTTTTGCCATCCCCTCTTCTCATTCTACCCTCAACTGTTTCTTGGAAAATAGTTTTTGAAATTGGGCCGTATTTTGTTATATGTCCAAACCAAATATGTTTTCACCACTGTCAAAAGTGGTTCTTGATAACTTCGACGTTTATTTTTGTGTATGTCTGTAGCACTTCTATTCAAAAGCATAAATCTTTCATTCCATGTCTGTATTTTGTGTATTTTCTATATAGCTCTCACATCCATACACAAGAATAATTAACGCTAGCGATCTGTATATACTCATCTTCCCTGTAAGACCGATCTTACTTTTTCAAATCGCATTCAACCTTGTAATGGTAACCATTGTCATTTTGGAGAAGGTAAACACAGCCAGGAAGCGAACTAGCGACGACACCTGAATTTTCTCCCTGACGGACCTACCTTTACCTAATAATGACTGGATCTACAAAACGTGTATCTCTTATAGTTTTTTTTTTATCACAACTATTTGTGATATATGTAAAATTTACTATTTCATCTTGTATCTCTCATGGTTTTCACGATGACTATTTGTAATATTGATGTAATGTTAATGTAATACTGACTATATTTACTTGTACCTTTGATAGTTTTACACAACTGTGGTATTGGGACTCGTAATGAGAACATGTAATATTAATACTGTTACTGTCAATGGTATGTCGTAAGGGGCGACTAAGGTTGTCTAGTGTGTGAAAGGTGACTCCAATCCATGACTTACACTCTGATACGTTCTACTGAAGACACATGCCTGG
The DNA here is from genome assembly GCA_034231615.1 of Meghimatium bilineatum. Lineage (NCBI taxonomy): Eukaryota > Metazoa > Mollusca > Gastropoda > Stylommatophora > Philomycidae > Meghimatium > Meghimatium bilineatum. The sequence goes on along the minus strand of CM067317.1, from coordinate 17,370,169 downwards.
ATTGCTGGAAGAAATCAACCATTCTATGTACAGCATGTGTGGAGGAAATAAATCAATCTATCTTATTAATCTGTAGGAAATCAACCAACCTATCTGGAGTATGCCTGGAGAAAATCAACAAATCCATCTGTATAATAACTGGAGGAAATCAAACAATATCTCTGCATAATTCCTGGAGATTGCAAGAAAATCACGACAAGATAGATTTCATGAAAGAGGATTACTTAGTTAGTTGTTTGCATCCTTCAACCACATTGACATAGAAGATTGCTTAGTTGGTGGTTTGCATCCTTCAACCACATTGCGATAGATGAGTGCTTAGTTGGTGGTTTGCATCTTTCAACCTCACTGAGAGAAGATTGCTTAGATGATGGTGTGCATCTTTCAACCAAATTAAGATAGATGTTTGCATAGTTGGTGGTTTTCATAGTTGGTGATCTTCTTCTTCTTCATTGTTCATTCTTAAACTCATACTAGATTTCTCTTGTAAACAGACAATGATCCTTCTATAGCTCCAGAAAGTTTATAGCACAGAGAATGGAAATAGTATTCTCTGGAAATTTTGATTCTCTAAAAATGAAATTCGCAAATTTTATTTCCACCAATTACCCGACACTTTTGTCTTCGGTGGTAAACAGGTATCTGATACTTAAAACGGTATGGAAAGATTTCCCAGTAAACAAGATTGTTAAAGAAATATGATTCTATAGCAGAAAGTAGAACACCACCTGACAAAGGAAAACGAGAATGACACACTTGCTCTGCTTCAGAGTAGTATTATTATCTCCATCTCCGATAGTTAACTGTAAGGTATTGAATAATGTATCTGTGTGACGCCTAGCAGTTCTTTCCACCTGTTGAAACTTGTCCATTTAACGACTATGCAACCGAATAACGACCGCAAACATTAATTATGTATATTGGATTACAATGTTCTTAATTTGTAGCTACTTCATACATACCAACACTCGTCTGGATTGAGTGAGACCACATATTCGTAATTCCTATTGAGAGACGCTGGTGGGTGGAATAGAAATGTGAGATAAATGTTAAAATAAGATGCCTTTTGATTCGATGTCTGCGTTCCCATAATCGATCACGTTTTTAAAAAAAAGATATTACATTCAGTGCGCATATAATTTGATGCGACTTAGCAATTCGGTATCAAAATAGAATAAAATATTCAGTATCAAACATTCATGTATTACTAAGAAGCATGGATAATGAACAAACAGATAAAAGACATACCCGTGGTAATGGTAATTTATGGATATGTAGAAGAGATAAAAATGAAGAATTTCATGGAAAGAAAAGGAAACAAACGAACAGGTTCTGACAACAATACGTATGAAATTAAAAATAAAACAAATAAAATAGGTTGGACATATTGAAATTTACGACAAGGAAAGTTGAGAGAATGTGAGCAAGAGGCACGGGAAATACATTAATGAGGGAAACATCATGAGATTGGCAGAATACAGTCTATAAGTGTACCATCAAGGTAAAAGACAAACGTTGTCTAAAAAGCATCGATGCTGACAAGGCACTTGATGATGATAACCACTCAGAAAAGAAATTACACGGTAACATTCGTGCATAAATCACTGTTTGTTTGGTTTCTCCTGAGTTGTATTCTGTGTTCAGTGAATATCAAATAAACGTCCATTTCCTCGGACACCGACATGTCCAAGCACAAATATGAAATTGATTCTTATCAGATTAGACTGCGTCATCGATTGCAACCAAGGTCTACATGACCGGCCATTCTTAATCCTTCTTAATTAGCATGCTCGTGCTCATTGAGTCGCTGAAAAAAACATACAAAGGTGTAGGTTTATATCTCTAACCACGCCATAGCCATTGGTACCTAGTTACCGCCATGATTACCATGTTTAAGCAGCATGTAGTCTTAGCAAATGCAACGATATCTCCACTCACAGTTCTCTTCCCAACCTGTGCCGGAAATCCCCATGATCTGCATTCCGAACTTCAGAAACATCTGTATAAATTACTATGTCTCCATCAGATAATGATCATCAATCAAAGCCTGAACTTCAGCTTTCACAGCCAAGTGGTTCTGTAGCTGGCACACTCTATTAGGTCTAATCTGTACTAAAAAGACATTTCGTAATTATTATGGCACTCCCTCTCATTTGTCACCAGGATCTATGTCCTAGGATGGACATACATGTTGAATAATATCCTCTGACTGACCGATCCACGATTTTCCTCTTGTAATCATATGTGTCGTGGCGTATTCTCTCCAGAACGTCTTCCCAATGAACTCCCTGAACCCATCTCTGTGGTACATGCTGCTGGCTTTTTCTAACGATGTATTCATGTTATCTTTAATTTCGTCAGTCCATCGTCTTCTTGATCTGCTCTTTGTCCTCCGCCCAGGTGCTCTGTCCTCCATTATTTGCTTTTAATCCTGCTCGCCACAATTCTCATAATTTCTTCGTGTAGATGATTTATGTCTTACACTAACTTGAAGAACAGGACACGCTCAGCAAACCCTTGTTCTATACTCCACAATTAGAAAATCAGAGAGGTAAACTCATCGCTGCAATTGCTGTATAGTTAGTGCATTTAGTGCATCCATGTATGATGCGCATCGCCTCGCTCTCTTTTTAATTAACTTCCTTCAATACATATAATTTGTGCTTGTTATATGTCCGTGATGTTCTCAGAACTTTTATATGGAATCATATCTCTACTGACTCTACATAATATTTTGCCATTCTGTTGATTTTAGGGTTTAAGGTTACCAGAGACAACAACTAATGACTTTGTTCAACAAGACAATGTTTACTGATTAATTATAAAGTTATAAAATGTTGATTTATTACTCATGTCAAGTGGTGGCATTCTGTCAATATAGGCAAGACATGCACTTGACTGGAGATTGCGATGAAAAGAAATTTGTGGTAAATAACAACGCTTGAAGGTTGCCGGTGAAACATGACAATGATAAACTGAAATCAGAAAAGAGTTCATAATAGATATTTGTTACGTCCCGGCCGTTGTCGAGTTATCTACCAGGAACGTAACCAACTAAGTTAAAAATAATCAACCTCCAGTGCTAGATACTACTTCTAATATAATGTTGGTTTTACAATTTCTGATATTACTTTCCCTGTTATTGTTTTTATTATTGCAGTTTCTTTTATTATTACTTCTATTATTGCTGATAATACTATTTTTTACGAATGCTAATTATGATAATAACGTTTATGCTACTGCGTCTAAAAGTACTGTTTCTATCGTGAACGGACTAAGTGATTGATGCGTTCTAAGTGACTGAGTGCACAGTTTGAATGTCTTGACAAAATCGCATAATTTGTTGGAGATGCAGTTAGTCAAGCACGGAAAAACCCGGTTACTCTAGTTGCCAGGCGATTTGGTACCGTCAGAATGGGCTGCTTCAATCCCTGTTGGTCTCTAGAATTGTTAATTTATCCTCTTGCTTACTACTTGAACTTATTTGTTTCTATCGTATGGCATTGTACGTCTTGCAGAGTCATTTATCAATAGGGGGAATCAATCAGTTGAATATTTTTTTTTCAGGAATTAGGACTTTTCTAACGATCATATCACAGCATCGGAAGATTTTTATCTGCACGTTTCTCTTTGTTTTTTTGGCCATATTTTTAAACATGTTATTTCTGAACAAATGCTGCTCCCGTATGCAGGTTCTGCCGCTAGAAACCCCGAGTTTTGTCCGTGTTTTCCCAGTTTTGAATTCTATGTGGAAGCTGTTTCTATCTCACTGTTTATAACACTACTTCTAATAATATTGTCTCTACTACTACATACAATATTACTGTTATTGTAACTACTAATTCTAATAACACTGTTGCTCATACGACTTCTAGTAAAACTACTGCTACTACCACTGTTAATATATCAAGTACCCCTTTGCTACTATTAATATAAAAACCCCAGCTACTACTAAAATTGGTAGCATATCCTATTCAGGGCGTAGCCATCAACCCAGCATTTGATGACTAGAGATTTTCTAGGCAATATAAATACGTTGAGCAATTGCTTTCTAAATGGTCAGGATGTACAATTGCCTTGGTGGGATTCAGCTACAACTACTGTCGATATCAATTATCACGCTACAACTACTGTCGATATCACTGCGCTCTCTACCGCTTCTAATTACAATCTTGTTGCTACTGCCTCCAACTCTTCAACTGTTTTTAATACTACTGATGCCAACCAATGCTGCTAATAGAAGTGTTATAATCGTGCTTCGATTGTTGCAACTTCTGTAGCGACTCTTAAAAACATCAGTAACTTACACAAAACACAAGGTAGTCAAGATTTTTCCTTACACAAAACACAAGGTAGTCAAGATTTTTCCTTACACAAAACACAAGGTAGTCAAGATTTTTCCTTACAAAAAACACAAGGCAATCAAGATTTTTCCTTAGACAAAACACAAGGTAGTCACGTTTTACAGATCCCATTGGTTAGCTAGTGCGAAAAAATATAGATAACAGTATTCAAGGCAAACTAAATCAACATTTCAACCATAAGGTCTTTCTCAAGACAAAATGGGATTAACAAAGAAAAACAATCAAAATAATAGTAATTAATGTCATAAATGGACTAAACTGCAAACATTTAACACCAGTAACATTCAAGACAACAATAACGTAGGGCTGGTTTACGGAATGATGTGTCCACATACATGTTCCAAGCCCAACCTTTCCAATGTTATGTGAGTAAATATAAGTAGGAAGCCAGAGGACAATATTTTTTTAAATACTTGAGACTAACGGGAATTGAACCAGTCCGTTCAACGGCACCAAATCGCCTAGCAACTATTGAACACGCGTTTTTCCGTACTTGACTAACCGCATCTCCAAAAAAAAGATGCGATTTCATCAAGCCTTTCAAACCGTGCACACAAAGTCACCAGAACGGACCGATTGAGACAAGGACTATTACAACAACAACAAAACAAATTTAAAAAATTAAAAAAATTGTCCTCTGGCTTCCTACTTATATTTACTTGTATAAACAATTACTCGAAGCAATATTGTATTGTCTATATATGTTATCCATATTTACAAGAAGACCTATCGGCCCTTGTATAACTAATACGGATATTATGTTATATGTTTGTTGTTACTGAGGATATTTCAATACCTGTACGGGATGGTTTGTTGTTGTTGTAATAGTCTTTGTCTCGATCGGTCCGTTCTGGTGACTTTGTGTGCATGGTTTGAAAGGCTTGATGAAATCGCATCTTTTTTTTGGAGATGCGGTTAGTCAAGTACGGAAAAACGCGTGTTCAATAGTTGCTAGGCGATTTGGTGCCGTTGAACGGACTGGTTCAATTCCCGTTAGTCTCAATGTTATGTGCAGAACTATTTAATTTATGTTATAGTTCGCGCATGTTTCATGTCGTCATAGAAATCTCACGTGACTAGCCCACTTCCGTTGGGCGGATACTGTGTCCTATCGGTAGCACTATTGCTAATTCTCAATCACCCCCTTCCAAAAACTAAACATCTAACACCAACCCTAACCGTAAATATCCCTCACTCTTCCATAAACTAAACATCTAACATCAACCCTAACCGTAAATATCCCTCACTCTTCCAAAAACTAAACATCTAACACCAACCCTAACCGTAAATATCCGTCACTCTTCCAAAAATTGAAATACTATGTCTCCCCTCCGTAATAAATCTACCGTAATAAATAAGCAACATGTTTGAACAAGCTTTCAGTTTGTTCGTAAAAAATGTCACATCATGAGGACACATCTTCCCGTAATGAACTGACGTACGAACGAATACGCAAACCACACGCATTATCTTAGAAACGGATGTGAAAAACATTGAGAATGAGAACAAGTATATTGTGCGTAAGCAACTGTTAATCTGCAACGCAACAACTTCTACTGTGTTCTACAATGACGATATACAGTATAGGACCTACTGGCTACTTAGAAATTCATCTTAATGATTCATTTGAATATTCCCTTGATTTTCATTGGCTGTAATACAGAGTATAGTCATAGTGGTGACCAATGACAATCGCAGGAATAGTCAAATCAGTCATTAAGAAGGCTGGATTTTAAATGGCAAGGTATGTCTTATATCGAAGACGATCATGGTTTACTTAGCCATTAATTATTTCTACTATTTATAATGAAACTGCTTGGGCTTCTTTCACTACCTGCTCCTTAATAGTTCATACATCATGAACTGTGAGCAGTTTCTTCTCAAAGTCGAAGCCATTTTGACTGCATTTTCCAGTGTTCTTATCTAGCCCATCTTAATTCCAATTCTTAGCGTTTCTCTTCCTGTATCATTTCTAACTCTTTCTTAAGATGATTTCTACGCCCAGTGGGCATGGGCGACAGAAAAAAACCTCCTTCTTGATATCTTCTATATCCTAGAGAATCTTAACCTTCCGGCAGAATGTCAGGATTTGATACTGATTTTTTGCTCATGTGTTATTTAATATTTTTTTATCTACTTCTATTTCGTATCTACATGCCCTATATACTTCTTATGTCCAGTATCCACAAAATATTTTTTTCATATAAACATATCCTGTTTTTCAATATAGTATGTCATATATCAATATATCTTGTTTGTATATATTATACCTCAAATCAACATATTCTGGGTTTTTTTAATCATATATTATTCATTCATTTTACTTTTGCGCTGAAGTTAGCGCATAGGGCAGAGGTCAAATCTCTCCAATTCTGTCTGTTCAAAGCTATTCTGTGCAGTTCTTGAATAGTATGAATATTGGTTGTTTTACTTTCTCTAAGTATTGTTCTTCTGAGTGTTTCTTTTGGTCTACCCCTTGTTCTTTTGCCTGTAGGTATCCATTCAAGAGATTGGTGGTGTATTCTGTTGGTGTCTGCGCGTAAGACATGCCCGATGTAGGACCAACGGCGTTTTCTGATAACATCTGTGATGAAATTTTGATGTGTCTCTTCTCTGATTTTATCATTCGATTTGAATTCACTCCAATGGGTGTTAGTTATCCTACGAAGACATTTGTTCTCGAAACTCAGTAATTTCTTTTCTGAAGATAAAGAGCTTTTCCAGCTCTCACATCCATATGATAGCACCGGAATAACGCAGGAATTAAATAAGCGCATTTTCGTGCGTGTGCTGATTGACTTTGACTTCCAGATATTAGACAGTCTGTTAAATGCACTTGATGCTAGGGCAATTCGAGTTGTAATTTCTGGCATGACATCACCGTCGAGTGTTAATTTGCTTCCTAGATAGGAGAATTTCTGTACTTTTTCAAGTTGTTGTCCATTTAAAGTAATTTCGTTAGGTGAATTGGTGAAGTTCATAATTTTTGTTTTTGCTGAATTGATTTGGAGACCTATTTGTCCTGCAATGAGTTTCACTCAATAGTGCAAGATCATCGGGAAAAACCCAGGTCTTCTAATGTTGTTTTATTTATCCATTTAATTCCTAAATTTGTGTTGGATGTGCTTTTTCTCATAGCCCAGTCAATTGCGATATTGAATAGTAATGGTGACATAGGGCAGCCTTGTTTAACACCAGTAATCACAGGGAACCATTCTGAATTGCCTTTTTCTGTTCTAACACAGCATTTTGAGTTTATATAGAATGATTTTATCACATTTATATATTTATTTTGGAATCCATATATTTTTAAAGTTTCCCAAAGAGTTGGTCGATGGATGCTGTCGAAGGCTTTTTGAAAATCAAAGAAGTTTATTATGAGATTAGATCTAAATTCTATACATTCTTCTATTATTGTTCTAAGAGTGAATATATGGTCAAGGCAGGAACGACCTGGTCTAAAGCCTGACTGATCTTCTCTAAGTCTTTTGTCTAAGGATGACTTTAATCTTGCAGGCATCATATTACAAAGAATTTTGCCAGGTACGGATGGCAGTGTGATTCCCCTCCAGTTATCACAATTTGTTCGGTCTCCTTTTTTTGGTAATTTGATAATGATGCCATTTTTCCATTGTTGGGGTGGGCATTCGTTTTTCCAAATCATATTGAAAATATTCAGTAAAAATGACAAGGTATTATCATTTGCTGCTTTTAACATGTCACTTGTGATGTCATCTTGACCTGCTGCTTTATTGTTTTTTAATTTCTTAATGGTTTGTTTTACCTCTTCAAGGGTGAAATTTTCTATCGAAGCTTCTAGTGGTGGCATTGTCTCCTCTTTCTCTAGATTTGGAGTAGATTTGGGTGGTGGTCTGTTAAGAAGATCTTGGAAATGTTCGGCCCATCTTTGCTTTTGTGGTTCAGTTGTTTTTAGAACTTCGCAATTTTTTTTTAATAGATGCGTTTGGGATAAGTGGCTGATTGCACAGTTGTTTGGTTATGTGGTGTAGTATCTTGCTGTTGTTGTGTTGTGAGGCTGATTCAGCTTCCAATGATAAGTTGTTTATATAATTCTGCCTGTTCTTTGTAGCGCTTGCTTTATTATGTCTCATATTAATTATGTTTTGGGTTTTTTCATATATTATGTTTCTACACACGCCATGTTTTTCCCCGCATATTCTATCAGGTATCCTTACATCTTGTGTTTTGTCCATTTATGTCCTCTATTATGTCATCTATTATATCCACAATTGTTATTTTTTTTCATCTGTTATGTCTCGTGTTCATACGTCTTATGTTTTTCTTATATTATATTTTATAGATTATGTTTCATATCAATACGTTTTACGTTTTCATCTATTCTGTCTCGTATCCACATGCCATGTTTTTTATGCATTAAGTCTGGTATGCACATGTCATATGTCTTTTCATACACACACATATGCCTAAAAACATATTTATTTTATGTTTTGTTTTTTCATAAAAAACTGATGTCTAACATAACAGTTTGTACATGTGTTATCTAAAAGCCATATGCCTTGTCCTGGTGATTCTGTCTAATGATTAGCTACGTCATCTACAGGTGAATAGTTTTGTTCTGTCTAATGATTAGCTACGTCATCTACAGGTGAATAGTTTTGTTCTGTCTAATGATTAGCTACGTCATCTACAGGTGAATAGTTTTGTTCTGTCTAATGATTAGCTACGTCATCTACAGGTGAATAGTTTTGTTCTGTCTAATGATTAGCTACGTCATCTACAGGTGAATAGTTTTGTTCTGTCTAATGATTAGCTACGTCATCTACAGGTGAATAGTTTTGTTCTGTCTAATGATTAGCTACGTCATCTACAGGTGAATAGTTTTGTTCTGTCTAATGATTAGCTACGTCATCTACAGGTGAATAGTTTTGTTCTGTCTAATGATTAGCTACGTCATCTACAGGTGAATAGTTTTGTTCTGTCTAATGATTACCTATATCATCTACAGGTGTAATGATTTCATGTGTCATCTACAGGTGCCATGATTATCTATGTCATCTACAGGTGCCATGATTATCTATGTCATCTACAGATGTAATGATTACCTGTGTCATCTACATGTGTAATGATTACATGTGTCATCTGCAGGTGTCATAATTATCTATGTCATCTATAGATGTAATGATTACCTATGTCATCTACAGGTGTAATGATTACCTGTGTCATCTAGAGGTGAATACTTTTGTTCTAATTATTACCTATGTCATCTACAGGTAAATAGTTTTGTGGGAGCATTCCATGACGCTGTTATTCTCTACGCGATTGCCCTCAACGAGAGTCTTGCTGCCAATGTGTCCATCACCAACGGTACAGAGATCACGAGAAGGATGTGGAACCGAACCTTTACAGGTAAACATAGATTGTTGGAGCCTCGTGCTTCGAATTAGGTGACTAGTCTAACGCAAGAGATGAAGTCTCATTTTCAGTAAGATCTTTCTTTTATTGTATCTGATACCATATTTCTCCTTTAGTTTCCGCTTCTAAATATTTCATTTTCAGTTGTAAAGTTGTCTTTCTTTGTTTCTAAATGCTATTAGTTTTTCTTTCCGGTGAGATAATACAAAAATAACAGTCTTATAGTTATATTATAAGTATACAACATAACAATAACGTCACTAGTTTGACACTTCTTATTTATTGACTATTTAATAGTGCAGAATGTATTACTTTAGGACTCTTATTTGATGTATACAAAGTAGCAACCTCATAACACGGAGAATAAAAAGCATGTCCAAATAGAAAGAACTGGAGAAATGTTGATCTGCGCTCTAGCAATTCTTTTGCGTTCGATCTCTGATAATTATCAGATTATAATCAATAGGACATGTGTGTGTGATTTTCGCCAAGGAGCGTCAAGTATGTTGTGCTGCCAATTTACAAAAGAGCTGCGTTATTTGTGACTTCAGGCCAAACACATCCGATTTCGGTATTCTAATATTATAGGTACGCTTTCTTACTCTGTGACAGCCTTCCTATCTAACGCTAGCCAAACTAGTAAGTATGTACTCTCCGTCGTGATGTGTTATCACCCACTATGCTTATTGCCTTTGCAGGCCAAAATCTGACCCTGGATAGGTGACTGTTTCCTAGGAGACGGTGACCAGGTGATGTAGATGTGGGTCTACTATGTATATTTCATACGAGGTGTTCCGCTGACTGTGAACCTCGTGTAATAAGACACACTTCACCCTGTATCCTCGAACACAGACCCTTATCTCGACTATGAGTTTGGTTCCGGTATAGGAAAGTTCTCAAACATAAAAACTGGACTATGGTTGGCTCACTCTCCCAGCCGAAGTTTAGTTAGCGACAACGTAATATGCTCGTATATATTGGTTACTTAAAATGCTTTTCTATACTAGTCACGTAAAAACCACCTCTTATGGTGAAGTACGCCTTTTCAAACGTTCTTGTTATGTTAGTTCTTGTAGCTCTTGTTAGACCAATTTGGTTAAATCAGAGTGTTACAACCATAAAAATTAGTGGAGGTCGCGGTTCTGGTAATCTAGTCACCATTACTTCCAGACTTAATACTTTCTACCCACGTTCTTCATACCGGAACGGTGCGATTACCTTTCACATTACATGCTAACAGAAGACATGCTTGTTCTCGCGGTTGAATATTGCTTTCTTGTCTTGTCCTGTCTTATCCATGTGTACCGTTAGGAGTCATGGGGAGCCGAAGTCTTCTTTCTTTCGCTAACTCTGATGCTGCTGCCATAGTGCAGCCTTGGTGTTCTAGTATTTCTCTGATGTCATCTATCCATTTTAGTTTGAGTCTTCCTCTGTTTTTCTTTTCAGATGATCTTTTATTGAAGACTATCGATGAAATTCTAACAGCTCCGAGTATGGAATTTCATTGCAACATTGCTTTCGCTTTGTTACTTTCACACTTTTCTTGCACATGACCATGTCCTCAAAGTGCTGCACTACTTTCGCATATACTCAAACACGTGCTTGACTTCTTCGCAAGAATAGACGTGCTTAACTTCTTCACAGACTTAGAAAAGACGTGCTTAACTTCTTTACAGACTTAGAAAAGACGTGCTTAACTTCTTTACAGACTTAGAAAAGACGTGCTTAACTTCTTTACAGACTTAGAAAAGACGTGCTTAACTTCTTTACAGACTTAGAAAAGACGTGCTTAACTTTTCCGCAGGCTCAGAAAAGACGTGCTTAACTTCTCCGCAGACTTAGAAAAAACGTGCTTAACTTCATTACAGACTTAGAAAAGACGTGCTTAACTTCTCCGCAGGCTCAGAAAAGACGTGCTTAACTTCTCCGCAGACTTAGAATAAACGTGCTTAACTTATCCGCAGACTTAGCTCATTATTCATAACTTTTTGAGCTTTCGGACATGACAAAAAATCGATGCCAGTTGTTGTCTTACACTGTACTGCAACAGTATTTGGCTGTTGGGACCCAGATGTGTAATATGAGATATTGCATAACTTGTCTTGTCCAATCTGAGATATTGGTTGTCTTATGCAATCTTAGATATTTCTTGTCTTATGCAATCTTAGATATTGCTTATCTTGTGTAATCTAAGATATTGTTTGTATCGGGTAATCTGAGATATTTCTTGTCTTGTGCAATCAATTCTCGTTCCGTCTATGTCAACACAGTCGGAACACGATTCATAGCCAGACTGATTCGACGCAAGAGCTTAGAAACAGTCTTTCTTTCAAGATGCACCACGAGAAGATGTTTTAGGATTTCAGTTATCTTCTAATCCTGTGAACGCACAAGAGCAATGATTATAATGTTACATCTCACTCTAACAGTGATGTCGCTTTTCTATGTTACAGCTAGCTTTGGCCTAGCAGCTAAAGCCTAGCAGCTAAAGCCGTTTCTAACCTTCTCTGTAATTGAGTTTTGGATTTTTGCATCGCTATATATGTAGGATTCTAGGAATTTGAAGGTAATAATTTCTTTATATATGTTCCCATTCATTATAATGTTAGTCTACGTCACTGCTGTAGGCCAAGATCTTTCTCTTTTCTGAGTTAATTTCCATTTTGTAGTTGCTGGCAAGTGTTGCCAACTGTGCTGTTAACTCTTGTGGTTTTTCTTGGTTTTTGATTTCTTCTTGATTAGAAACTGGCTTCACAGCACGTGGGACATTCCCATAAGTGCTCCGCCCTCCGCTCCAGCAGCCATCCCAGTGTATGTAGACTCAGAGTTTCGGTCTGGTGTTGATTTGTGACCTTTGAGACTTTCCAAAAAATTTACTTTTACTTCCCTGACCTTGTAGTTTTTATTCTGAGCCACATATAATATCAATATCATCAAAGAAGAGCAAATTGCAAATAGAGCGATTTCAATCAATAAAAACGTGTTATATTCCTGAAGGATCTCTTGTACTTTTTATTCCAAGTACACGTTGAAAAGTATTAAAATATTACAAATAACATGTATAAAACTGTGGTAACATTGTAACGATTATTGTATACGTTTGTTCTTGTTTATGAAACAGACATGAAGAATTGCATTCATTGAGCCACAGCTCAAAGATTGATTGATTTTATTATTTTTATTTTTTTCAGGTATTACAGGAACTGTGAGCATTGATCAGAACGGAGATCGAAATGCTGATTATTCACTCTTGGACATGGACCCTACAACTTCTTTTTTCAGGGTATGATTCTCACATTTCTCTTCTTGAATTATACATTTATGAACACTGATTTATTTTACTTTATTTCATTTGTTGTTTTTCTGCATTCATTTCCTTCGTTCTATTTTATATTATCAACGTTCCCATAATTCTTGTCTTGTTACATGGACTCAATCTAAAGAAGTAAAAACACTAAAACCAAATCAAGACAGAAATAAAAAGAATAAATGGATGTCAATATTTTTTCAAGAATGTGAAATGAGATTGAGATTGAATGTGGTTTGATAGTTGCAGTGAGACAATAAGTTAACTCACTCAGAGTTGAACTATGACCGTCAGCTGCAACGGACTTCTATCACAAAATAATTAGGACTTCATTTGTTACGGGTTTTTTTTTATTATTGTCGTTTTTTTCCGTAGGTCGCTCTTTATATACTTGGATTCGCCTTGATCATTTTTGTAATGTGATTTAAGTATAGAAATAGCTACCGAGGACAAGCAGCACAATATAAACAAACGTAAAAAATGAAGTCCTAGATAATAGAGTACATCGGTCTTTACCACAGACGGTCATGGTTGAACACTTATATAGAAACAGACTTGTAGAAATAATAATAATAGACTGAAACATCAAAAACTCTAACTAGATTCTAAGCAATTTCTAGTACAGGACTATTTGTGAAAATTATTTAAAAGATCCGTAGAAAATAATATATTGCTGATGCATGCACATACGGTAGAAATCTTAGGAAAATGTAATTAGTAAATTTCATGCATCCACGATCTGACCGCCAGGAACATTTTGCACATCGCGTATTTGGGTGCCGATTGCAACCTAACACAAACTCTATAGTCATGACCATAATTGCTCTAGTTGTATGCAAATAGCAACGTATACAATTTGTTTGCACCTACATATATTATATGTACATAGTACAAGGTTGCATAAAATGAATATCTGAAAACTATGTTAGAAATTCGAATATCTATGTCATTGGCTTGTAACCACTGTTCCCGTTAGGTTTCGCTACCGTGCACTAGCGCACACATGTGTATCTGTTGACGGTTTGAATTTAGCGCACGAGACATGCGTATAGAAATATGTGTAAAAGTTCCTATTATAAAAATAGAACTACTTTAAATAGAACACTTTTTATATGGAACATTGCTTATAACCTGAAAATATTTTTATTGAGGATGTCAAGAGTAAGTATAGTGCATGTACCAGTTCTGGTTTCTGTTCCTTTTAAACAATAAAGGGATGAAACGTATAGAAATTAAATGTCAATGCAATTCTATTATTGCCTTTCATGCCTATCAACCAAGTAAGGGTGTGAGTAAAATTGAAATTGTTCAAACCTCTGAGTTCTATGACAGGTTACAAGACAAATCCTCGGTTATTTTGAAATTTATATCACATGTTTTACGATTTTCATTTGAAGTACCCTTGACATCGATTGTAGAAGAAGAACAAGAACGCCAAGAAAATGAAAATTGTACAATTTATTTATGATAACGATGGAGAAATGAAAAGTCCCAGTGTATGTCATATATATATATATATATATATATATATATATATATATAAGTATTTAAACACGAATAAAAAGAGTATAAGAAGTGGAGGAATAATAGGGCTGTGATGTATACATTATTAGCTGTAAGATCCAACATTGCCTGCAAGTAAATATATTATGTATCAGTTTTGTTATGCATATTTATACAACCCAATATTTTCTCCGGACTTCATCCTGTAAATTTACAGGAGTTTGAGAACGAACGAAGAACAATGAGAATTTAAAAAAATAGATCATAAATATTTTGTAAACTGGTGAAAGTAAACATGACAAAAGTCATGATCATTTCAGAGAAAGAAACACAAGTAGAATATTCTGCTAATTCAAATACTAAGACAAGTCAATTAAAATAATTTGGAATTTATTATAACAACAGATCTGGATCAGACGTAGATATACAAATAAGCAAGATAAAGCTAAAATTCCGGAAAATGAATTAGTAGCATATTTATCACGTTCTTGTCTATGAAAGTAACCAAGGTAATAGACGTCAAAATAACTCAAACTGCGTTCGTAAGTAAATAGAACCAGAAAAGTATAGTCGAGTCAGTGGAAATCAATAGACAGCAAATGATCTGGAGGTTACAGATATATGGTTTTACAGAAGAATGATGGGAGTTGCATAGATTAATAGAAATAACATTGGTGGAAGTACTATATCTACTGTCGTTTCTCTGATTTTGCTGTAAGGCTTGCAGAATTGAATGATTTACGGTTTTTCAGCTAAGGCACGTTTTGCAGTAATATTATGACGTCTCAGAACATTGGTAGAAATACTGAAAGATGTGTATGAACAGACGAAACTAATTAACATCAGAAAGAAATAATTAACAGTTTTTGTCTACTTCCTTCTCTTTTCTAATGCACTGTATGCCTTACGGCACCAGGGCTGGAAGAAATCTCTATAGTCTGTAGCCAAATGTTTGCGCGGTTTGTCTTTGACACGAAAACTAATTAATCTAAATTGCATTGTTTTCTGAAGGACTCGCATTGAAGATGGCCTTGTTACATCTCCTAAACATTTGATTTGCTGTTTTCAGGCTCGTTGTGTGAGGTGGAGCTATGGGTACACAGGGTGATACACATAGTAAACACTCGATGAATTAAAGCAGGAAGGAGCAAACTATTTGAGACTGCGGACCGGACTGATTTTTTTATGCGTTGCTTATGTCGGAGCTGCACGTTTTAGTTTTTCAGAGCTTGGGGATCAGCGCAAATAAGTACTTTTAGATCAACCTGGCGATCCAGAAAAATAGCTTGACTTACCCAATTTGAGACGAACACCTAGAATCATAGTCTCTTTCTCAGTTCATTATCTATATAACATAGTCAATGACAGCAAGTGTAGCTTGTATGTTTTCAGAGCCTAAAACAGGAACATGAAATAGCCAAACTGTGACATGCCATGCATATTGCTAGAGTCGACTAAATAAGTTAGAAGATTGAAATGGCCGTCATCCCATAACTCTAACGCATAAAACAATGCTAAAGTCTGATGTTTTAGACCGAGATATGCAAATATCACTGCCAAGATGTAAACCAAGATGCATTCTATTCTCCGGACTACATCTTGTTAATCAGCAGGATTTAAAGAATACACGCAGAAGAAGACTACAAGGATTAGCAGTGGTAATATAATATATCCCTGTCGGACTACATATTTAACCAAGAATGAGCAGTGGTAACATGATACATTCCTGTCGGATTCCAGATTTAGCCAAATACTAATTGTTGCGTGAGCCCAGGAGTTTTAGACAGAAATGTCTATCATCCATTCATGTACCATTTCCCATAGTATAAAATAGGGAACATTATCAGATTATTTCTTTACATTCACACAGTTTTATATATTGATGAATGCCATCCCAGAGATTATTCAATAAGCGTTCTTAGCACGACGACGTGGGTCGGTGCATAATTTATTCAATAAACGTTGTTAGCACGACGACGTGGGTCGGTCCATAATTCATTCAATAAACGTTCTTAGCACGAAGACGTGGGTCGGTGCATAATTTATTCAATCAACGTTCTTAGCACGAAGACGTGGGTCGGTGCATGATTTATTCAATAAACGTTCTTATCACGATGTTGGTCGGTGCGTAAAATTTGTCTAGAATCGACGTAATCTTGATACTGTGTTTATGCGCAATAAGAATTTGTCTGAGTGATATATATATATATATATATATATATATATATATATATATATATATATATATATATATATATATATATAGAGAGAGAGAGAGAGAGAGAGAGAGAGAGAGAGAGAGAGAGAGATTAATGTACACTGATGAATCCTATCGGAAATTGTGTAGCACATAGGCGTTTTCGACACAGTTCGGAAAAAAGAATTTTCAGCCGAAAGTGGTGTTTCTGAGACAACCAACAGTAGTGTTACCATAATGCCTTAGTATATTAGAACTTATTATTCCCATAAACTCAAAGACTTTAAACTAATTTCTGGAATCACTTTGAGCATAGTCAGCTGATCCTCTCAATGAGCTCTGTTGTTTTTCTAGATTGTAAGGTAGCTTAAATAATAAAATAATACTACAAATGGAAGGATTATATGTATAGGACTCTAACTGTAACTATTACATTTAACTGTACATAATTATGTAATAATCTACACTGATGAGTCATTCATTAATTATCAACTCTGTGATTCTGCTTTCTCGGCACGGTCCGGTGGGAAAACTGCCCAAAAATAAAGCGAAGCCTTCACACCAACCACGATAACTCTCAAGATGAAAATTAAAACTGTGACAGATGCACTGTTATGACTCATGTCACATGACTATTTGCATGCTTGCATACTTAGTGACTCAATGAATATGATCCGCAAAGTTGAAGAAGGAGTAATCCGCGGTCAATGGTTAGAGTTATTGACACAATCTATGACCATAAATATTGCTTTTACATCCGTGAAAATACATACAGGGTTTGAGACAGGGAGCGAGCAAATACACTGGTGTCAATAGGCATGAAGGCAGTAATCGAGCAATTACACTGGTGCCAATAGGCATGAAGGCATTGAACGAGCAAATACACTGGTGTCAATAGACATGAATGGATCGAGCTGACATAGTTAATGCGTTAAGGAATCACGTTTGCTCAGAAGTTTTGTAAAAGTGTGAATTATGGACAGTTAGTCGGAACAGCTCCTAAAGAGAAACGTGATAGATATACAAGGAAACTGATAAATTAGCATCGAGCTGGAATCGTCGACCGCTACAATCTGATGGATTTATTGAGACGAGATCGGATCAAATATTGACTTGCCTGGTTTTCGCTGATGATAACATACAGTAACAACTCATAACTATTGAATTCCCTTTCACGAGTTTCACGCTTCCTTAACGTTGCTTGAGTTAACTGTAGCGACACAATCTACGACGGGATTTAAAACCTTGACCAAGTACTCAAGCATCAGAACTATTTCATTAATAGAATTAGCATTCAGGACAATTTCATTAGTAAAGCTAGCATTCAGGACAATTTCATTAGTAAAGCTAGCATTCAGGACAATTTCATTAGTAAAGTTAGCAGGATATAGATAAAGTGGACATGATGAGATTTGTGCCTTTCCGTTGATAGTCTTTTTTTGCAATGTTTCTCGATATAATTTTGTTATTATAAAGATATAATTTTGTTATTATAAAGATATAATTTTGTTATTATAAAGATATAATTTTGTTATTATAAAGATATAATTTTGTTATTATAAAGATATAATTTTGTTATTATAAAGATATAATTTTGTTATTATAAAGATATAATTAATATGTTTACAATTTTAATTTGACAAATTAACTCGGTTTTCAGTCCAAGACAAGAGACCAATTTAATTATATCAGAACCTATGACATTAAAAAATGTTGGAAGAGACGCTATGCCTGAGTAGCTTTTATTCTTGCCAGCGTCACTCCTTGTTGTGTTTAATTAATTTTATATTTTAATATAGTAAAAATTTGTTAGTTTGAAATCAATTATTTATTGTATGCGTATTACTTAAATGTTTGAGAACCGCTTAGCGCTAGCTTATTATCTTATTGGTTCACGATGTGATTCTCAATTCGATTATAATACTAATAATTGGAACACGAGGTAGTGTTGTGACTAAGCCATTAACCCACCGACTAGGCAATGTGGGTTTAAGTTCAACTGTCACTCGGGGTTTTGCGTCGAAAAGCTACCAAATCAATCAAGCCGCTAGAGAATGGATACCAGGGTTTATGTTCTGGTTCCTAAGTTGATGAATCAGCTATACCAGGGTTCATGTTCTGCTTGCTACGTTGACGCGTGACCTTTGACTGTATTATAAGACCTAACTGCAAAAACGAACAGGCCTTTGCGTTTTTGCTGTAGATATGCTGTAAGTTTTTTACTATTGTCATGATTTTCGTTGGTTATTTTTTATATACTTGGAATAGTCTTGACTATTTTTGGAATGCGATTCCAAGTATACAAATATTGATCAATGGAAAACATGGGAATAATCAAGAAAAGTAACAAATGAAGACCTAATTAATTTAGAGAACAGGTCTTCTACTGCCGATCGGTCGCGGTTGATGAATCTCGCTATACCAGCGTTCATGTTCTGGTTACAAAGTTGATGAGTCAGAAATGAAGATGCTGTTGGTCAACCACAACCTAGGCAATTGTGCACTTATTACTGAATGCACGTGAACTTCTATTGGTTCTCTCGGGTAGAAGGACAGTTATTTTAATAGATTTCCAGCATGATGTGGTTCAGAGAACGGAGGTGCATCGTCTCACAATTTTATTTGAGACAACGGTCCCATACAACCGTCGTCTGCGAATGATGTGACACTAATTCATGACAGAAGAAATAAATACATGCTGTTCTGCTGGAAGTTTTGTAACCTCATAATCTCAACCAACCTCAAGATGGAAATACCACAACTAATCTAGCAAAGTCCAGATTGAGAGTTTGGTATTGACAATATTACCCAAATTGAATAGGCCTACACATTCGGACATTACACTATCAACCTCAAGCACCTCACTGATGTGAAAAGAGCTATGTTTATTTTCACTAAACTTTTCTCCATGTTTATTGCCGACACTGACAGTATAAGTACTGGTACCATTAACGTAATCGGCTAAGTGTTTAATTAATTTTCCTGAGTTATCACCCTGTCCTCCCTATGGTAAGGTTTCACTACGCACATAGTGCCCTACAGTTCCCAGAACTTAACCCACAGTTCAGAACTCTAGAAAACATACATCGGCAAGCTTTAGAACATGTCAGAAGTATGCAATGAATGGTCGTCACGAAAGCAAGTCTAAACATTTAATTGAAAAGACAAAATCGATGAGAACTGATTTGAAAGTTTCCCTCTATTTCTTTCTCTATTTCTCTCTCTCTCTCTCTCTCTCTCCTTCTCTGCCTCTCTTCCTCTATTCCGATAGTTCACGTTGTTCTACAAATATCTTCTCTCATTTTGTCTCTAATTTGGCTAGCCTATATGGCACATCTCTTTCGTCTACTTGCTTGTACCAGACATGACTGTCTCGAGAATTCAAAAGACCCAAGGGAAATATATTTCGGGGCCTGTGACAATGTGCTTTGGAAAGTCAGTCCCAGATCATGATTCATCATTTCCTTTGCGCCCACTATTGTACTCAGTACTGGGTGAGAAGATCATTTCGATCCACCATTGTTGAATTTTCTGGTATCAGATCTCTACAATTATTTTATTCAACGTGTAAACACTGTCAGTTCGGTGGTAGAATAGATAGTAAGTCCGCCTTACAACCTTAACATGATTGCAACAGTTCGAAAACAGATTGTCCACTTGGTACTGGTGGTATGACTGGATATATTACTGGTGCCTGCAACATTTTTACAACTAAATAACAATGTCTTGAAGAGGATACACTTCCATTATTATTATTATAATAAAAATAATCTATCCACCGTATTCGTAACTAAACATTTAATTTTTTTCCTAACGAAATTCTCATAACAACCAACACTATGCTACCAGTTATCAGCGGGCTTTGATGTATGCACATAAACAGAAATTCGTAACTTGTGAAATTAATTATTTATGAAGCCTATTTGAGAAAAATGGTATCCATACATGCCACACCACGATTTATAGTACATCCTTTTCCAAAATACACAACGTGGCGGTTCTTTTAGAATATTAGTTATCTGCTAACTCTGGAAATTGCACGAGCAGTAAGAAATATATTTCTTATATAAATCGTGTGTCATGTATGGATATCATTTTTATAGATCGAGTCCGAGAAGTCTGTGGAGGCTGAAGATGATGCGAGAGTTGACTGCAAATAGAGACGCAATATCTCCGGCACCTATCAGTCTATACAATCAGCAATGCTGTTGCAACATAGATCTGCGAGAGCTCTGACTGATATAGCATTGAAGTGAAGGCTATAACAAGGCTGACTGATGTTGATATCCCGATATGTGTATGTAATGTTAAGGTTTAGCAACGTTTACAGTACAAATTAAGTGCATACAGTGCAGGAAATACAAGCTAGATGACAGCGTTAGATAAGGAAAACGCTACAGTGGCAACTTGACGGTGCTTTTAGAATATTAGTTATCTGGTAACTATGGGAATTATAAATCAAGTGACATTCTTTCCAGAACGTTGTCTTCGTCGTGGATACTCTAAACGCCTCTCTGTTCCGGGCAAGCCGATCTGCATTGGCCACAGACATTTGCATACATTCTTCGATGTCCCTGGTCCGTCGTCTTCTTTGTCTTCCTCTTCTTCTCTTTCCAGCACTCTGCCCTCTAGAATCAGCCTTTCGATACTATCGTGTCGCTTTAAGTGTCCAAAATACTGTAGCTTCCTTCTTATGATGGTATTTAGAAGCCATCCTTCATTTAGTTTCATTACTTCAATGTTCTTCTTTTTCTCTGTCCATGATATTTGTATGACCTTTCTATAGCACTTCATTTCAAATGAATTTATTCTTTTGGATATTGTCTTGTTTAAAGTCAAAGTCTCGCATTCATATGTTGCCACTGGTAAAACACATGATCTTAAAAGTGTTAATTTAGTGTCGTTATTACTACTTTGCCATATCTTTTTCATTTGTGTTAATTTGAATGTTGCAATTGCAAGTCTTCTTCTAATCTCGACTGAACAACCTTTTAACACTTGCACTGCTGCCACTGAAACCTCTTCTATCTCTTTAACTACACAACTTTCACCGTTATTATTATTTACACCACTGTTCACTCTATCCATTCTTAATTTCTAGACACATTACCCCCGTAGGTTGCCGTTTCTTTCGGGAGGAAAACCCGTTAATTTGACGCCGTAATGAAAACACATTCATTTTCGTCGGCCATTATGGGAATTGCACAAGAGCAATAATAAATCCATTTCGAGTCTCCTGTACTGATGTGCTTAACTTTTCCTGATTCTTGACAAATTGACTTGTTGCAGTCAAAGACATGTTGTTTAACCACTCTATGGCGTCTCTTGTCTATTTACGTCTTGAGCTTTCGTTTCCCTTTTTTCCAACAGACATGTCTTTGATTGCTAATTTGTCCATTCTGTTATGTCTCTTTATATGGCTAAAAACAAAATTTCTTATAATAATATTTTCGCCATTGTCAGTTGTACATCTGAACCTTCAAAAAGAAATGTCAAACTACTGATCGAAAATACGTCCTAGAAAATCATTGCAGCCAACAAATGCTGCGTTGACAGTTGCTTCCTTAATAGGGTATGCACTAATTTATTTTAAGTCATTCAGATTGTGTAATCCAAATTGGCCAACATTAAACCCACAAATCCGCCGAAGACGGGTGTGTCAGGCCATTTGGCGCAAATAAAACGACGACACAACTCATTTCCATTTTCTGAACTACATCCGGCTGAAAATCTAGTTGGACCACTGTCCTGCTGCAAGAGAGATCCAGTTGAAGTTTGAGAATGAACGATGAAGAAGAAGAAGAAACTACCAAATGTTTGTAGTTTGAAGTTTTTCAATGTCTGCATAAAAAATTTTGGAATATACTTTCTTGCGTACAAACATAGACCCCTCAGAGTAGGAGGCTACTTCTCTAATCATTACATACCGATAATAGTTGAAGAAATCCTCTTAAGGTATGATAGAACGTAGTATAGGAATGCTGTCTCTGGATAGGGAATCCCATCCCATTCAAAGGCGTGCCAAAATTGGATGTGCTAGACCTACATGGGGCATAACGGTAGCAGAACATACTTCACGTTCCGGTGGAAATCGCACGAATTTTCGTGATAGTTATCAAGAAGCGAGTACAAACAAACAAACACATAAAGCTCTGCAGGGACTCGTATTTACACATAGGAATAGTTTGGCACAAGACAGGCTCGAATGGCGTCACAGGCTCAGGATTGATGCGGAAACTGCAGAGAAGATCAAACAAGTTGTTGATAAGCAAAAACCTGCCAGTAGAGATACAAGAGATGATCAGTGTGAATCGATACTACGCAGGCTATAATCTTGTTAATCATAATCTTACACACCTCAGTCATCATCATCTGCATCATCACTATTGTTCTTAATTCACTGTGTTCGTTCTAAATCTCCTGCAGATTAGCAGTATATAGTTTGTGGAACGGAATATGTTCTGTCATGGTTTACAGATTGTTTGCTATATATGCGTCTTTCTACTTGACACATCCAACTTCAGCATGACTTCTGAGCCACTTGTACACTTTATAGGATAAAACAGTTAACTCTACCCCCAAATCCTTAGCCGCTTCATGTGACATGTATGGAAGGTAGCAGCGGCATCCCATTCGTATCCCGGTGATCCCTTTGTCCAGATGAAATCATATTGTCTTGATCGATGTTGCCATGTGAACAAAATTTCTGAGCTACGTTCACAGTCTGGTGTTTTATGAGTTCAACGATGATATCTAAGTTGATTATGTTATAACAGCGTTCCAGGAGATCCTATATTTCATTCTCTTTTTTAACATCAAGACATCGGTATATAGGGAGATACATCTCAGTCGGTATATAGGGAGATACATCTCAGTCGGTATATAGGGAGATACATCTCAGTCGGTATATAGGGAGATACATCTCAGTCGGTATATAGGGAGATACATCTCAGTCGGTATATAGGGAGATACATTTCAGTCGGTATATAGGGAGATACATCTCAGTCGGTATATAGGGAGATACATCTCAGTCGGTGTATAGGGAGATACATCTCAGTCGGTATATAAGGAGATACATCTCAGTCGGTGTATAGGGAGATACATCTCAGTCGGTATATAGGGAGATACATTTCAGTCGGTATATAGGGAGACACATCTCAGTCGGTATATAGGGAGATACATCTCATTCAGTATATAGGGAGATACATTTCAGTCGGTATATAGGGAGATACATCTCAGTCGGTATATAGCGAGATACATCTCAGTCGGTATACAGGGAGATACATCTCAGAAGTAGTGAGGAAAATATTTGTAGATCAATGCAAAAGCACAATTTTATAACATAATTTCATACTATAACTGCATAAGATAGCTTCATAAGATAATTTCATAAGATAACTTCAAAAGATAATTTCATAATATAATTTCGTAAGATAATTCCATACGATATCTCCAAAAGAGAACACCATAAAGACTCCGCATCTTTCAAACTAAAAAGCAGCTGTCCATTAACTACGTCAACACGTTTTGGTACTTTCTTACACCCCCAACCCCCTCCCCAATCCTGTAAACAAATTGTCTAGAATTCAGGAATATCCACCCTTAATTATGTCAAAACCACTTTTTATCTAATTCCTAGAAGTCCTATTTAAGTCCCCTCCCCAAAAACATGTTTGCAAATAAAATACGAAAGAACTACAAAATTGTTTCATGTTTTTGAAGAAAGCAACTTTTTTCACTTTACATAATTTTATTGCTGTATAAAAACTGTTTGATTGATGTCAACTTTTGAGAAACTCAAATTCACCCTTGCCAACAACTGTCAATAATTTTCAGACTCCCATTAATTGTTGAAAGATCACTTCTCCAAGAACTACAAAAGGTTTCACGCTGATAGATCACTTCTCTACGAAATAGAAAGGTTTCCCACTGATAGACCTCTACGACATAGAAAGGTTTCCCACTGATAGACCCCTTCTCTACGAAATAGAAAGGTTTCCCACTGATAGACCACTTCTCTACGAAATAGAAAGGTTTCCCACTGATAGACCACTTCTCTACGACATAGAAAGGTTTCCCACTGATAGACCACTTCTCTACGAAATAGAAAAGTTTCCCAGTGATAAACCACTTCTCTACGACATACAAAGGTTCCCTACTGAAAAAAACATTCATATGACACAACGCTATGTTGCTAATGTGGACATTTTACTAGTCCAGATATCTGGAGGCCACTATTCAAAACGATGCTTCATTTATATAGATACATAAGACTAGTAAATGTATAACCATAATAACGGCAATATTTGTTAGGCTGAAGAGCTCGTCAATCAAAATCACGCATTAACTGTGAAGAACATAATTATGATTTACATGGCATGCGCTGTCAGCAGGTTTGTGTGTGGGGCAGTGAAATATGCACAAGCCATGTTAAATAGGAAAAAACATGTTCAATACTTTTAATCAGGAACGTCTACGACCAAATTTGTCATTTCATGGAAAGATAAAACGTCAATCATTGAAGTGTTTTCCCGAGATACCCATACTAGAATGCATACTGTGATCTGAAGAGATAACAGCTGCCATGTTTTAGTATGAACATTGTGTAGAGGATGATGGGAGTCAAGAAACACCTTTTACACGCCATTCATGGAATGGAGTCTAGTGTCCGGAAGAGAAATATAGGTTCTGTGCTTGTTTACCAGCGAAAAGGAAGACAAGGAGAGAAATTTCTGGATGGGCTGTGACTTTGGTACAATAATAAGTCACAAAAATAACTTATTAACAACATAAGAGAAAGATAGTTGTAGAGATACATGTTCGCCTACGCCACCCGGCATGGCACTTGATTGATTTTTGACATGGCTACTAGGATGTTACTCTCTAGCATTCTAGAAAAGAAATCCAACATAGATGTAACATGGGATACCGCTCTCCTATTTTTATAAGTAAATGTGTGAACATGAGCACCAATCCGCACTATATAAAATTATGATCATACCATCAATATGTTATCAATGTCAAACGTGGACACTAACAGCAGAATCCAAAAGAAAACGTGTTACAAAAGAAATTACTTGTCTACGTAGAATCCTTGTAATAACAATAAGAGATAAAATCAGAAACGAAAACATCAGAAGACTAATAAACATAATGCTAATCCTGGATTACATCAGAAGACATGTGATAAGTGATAAGTGGTTTTCACATGGTTCCAGACTACCATCAGACAGCGCCCCTCAAAAAGCATTTACTATACAGATAAGATGGATACATAGCCAGGGGCAGACCTTGCAAATGATGGACAACAGAAATAACAAATAAATTTTAAAAAAAACATATGATGCACACCAAAACACCATCTCCAGCGAACTCTGCACATGACGCTGTACGGCATAAACAGGTATAAAGCGAAAAAAAAAGAAGGAAGTAAAGTCTGCGAGAGAGAGGAAATGTCTACCGCCATCATAAAACAGAACCACTGAAATGTGAGATCGCTAACATCTCACACCCCTACGACGCTAATAAATAGTGTTATGTGTTCACTTTACTATATGAAGTGTACTTCTCAATAAACGTGACACTTTAGAATTTATAACTATGTCATATCCTAAGCCTTCTTGTGTGCCCCAGCCTATCAGTCATCGTCAGCTAAGTATGGACAATACTTTGACAATATCTGTTCGTCCCAGTATCTCGGTTAGTCAAATAATAATAGCAAATATCAATGTCAATAATATCCTACCTACAGACAATTTTGTCCCCAGTATAACACACAAATGTATGGAAGATTCATAGGAATGTTGTAGAACTTCATCTCGTGTGTATGTAAATCAGTGCTTACAGAACAGACGTGATTACAAAGGTGCTCAACCTTTGTGAGAACGCGGTGTTGGAAAACAAATACTTGGGTTAGGGCACGATAAACAATATTTTTTATACTACAAAGGCCTGGTCCAAGAATTATATATACTCATAAATAACTTTACAATTCAAGCAGAAGCTGTCGCGGCCCCGTTGACATATTGACACCTTTGACGGGGACATAGTCCGACGATTAAGGAGCACTGGTCTAACGATTGCTCCGTTTCGTGACCTCACAAATCCTGTGCCATAGCAGGGTTGCCATATTGGCTATTTTATAGCCAAATGTTTCAAATTTGGCATTTTTTAACGGTCACTGGGCATAAAATTTATGTTTTGGCAATTTTTATGTGTTTTTAAAATTGTGGCTTTTTTTTATGTCAATGCTATTTTCACATAGTTGCTTGTTTAAATTTCTTTTTTTTTTAAATGTCAAAATACTATTTTCACATAGTTGCTTGTTTAAATTTCTTTTTTTTAAATGTCAAAATACTATTTTCACATAGTTGCTTGTTTAAATTTCTTTTTTTTAAATGTCAAAATACTATTTTCACATAGTTGCTTGTTTAAATTTGCGTGCCAGAATCATCAGTGGATATGCATTAACAAGTTTATCAACATCATCAATGCTACTCATGTATGAATGTAGAAGAGTGTATACACATCAGGTGCTTGGTCATCCTTTTCTCGTGATATCTCAGTACAAGCTTTATTATGATACTGGGAACTGATATAACAAACAATGAGAATGTAAGTTTCCATAGTATGAAAAAGTATGGATAACAGTAAGGACAATTAGTTAGTTTTTTTTTCGTTTTTGGCAAGGGCGGCACATAGGACAGAAGTCACATGTCTGCACGCAGTGCGGTTTCTCTGCAAGTTATTGCAGTTCTTTGGTGGTCTTAATACCCATTGTCATTGCCTCGTTCTTGATTGTTCTAAGTAGTGTTGTTCTTGGTCTTCCAAGAACGTTTTCCTGTCGCAGACTATGGCAGAATTTGGTGGGTAAATCTATTCTCGTCTGATCTAAGAACACAGCCTACATTAAGCACGAGGACAATAATTTACGGTATATTCTTGATTCTTGATTATTAATGAACTTTCTATCTATCTATTCGCTAAACTCTTTGCTGCCTTTCAGCGCCAGAGGTATAAGAGTGTTCTGCAGATTGCCCTCTTGTGTACTAGTATAGTGTGTAATTTGTCATGAAAAGAACATGTAACGTTAAATATTTTCAATTACTGAGAGCTGAAATATAGCTTTACGTTAGCAAATTATGGTTGAACACCATACTGAACATAAAGCTAGAGAAATTGTAATTTTTGTCGAAAGGTTGATTGTATGTGTATTTTACTTTGCTCTTCCACGGATACATAAAACGTCGCTAACGTGTGTTCCACTTTCCCTGTCTGTATAGTTTTACTGCGATCCTATCTGCCAGATTTAACTCAGTATTTGTGTTTCTAATAGTTTTCTAGCTATACGATACCTTAGTGTATATGATGTTAATCTCATTCCATTTCATCCTGTTTAGGCCTATTTTTGGCAGGTTGTACACACTTTTTTTTAATTTAGTGGCTTTTTTACATATTTTTAACCAACAATTTGGCCATAGACAGCACCAGCCATCTGGCAAGCATGTTCCATAGACCTATCTATCCAGACATGCGGTACTTCAAGCTTCTGCTAAACTCCTATGTAATTTCTGTGAGCATGGCATCTTTAGTTCTCGTCTCCTCCCATACTATATTATACTAGTAGCAGTGTTTTTAAGCCAGTCATGTCTCAAAAAACTCAAGCTGTAACTGTTTACAGAAGTGATTACATTGCCTTGCAAGTAAAAATATGTTGTCCCCCAACAGTATCTTGTAATATTTATCATAAATGTTCAAAGTCGGTTTGTATAACTTATAGACACAAGATTCAATTCCTTGTCCATGCGTGCAGTCAGTGTTCAACTCTCATATACATGTACAGGAATAAATAACGTGAAATATTATAGATTGATTTTCGCTGGAATCTTGATGTTGTTTTTTCAGTTCACATTCAGTCTCGACATTGTGGCTACAGCTTAATCAAGTCATTTCTTTAACATTTTTAGTAGACCTTCCAGCGCTGCACGCCTGAAAATAATAATTAAATGATATATTATAGATGGCATTCCTTTTGATGCAACTGAATTTTTAGACATATACGTTCAAGTCACACCGGATAGTGCAGAGGGGACGATATCAGATCTGTGTGCATCGAATCTCGAGCTAATTCGAGCGTGTTGAATTTGAATTATGTCTGTTGAACCCCTCTGCCATCCGTAACACCTGATTCCGTGATCCTTTGACCGTAACTACTTCAACTGGTTAAAAAATTTAATTATATACAGTTTAAAGGTTCTTGATCGCACTGTTTAATATATATGCATGAAATGTTATATATATAAAGTAAAGTGTATATATATGTAAAGTGTACCTCTAATGTTAAGTTTCGCTCCTTTCAGTCGCGGAAGTTAGTTCAATTTAGTACATCACGATTTATTATATATATATATATATCTTATTTAGTTTTTCTTAACTAGAACAGTCATCTTCTTCCTTAAATAGAACATACAGTCATCTTCTTCCTTAAATAGAACATACATGCATCTTCTTCCTTAAATAGAACATACATGCATCTTCTTCCTTAAATAGAACATACATGCATCTTCTTCCTTAAATAGAACATACATGCATCTTCTTCCTTAAATAGAACATACAGTTGACATGTTACTTAAAGGTAAAATCTAGTAATTGGCTGAGTTATGAACAATCGATTTAGCTCAAGGTTTTCCTTAAATGCTCAACTGTCCACTCGGTGGCTGATCAGAGACCTCCCCACTTGTGTCGCCAACCGCAATTGCTCAGTATCTATAGCGCATGCCTCTACCTTTTCCGAGTGCGATCTCTGGTACTCTACTTCCTTGTGGCTGAGTGAACCTGCGAGCATCTTTGCGTTCGTCCTCAAACTCCTACTGGATCTCTCTTTTAGCAATATAGTCCTACAAGATTTCTAGCACTATATAGTCCAGAGAACCTAAAGTTTTGTGTCGTCGTTGTGTTTGCGTTAGTAGCTCTTCACATCCGACTTAGGTCGGTGGTAATTTTTATTTCAAAATAGAAGTGACAACTGACCTCACAACCCGGGTCTGCTGGGAGAGCCATTTTACAATACAAGACCGCAGCCTTGTCCTATGTGAACAAATAACAATGGTAGCACACTCAATAGCAAGAGACAGAAAACAAAGTACACCTTACACATTCTAATAATATAATTATTGTATTATTGGCTGTGTCTCCATCGACTATCCCATATTCATTGTTGTCTGTGTCTCCATCGACTACCCCATATTCATTGTTGTCTGTGTCTCCATCGACTACCCCATATTCATTGTTGTCTGTGTCTCCATCGACTACCCCATATTCATTGTTGTCTGTGTCTCCATCGACTACTCCATATTCAGGACTGACTTGAGAATATACACTTTGGATGTCTTGACTGAACTTGCATATTTTTATATGGATGAGGTTTGTTCAAAATTGGAAAGTTTGTTGACCCAAGTTGCAAGGCAAATTGGTATGAGCTGAACGGACTTGGTTCAAATATCCTTATCAAAGCCTTAAATACCTAAATAAGGGGAGAGGGGGTTTGAAGGTTAACACCCCCCCCCCCCCCTCAGTAAATCTGAATATGACGTTTAATGCCGGGAAGTAAACAAAAACGTAGATATCCCCGTCCCGCCATAATAGCCCCCCCCCCCGTCCCCAAAGACACAAAAATCAGTATAAATCGATGACGAATTCCTAGGAAATGCAAGAGAATGACTTTTGTATAACTAACCCCACGCCATCGCCAGTTAACGGAGATGTACCCGCTGTTACCCTCCGTGACGATCACGCTTCCACATGTAGACGAAACTTGATATGATTATTCGAACAAGGCAGGTTAACCAAATAAAACATCAATAACTAAACAAAGATAAAAAATAACGATCAATAAAAAATAAATCAATCATTAAGGTTGAAAACATTGACTCCTGTAAGAGCATAGGCTTTGTAATTGACATGAACTTAGATGATGATAAAAATAAGGTATAAGTAGATTACAATGTTTGAGGCTTGTTATCGTGTAGACGAGGGTGAATATGTTCATGTAAGAGGGATCTCTAGGATGAAGTAATACAATATCTGCTGTAGGCTAATGTCAATACAAATTATCCACTAGATAAATGTTGTAATTATAGAATCAGAGCATATCTGGCAAGGTAACCAAGTGCTTACAGCATGGCATGCTCTTAATTATATCTGTACTGAAATTGCTGAATAAAGTTTGCAGGTCTTAAATATGGCTCATACCATACGATGTATAACGCGATAAGTAAAACTCGGATTTAATGGCTTGTTTCGTTGTTTATGCTGGTTGTATTGACTTTAAAAAAATATTTGCTTCATATATTTCTACCTTGTTCTCATTCTGTTCTTTTTTGTGTTCCTTTTCTGTTTACTTTTTCTGTTCTTTTTTGTTTTTGTTTTTGTTTTTGTTTATCTGTTTTATTTTTCTTTGTTCATCTGTCCTCTTTCTGTGTTCTTCTTTTTTAGTTGTTCTGTCCATTTTCTGTATTCTTTTGTCCTTTTTTTTGTTTGTTTTCTTCTGTCGTTGTTCTGTTATATTCTGTTCTTTTTATGTGTTCTTTCTTTGTGCCCCTTTTCTGTATTCTTCTTTATACGTGTTCTTATTATGTTCTTTTTCTGTGTTTACTCTTCTGTGTTCTTCTTCCGTGTTCTTCTTTATTCTTCTTTTGCACTCTTTCTCCGCATACTTCTGTGTTCTTCTGCGTTCGTTCTCAAACTCTTGCTGGTTAATATGATGTAATCCAGAAAAAAAAATATGTGCATCGTTAGTTAGTTTACAGCTTAGCTACGATTTCTGCCACTTTGGCTTTACTCATCTACTTGAGCATGTCTATTTGGCAACTTTGACAGATGATATTGGATATCTTAACTCTAACCTCAAAACTCTTTAAGTCGTCTCCTACCACATACAAAGTAGGTTACAATGTTGCTATTCTTTTTTGTCCTTGCTGGCAACAACAACAGTTTGACACCTTGATTTTAAAAAATAATAAAAGATATAACTATCTACAGCAGTGTGAAACGTGATCTTTATTAAGTCTACATGGATATAACAACCTTCAGCAAGTTCCAAACGTGATCTTTGTTCAAGACTAAAGAAAATAACAGTGAATTAAGGTCATGGCTTCACAACAAAATCAACATCGATTTGATAAATAGTAACACTATAACCCACCATGGGACTTGTAAATGGCAACGAAGAAGGTCGAACCATAATTGGTCAAAGTAACCTAAACTTTATACTGAAGTGAGATGTTTTATTCTGAACAGTCAAAGAGCTTACAGTTAATCTGTTAACCATGAAAAGACGTTCCTTTCTCCGCATAAATCCTTTGACTGCAGAATTTTGCGATAAATACAAACGAAGAAGAAGAAAAGTAAACGAGGAAGTCTATGAAGAATGACATAACTGGTACATACAAGTCGTAGAAACAGCATTCTTTTAACAGAACAATAATGAGATTTGAAGAAAATCAATCCAAATTGTATAGAAGCGTATCATGTATGTAACATCGATATTCAACTATGTTGTATGTAATTTTGAGGCGCAATTAATGCATAATTGTATTGCCCCTACGATGTGGATGGCCGGCGTTTGAACCACCTAGATCGCTGAGTTAGGCTTGTGAGGCGAGGTTGCAATCAACTCAGCAACCTCGACGACAAATCCAAAAATACATACTCTGAATTGTCATATATAAAATTCAATGGATTCGTCTTCTTCTTCTTCAGCGTTCATTCTCAAACTCCCACTGGATATCTTGTATCAGGACCATGGTCCTAAAAGATTTCCAGAAGGACGTAGTCCAGAGAATGGAAATGCGTTGTGCCGCCGTTTTATTTGCGCCAATGGCCCGACACATTCGGCGGGAAGTAATTGAAATGCCACAGAATGATAACATTATTAAAGATGAGAAAAAAAAAATATATATATATATATATATATATATATATATATATATATATATATATATATATATATATATATATATATATATATATATATATATATATATATATATATATATATATATATATATATATATATAATCAGTATTGACAAAAAAATATAATATATTATTTGCCAAGGGATAGAATATTTTCAAGGGTTTAATAACGTATTGAATGGCAAAGATTTTTTTATAATGTGAAGAAGTAAACTAGAACAAAACCAGACACTCAGATAACGACCATACAGAAATGTAATACTAAATATAAAGGACGACGATTGAATAGAGAAGAAGAGAAAAGTGTTCAATCCAGGAAGACATTTATCGGTTACAAGAGGGCGATAAGGCGCGACTGTTGATCTCCATGACGAGATCATGTCGTCAGGAAGGAGACTTCAACGAACATTCTTCCGTAACGTCTGGTTAGATGGAAAGGTTCTTTACTTAAGAACTGACACTTTATTTGGTGAGGAAATGTAACATTCCGTACTAAATTTTAGGCAAGTTTCAATTTTCAAATATACTTGACCGAATGGCTTGAATGTCGGTAGGGAACTATGAGGTCTTGAGTTTATACAACTACTGGGACTATATTTTATCTTTCAGGTACATGAAATAGTACCCCCAGTACACTTCGTGGCTTCTTCTGTGGCAATTTGGCCTTAGTTTTCACTTCATATAAATAGTATCACTGCACTACTTAGGACGAAATGTTTGTACTCTTAATTTGGTATAAACTAGAAACGAAAGTTTAGTTTGTACTCCTATGCTGAGATAAACTAATAACGAAAGTTTAGTTTGTACTCCTATGATGGTATAAACTAGAAACGAAAGTTTAGTTTGTACTCCTATGCTGGTATAAACTAGTAACGAAAGTTTAGTTTGTACTCCTATGCTGAGATAAACTAATAACGAAAGTTTAGTTTGTACTCCTATGCTGGGATAAACTAATAACGAAAGTTTAGTTTTACTCCTATGCTGGAATAAACTAAACTCTTTTTTTAAAGTGTTATTGATGGATAGTTTTATTTCGTAGTATATTATATAGAAATCAAGTTTCATATATAATACGAAAAATACCGTATATAATTTGAGTATACCGTACAGAATTTAAGTATACTATATATAATTTAAGTATACCGTATAGAATTTAAGTATACCGTATAGAATTTAAGTATACCGTATATAATTTAAGTATACCGTATAGAATTTAAGTATACCGTATAGAATTTAAGTATACCGTATAGAATTTAAGTATACCGTATAGAATTTAAGTATACCGTATAGAATTTAAGTATACCGTATAGAATTTAAGTATACCGTATAGAATTTAGGCACTCCCACCCTCTTTAGGGAAATATTATATTATATTTGTTACTACTTATCTAATAAAAATTAAGACCAAAACACACCCTAGTCCCAACTTAGAACAAATACATCCCTTTCTCATCTTTCCGCAAAGACACATACCCCTCTCTCACCTTACAACAAACACACATACCCCTCTCTCACCTTACAACAAACACACATACCCCTCTCTCACCTTTAGACAAACTTACACATCTCTCTCATCAGCTTACAGCTAACACATATCATTATCATCATCCTAATCATCAAGTGCCGTATCTGCAAAGAAGGTTGGCTGCAACAGATCTCCAACATCCCCTGTCTCTTGTTTTGGTGATGCACTATGCTAGACTGTAACCTGTTCATTTGGTGACATTGCTCTCCCACTTGTACCTCTGCCTACCTCTTGCTCGCTTCCCTTTGACTTTTCCCTCAAGTAAGATCTTCAATAAGGTGTCATGTCTGTTAATGTGTCCAAAATATTTTATTTGCCTGATTTTTTTTCTCTTAGTAATTCTTTCTTCATAATACGTGTCTTAGCACCTCTTTATTTGTTTTCTTCTCTTTCCATGATGTTCTCCCCATTCTTCTATATACCCACATCTCAAAGGCATCAATTATGTCTTCTAATTGTTTATTTAGTGCCCATGTTTCTGATCCATACATTAATATAGAATGGGTCTAGCATTTTATAATTCTCATTTTTAACTTGTTTGTAATTTGTTTAGATGTTACTATTTTCCCTCATGTCATTGAAGTTACTTTTGGCCTGCTTATGCGTTTCTAAAACCTGCAATGACCTGAATATGACAGGTTTGGCGATCAAAAGATGTGCATTCCAAAGGTTAATTCATCACTGATAGAGAATGTCTTCCAGTAGTCCATTAATTAGTTTTTCTTTCCTCTTAATCAAAACTAGTTGGTCTTAGAACAGTCTTTCGAAGACGCTCGCCTGGCATGTGGACGATGTGACCAGCCCAGTAAAGTTGAAACCTGATCAATAAGGCATATATGCTTTCCATCTCAGACTACTCGAGGATTCTCGAAACTGGTATTGTATACTGTACAAAACCAAACACCATACATTTTTAGCTGGGGGAATTAGTAATCTTTCTCCATCTCTCTCTCTCTCTATATATATATATATATATCTCACTCTCTGTCATATATATGTTGATTTCTTTTGGCTTTCTGGTGATCCATTCTGGTGGTCTCTCTCTTTCTATCACCTTATTTATTTTCCCTCCTTTCATCTTTGTCTTACTATCGCTACTCTCTCCCATTCTGATTAAATACATTGTAAATGCTTGTCTTTATGTTTCTTCCCTTCAGGTGGTGGCCAACTATTATGGTAATCGCAAAGAGTACGAGCCAGTACAAGGAGTGAATATTCACTGGGCAGGAGGCAGAAAAGAACCTCCACCTGACACACCAGAATGTGGATTCGATGGATCGAAATGTCCTCCAGACGGTGCGTTGACACTACTCACAATACACATTTTCAATGTTAACATTTAGCCTCTTGAATTATTACAGTAGCACAATACACATTTTCAATGTTAACATTGAGCCTCTTGAATTATTACAGTAGCATAATTACCACTTGCCGTCTCCGCAATGAAGTTTGCTTCAACGTTCAACGGACCACAGACAATCTCTATCTCTTGCTTTGGTTGTGTATTCTGCTACACTGTATCATGTCCATCTCGTGATGTGCCTACCTCTTGATCGCTCTTCTTTAACTCCACCTTCAAATAAGATATTCAACAAGGTATCATGTCTTTTAATATGTCCACAATACTTTATGTATTTGATTTTTATTTCCTTTAATATTTCTTTTTTTTTCATAGGAACTGTTGTCAGAACCTCTGTGTTTTCTTCTCTTTCTATTATGTTCTCCCTATTCTTCTATATATTCGCATCTCAAATGTATCATTTCTGTCTTCTAGTTTGTTTTTTTAAATTATCCATACTTCTGGAGTCATACATTAATGTTCCGCCGAAGACGAAAGTGTCAGGCCATTGGTGCAAATAAAACGGTGACACAGCGCATTTCCATTCTCTGGATTATATCCTGCTGGAAATCAAGTAGGACCATGGTCCTGCTATAAGCGAGATCCTGTCTCAAATAGAGTAAAACAAGTATGTGTATTAGCACCTACCCTATTTAGCATTATGTTTTCTGCTATGGTGGATGATGCTTTCAGAGATCTAGATCTGGGAGTAAACATCACCTATCGCATAGACGGAAAATTGTTCAACCTTCGGCGGCTTCCAGCAAAAACCAAAGTTAAATCACACACAATCAGGGATCTTCTATTTGCTGATGACTGTGCCCTAAATGCCAACACTGAGACTGATCTGCAATGTATTATAGCCAGATTCTCCAAAGCCTGTACCAATTTTGGGCTTACCATTAACACAGAGAAAACAGAAGTCATCTTACAACCAAAACTTGGCAAAAGCTATCTCCAGCCCTGCATAAAGGTAAATAGTGTAGCACTGAAAGTTGTGAATAGATTCACATATCTAGGCAGTACGTTATCACAAAATGCCAACGTTGATGATGAAGTGTATACAAGGATCGCCAAGGCAAGCAGTACTTTCGGCAGATTGTACGCAAATGTTTGGCGCAGAAATGGCATTAACCTACAGACTAAGCTGAAAGTTTACAGAGGAGTGGTACTTGCAGTGCTGTTATACGCTAGTGAAACATGGACTGTGTATAGACGTCATGTGAAAAAACTCAATAATTTTCATACAAATTGTCTCAGAAAAGTTATGAACATCAGATGGCAAGACAAGATTCCAGATACCACTGTCCTTGATAGAGCTGGTATCCCAAGCATTGACACGATCCTGATGCAGACACAGATTCGTTGGGCAGGTCATTAGGTGCGTATGCCAGACCATCGTCTGCCAAAGATACTTCTCTATGGTGAGCTAGAGAAGGGTATACGATCTCAAGGTGGCCAAAAGAAGCGCTATAAGGACTCGTTAAAGAACTCACTGGAAGCCTTTGAAATAGACCACGATACATGGGAAGAACTTGCACAAAATATATCTACATGGCGTTATAAAATAAAAAAGAGCGCATCATCTTGTGAAAAGAAGAGAAATGCAGCAGCTCAACAGCGGAGAGCAGCTAGAAAGTCACGGATAGACCAAGATCCGTCTACAGTCGTCATTCCATGTCCGAACTGTCCAAGGACATTTACAGCTCGAATAGGGCTCACAGTCATCTACAAACTCACAATCAAGGACATAACTAAAATTGAATTTTCAAAAGTGGATGTAACAAATTGTCTGTGATGCTGCACTTGTGCTGGACGAACAACACATAAGCGAGATCCAGCGGGAGTGAAGAAGAAGAAGATACATTAATGTAGAATAGATGTAAGATTTTATCATTCTCATTTTTAGTTTTGATTATAGTATAGTATAGCATAGCATAGTATACTATAGTAATATAGTGTAATAAATAAAGTTCAGCAAAATGACAATACAGTATTGCGAACCTGATTCCTTGGTGGTATCTGTATTACTCCAGCACATAGCCTATACTGTAACTGATATAAATAAGAAATTATATGATTAGAATTCTGAGCAACGATTTACAACAAGAATTCTCAATAAAGAAACGGATTGTGTGTTTCTTATGCTTTGGGTGAAATTAAATTTAATTGGTTTGCCAGCCATATTTTTCACAGGTAGATAACCTTATTGAGCATGTCACATTCATTGAGTTGTTTCCCTGGTGGCATAATTTTATTTTCAATAAACGGGGATAGCATATACTTTAGCTTTTTAGTTTGTCGACTGACTCGACCAAAGTAATTATTGATTGCTCTTGTTTTTGTTGTGTTTTTGCAGAAGTTGTGTTTGACTAGAATATAATACTCACGTTTCTGTGTAATGTTCAAATAGCGTTATATTTCAAATGGCTCTAACAACCTTTGTCTGTCAATGTTTTGTCTGAT
Source organism: Meghimatium bilineatum (assembly GCA_034231615.1). Classification (NCBI taxonomy): domain Eukaryota; kingdom Metazoa; phylum Mollusca; class Gastropoda; order Stylommatophora; family Philomycidae; genus Meghimatium; species Meghimatium bilineatum. The sequence goes on along the minus strand of CM067317.1, from coordinate 17,332,100 downwards.
CTCTTCCTCTAGATCTGTAACCTGTTCTTCCACAATTAATATTGATCAACCATGTGCCTTTTGTGTAACTAAAACCTGAAGGTTTGTGGGTCTCACCACGTGGCCCATCAGACCAACCATAGTGCAAGATTATAGCAAACTTATGGTAGATGACACGTTTAAATGGAGATGATAGTACTCACGTATAAAATAGGTGCTGACGTATGCGGTTGTGTCTGTGGGTCTCACCAATGTCTCACTAGACAAACCAACCATGCAAAAGAAAACCTTAGTAGATGACATGCCTTTATATTGAGGTTATCTTCTTATAGAAGCTTCATGGCTCGTCATCTATACAATCCCGTAGTCGTAACCTTCGATAACAGTTACCATGTTGTTCCGACAGCCCGACGTTGTGCTTGAACTAGTTACGGGCACGACGTGGGTGGGCGGAACAACAAAGAAACCTGTCGCAATGGCCAGAGTTGTGCCCTGATGTCGATGTCTGTTTCGGCGAAATTAGACTCAAAACACCATCGAGTCGAATGCCTGCTGGAACAGAGGGCGGAGCACTTATGGGAATGCCCCACGTGCTGTAAGCCAGTTTTCTAATCAAGAAGAATAGGTGATGACGTTTCACTGCACGACGACTAAAACACAACCACTATCGGAATCTCACGTGGAATAATACACACAACGGAAAACAAGTTAAAATCATACAAATAGCAATACACATGACATAATCAATGTTTCGACCAAAAGGTTTCAATCAAGATATGCACAAAACATCAAAAGACGATGAATAGAAATGATCACAACACACAAACGTGTCCAACCAAAATATGGAAGTGATATCGATGCCATTTACAACAGTCTCAACATCCACGGACACGATCCCTGAAACGTGGTGCCCGAAACACAGAACAAGCCGCCGTATTTCTGTTTCCATTGTGCACAGCGAGGAGGCACTTTTAGGATCTTGATTTTCTGTTAACCCTAGGTCGGCAGGAGAGTAATGCGGAATCATTTGCATCCTTACAATGACTGGACCAATAAATACCTGATGTTCTTGTTACGTCTGTAAACAACGAGAGAGGGATCACAGAATACTTCACGCGTCTTGGGATCCAACAGAAGAAGAGGACGGTGTCGGGAGTAAGACATGACTGACAGAAAAGCTATGAAGGTGGAAAGTGAGAACAAGTTTGACCCTGTCCGAAGAGGAAGACCTCCGAGTATTCTTCGGGGTGACCTGGCGGGAGATGCTGCACACTCGAAACATGACAGATCTGAGAACTCTGTTGGGTATAGGCAGCAGCGGAAGAAAGGCATCATCTCATGAGCTTTCTCGAGAATGTCCTCATCATCACTTCACATTCGCCGCAGGCGAAGTAGTTGGTCTCCACATTTAGCTCTGCTACGTGAACGTTTATAGTGCCACTCTTACTCGTCGATTTTTTGTGTGTCGTTGTTGTGAATTGTCTTGATAAAGGTATTGTTGTCGAAACGTAGATTTGTGTGAGTTATTATGTATGTTTCCAGTGATTAGCAAAACTTTATAACCCTGTTCCAAGCTCGCTAAGTATAAGTACATGGCAGTTATTTTAAAAGGTCAATGTTAAACCCTTGTAGATATATCATTCTACCATCTTTAGTAATCACATTCACTGAAAGTTACCCAGTAATTAACGACAGTGATTGTGATAGAGGAGATGGCTACCGCCCTCATTTTGCAGAGCCTCTGAAATGTGAGATCGCTAACATCTCACACCTCTACAGCATTAATAAATGCTATGGGTTACTTTACTTTTTTTTTACCCAGTATATAACAGCTATATGTAACTATATGTAGCTTAGTTATTGCTACAATGTTCATTTTATCTCTAAGATATTGCATTTGTTATTGTTCACAATGCATTTTATTTTCCATTCTTACAGAACCATTTCCCTTATACGTTATTGTGATCATCGTTCTTGGATCAGTCATTGTCCTCGTTCTTGTAATCTCCTTCTTCGTCTACAGGTAAGTGATTACGTTATTATTGTATGCATTCGTTTGTTTTTCTGTATGCCTCTGCAGAAACTACATCTTTCTGTCTAGTAGGTAATATTTCTACTGTCTACATTTGCCTTCTGAAATAAAATCTAAAATATTTTGATTTCCGTTCTTTCCGTTATTCAATTACAAAATTGCATACATCTTTCAATGAAAGTAAGATTAATGAATTTCTGTTCCATTCACTTGTGCTGTCATATATTTGTAATGTAATTCAGATACTACAATAGTCTTCGCCTTCTGGGTTCGTTCTCAAACTCTTGCAGATTAGCAGGATATAGTCCAGAGGACGGAATTCGTTGCGTCTTAGTCTACAGAATTACTGCGATATCTGGGCATTTCGGTCTGACACATACGATTTCAAAATAGCCTAACTCACTTTTACTCATATGGTATGGGGTAGTCATCATCGTCCCGTATCCTCCTTAGTCGCCTCTTACGACATGCATGAATGTAAAAGTGTTGCTATAGTATGTCTCCCTCTCAAGCCCTGGCAACACACGGGCGACTACAATAGTAAGATTTACGATATGTAGATTTTGGTAGCAAATCATATTCAGGGCGTAGCCATAAATCCATAATTTCCTGACCGTTTAGATTTTCTAGGCCATATAAATATTTATCAGTAGTTTGCCATTGCTTTCTGAACGGTCCTATTCACGATTGCCAGTGACAGTATTTAGCGTGGTACGTTTGCCGTAGCGCATGTTCTCTGCTCTTATGTAGATAGATACCTCTTAAAATGACAGAGAATCTTTAGACAACAACCATCTGTGTATATCATGACATCATTATCTCCAGACAACAACCATCTGTGTATATCATGACATCATTCTCTCCAGACAACAATCATCTGTGTATATCATGACATCATTCTCTCCAGACAACAACCATCTGTGTATATCATGACATCATTCTCTCCAGACAACAACCATCTGTGTATATCATGACATCATTCTCTCCAGACAACAACCATCTGTGTACATCATGACATCATTCTCTCCAGACAACAACCATCTGTGTATATCATGACATCACTCTCTCTAGGGTTGTCAGCTATCAGTTTCTTTTCTAGACCAGCTTTTTCCATTGCACTAAATCTTACATTCTCTACAGAGTGTAATTAAAATTTTGATAACTAGATAGACTCCTCTCCAACTATTGGGGAAAATAACACTTAACAATATTTCTCCATGCTCTATCACATTGACCTGTAGATCAAATTTTCCATTTTATTTCCATCACTATCATCCTGTATATTCTTTGTTCACTTCAATAGAAAGATTCCCAACAGCTCATGTTAATTTATCTTGTAATATGTAGCAAATCCTATACCAAACATATTAGAGTTTCATTAAAATCGAATTGTTACAATTTTTTTTATACACAATATAAGGATACATTTTCAGTATCCGATTAACCAATCTTATATCTCTATCCTTTCTCATATTCATTACTCTACCCTATCAGACGTCGTAAAAAATCATTAACAAAGAAACTAAAACCATAAGTTATTCAATGTTGTTAGTTCGTGTGATTGTCTTTGTTGTATTTATCCTAATAAAATACGACAGCTTCCATTTAAAACAATAGCTTTTTCGCATGCGAGATTTCAATTACTTTTGGAAGCAACATCAGCCTAGAATAACCATCGACAGAATGAGGTGGATGACTTTGATAACTTCCATCAATGGTAAGTACTTGGTGTGTTCTTTCTTAACTACAAAGGTAAATTTTAATACATAGATAATGTATACGGTTAATTAACTGCGCCCCATTCATCTCTTTTTTCTGCCTTTATTCTCAAACCCCTGCAGATTACCAGGATGTAGTTCGGAGAACGAAATGCGTTGTCTCTTTTTTACAGCTTAGTTGCTATACCTGCGCCTCTCGACCAAACACATCCGATTTCAGCATGGCTTCTCGGTCACTTGAATATGGGACAGCCAACTGTGGGATGGGAGAACCATCTCCATCCCTAAAACCTCATTAGTCTCCTCTTACAACATGAATGGCACGTAACAGTATCACTATTCTCTGCTGCCATTTCGGCCCAAGTTCAAGGGCTAATTTATATCTAATTCAATTACCATCTATAGTATTATCATCATCATTTTCCTCTTGTGTCTAGCTTGGCACATAAGGCAGATATCATAGCTCTCCATGCTTGTCTAGCTTGGCACATAAGGCAGATATCATAGCTCTCCATGCTTGTCTAGCTTGGCACATAAGGCAGATATCATAGCTCTCCATGCTTGTCTAGCTTGGCACATAAGGCAGATATCATAACTCTCCATGCTTGTCGATCAACAGCCAGTTGTTCCAGATCTTACATTTTCATACCAGCTGTTGTGATTTCTTTTTCGATAGTTCATTTCAGTGTTGTTTTTTTGTTTTCCCCTTTTTCTCTTGCCGTTCGGTGACCAACTGTAGTATAACTGATTTTAATTATTGAGGGGATCTCCGTGGTCTAGTTTTCAAGTGAATTTATCTGCAGATCGCTGGAGATAATCGCTTGAAGCAAAGGAGTTACGTGCTGTGAGTAGTACTCTTGGTAGGTAACATGACATCTCTTTCAGATATATGGAGTTCACCTGGGTACAATGAAATCAGTCCTCTACTCCTTTTCAGTCTTTATCAACCATAACTGACGAGACGCTATTCTTCATATTCGTGTAGCACCTTATATCTAAATATATTTGTATAGTATTGTATAGCTCTTGATTGTAACACGTTTTGGTAATTAGAAATGAGACTGGAGATTCTGCATAACTGTGAACACACTGGTCAAAATATGTGTAATATTTCCACAATATGCAGCTTACTGCACACATAAATAGCTCAGGAGACTGAGTTGTCGAAATCAATATAAGAATTGCAATGACGAAATTGAAACTTGCGCAAATTAAAAATCTTTGGAAAGGAACCAGAAGCATAGCCAAACTATTTATGAACAGAAAATGCATATTTCCAGTGACAATATTTGTTGTGATGAATGAACATTGAATAACACAATAGCATAGAAAATCGCTGCTTTCACAATGTGATACTACAGAAGTATTGTTTGTATACCATGAACAAATCAAGAAGATCAATACACGTCAAATAGGGCTCGCTCCGTAACAACATCTTAACAAGAAAGCTGTGGATTTTTGTTGTTTTTTAGGGGGGGGGGGTTCAAATAAAGAGACATAACAGCATGGAAAGAGTAATAGCTGAAGGCAAAGTTAACGGCAACAGGGAAAGATGACTCCCAAGACGATAATGCATGGTGCAGTGATATACCATATTGCTTAAATATGTCTCTAGCTGCATGTCTCTTCAGAAATAAAGGAGTCAATGAAAACAAACATATATGAAGCACACAAAAAAACCTTCTCCAGAGAACTCTTCTACTCCTAACACTGCAAGGTATAAAGAGGTATAAAGCGAAAATAATTCTTACAACTGACGAGAATTATGTTCATGCTTCGTCCTTGAATTTACTTGTACACAGCGAAAAGAAGACCAGATTAAAGTATCACATTTATTTGCATAGTACTCTAACTATAGGAAAGTGTTTTAACATTTATTTTACAGAACTTTAGCTAGAAGCAAGTATATAACATTTAATTTTTAGTAATTTAGCTAAAAGCAAGTATAGGACATTTATTTTTTAATACTTTAGTTGGAAGCAAGTAGATTTTAGTACTTTAGTACATTTATAGTACTTTTGTTAAGAGCACATATGGAATATTTATGTCATAATAAGCTAGGAACAATTCTAGAACATTTATGTCATAGTATTTTAGTTAGGAGTAATAATGGAATGTTTATGTCGTAGTATTTTAGCTAGGAGCAAGAATAGAATATTTATAGTACATAAAACTAAGTACAGATTTTCATTTACTATACATCACATGCTCTCGGGATTATTTTCTCTAATTTAAAACTGAATGGCCTTAGTTTCCCCAAGTTTATGATTTTTTCATCAATTATTCTGAATATTATGGATAGTGTTAATTGATTAATTTTAAGATCGTATGGCTTTACATATTATTTCTTAAATTTACGATAGCAATTGAACCCAAGTGATATATTTCTTTTGTATAATTGTTTGAAATTGTAGTAGTAAAGTAAAGTAACCATAGCAATTATTAATGCCGCAGGGGTGTGAAATGTTAGATCTCACATTTCAGTGGCTCAGCAAATGAGTGCGGTAACCATCTCCTCTCCCTCGTAGTTTTTACTTCCCGGATTAATCCGGTACCCATTTAAGTCTGGGTCGACCCGGGAGCCGTTGCGATCTGAACAAATTTCCGCCTCAACTTGGGAATGAACGCAGGACCACTCATATGCGAAGCCAGTGCGCTACGCAGCTCCCCATGAAATTGTGCACGCACTGGAAGCTTTGATTTGAACTTTTATGACATTTTTGTAATGTTAATACAAATTTATTTCAAACTCGTGTATGTTAAACTTGACCTGTGTTTCATATTGACAACATAACGTTGACATTTTCTCTAGAATGAATCAATATTTGCATCATATGCTTGCTTAGCTTTGTGAAGTTTGATACCTCGTTTAACGGTGTGTTGCCTATACGCGAACTTACTAACCGTTTATATTAGCGTATAAACATTATATCTACTTCAGTGAAAACATTTCTTGGATCAATTATAGATTGACTATAAAATAATTGTTTGATTAATAATCATATATATCCACTGTTGAATCAATTAATCAAACTAAATCTAGAATGCAATCGTTATATAAATGCAATCAAAACTTAGAAGAATTAGAATATGTAAATAATGCAATAATATCTAGAAAAACTGTCACTGCTTTTTTTTAAAAAAAGATGTATGACTTTGCTTGTACAATACATGAATCAATTATTATGTTTAAGAATTTGGAATTCCCTCCATATATTTATATTTTCTTCTTTTATTTAAGCGAATATTTTCTTTTAAAAATAAAATAATATGAAACATGCTATAGCTGACAATTTCCTGTTTTCCAAACTAGAAAAATCTGTAGTTGTATCTTTTTCAATCATCTCATTATAATTCTATTGCATGGCGCATTAAAATTCACTGCATGCTCAATTGATTGAAATATTTCCTTTGATAATGTAACAAGTAAGAATATGTTCAAATCATCGACTAGATGCTGATATAATGTTCAATAATGCATTATGATGTGTATATTTACTCATTGCTCTCCATGAGTCCTCCGATCAGAGGATTCTGAGATGAATTAGTATGAGTCAATATCGAGAATGCGCGAATTGGGAGTGAGGGTGGGCGTGTCCCATAGAGAACACCTGGCAAAGATTTTTTTAAAAGAGCAGTGAACCAACATAGAACCAGAACCAAAAGCCGTTATATCCTGAGAGGTTTACTGAAGCGGAGACCTGAGCACCTATGGACGTATCTGGTGTGCGAAGATTATTGGTGAATCAACATACCTAATACCTAATGAGTATATACATTTCCTGTATGTCTGTCTGCCTGTCTATCTATATATGTATCTTCCAATTTATGTATGATATAAATAATACTTCCTCCACATGTTTATTTATCTCAGATTGTCTGTCTACTTAGTCGTTTCTGCACTTCTATAATGGATGATGAAGAGTAATGTTTATCTAGTAAGATTGCACACCTTCTTATGTTTTCTACGTTCCTTCTCATACTCTTCCAAGTTACCAGGATGTAGTCCAGAAAACAGAATACGTCTCTTTATAGTTTACAGCTTTGATGTGATAGTTGCGTCTTTGGATTTGACACGTCCCAGTGCTAGAATGACATTTAGGGCATTGTGACAAATGGAATGCAACTGATAAGGTACCTGCATGGTACTGGAAATTCTCACTTTCTACAACTTTCTTGTAGGAAAAAGTGGAAGAGCTGCGGGTATAGAGAAAGTAGAAGAGCTGCGGGTATAGAGAAAGTGGAAGAGCTGCGGGTATAGAGAAAGTAGAAGAGCTGCGGGTATAGAGAAAGTGGAAGAGCTGAGGGTATAGAGAAAGTGGAAGAGCTGCGGGTATAGAGAAAGTAGAAGAGCTGCGGCTATACAGAAAGTGGAAGAGCTGAGGGTATAGAGAAAGTAGAAGAGCTGCGGGTATAGAGAAAGTAGAAGAGCTGCGGGTATAGAGAAAGTAGAAGAGCTGCGGGTATAGAGAAAGTGGAAGAGCTGAGGGTATAGAGAAAGTAGAAGAGCTGCGGGTATAGAGAAAGTGGAAGAGCTGCGGGTATAGAGAAAGTAGAAGAGCTGCGGGTATAGAGAAAGTGGAAGAGCTGCGGGTATAGAGAAAGTCATAGATTGACTGTATCAAAGAATGGACATGACGTTTATTCTACATACAGGAATTCCTGCAGGAATTCTACACATAGGAATTCCTACAAGAGTTCTACACACACGTTGGAATCAAAGACTGCAGGAGAAAATTGAGATGTATATATTTTAGTGCGTCTTCCGCAGCACTCTACGAACCTAATGTGTTCCGTAATATAGGCCTACTACTAACCAGAATTTTGAGAACGAACGGAAAAAAGAAAAAAATAATAATTGCATAGTTATATGTTACATCGTTAGACAGCAATCATTTTCATTATGTTCAGCCATTTGTTACCATGTAATTTACATTGTGTTCATCCATTTGTTACCATGTAATTCACATTGTGTTCATCCATTTGTTACCATGTAATTTACATTGTGTTCATCCATTTGTTACCATGTAATTCACATTGTGTTCATCCATTTGTTACCATGTAACATATATCGCCATTGCTGTCTCTACAAAATCATTTACAAGTATTAGAATACATATTTTATTTATTTTAACCACATGACCTTCGAACTTTAATCATGTTAGGTCGCATGACTGTTATTTTAGTTGTTAATCACATGAACATATTAAGAAATAGCTAAATCGATTATGTACTTCAGTGGTTCTCAACACTTGCTTGGCCATTGTCCCATTTTGTATAATTGATCTTCGATATCTACCCGAGATCCTTGAATAAATAAATAAAAGTGTATTGACTTTCTCCAGGACATATTACTATATAGTAGCTCATTCAATAGCATTCAAATAGTTATATAACGTATTCACTATCCTTCAAATAGTTATATAACGTATCCACTATCCTTCAAATAGTTATATAACGTATTCACTATCCTTCAAATAGTTATATAACGTATTTACTATCCTTCAAATAGTTATATAACGTATTAACTATCCTTCAAATAGTTATATAACGTATTCACTATCCTTCAAATAGTTATATAACGTTTTCACTATCCGTCAAATATTTATATAACGTATTCACTATCCTTCAAATAGTTATATAACGTATTCACTATCCTTCAAATAGTTATATAACGTATTTACTATCCTTCAAATAGTTATATAACGTATTAACTATCCTTCAAATAGTTATATAACGTATTAACTATCCTTCAAATAGTTATATAACGTATTCACTATCCTTCAAATAGTTATATAACGTTTTCACTATCCTTCAAATATTTATATAACGTATTCACTATCCTTCAAATAGTTATATAACGTATTCACTATCCTTCAAATAGTTATATAACGTATTCACTATCCTTCAAATAGTTATATAACGTATTCACTATCCTTCAAATAGTTATATAACGTATTCACTATCCTTCAAATAGTTATATAATCATTCTTCTTCTTCAGCGTTCATTCTAAAACTCCCGCTGTATCTCTCGTGTAGCAGGACCATGGTTCTGTTAGATTTCCAGCAGGATGTAGTCCAGAGAATGGAAATGCGTTGTGTCGCCGTTTTATTTCCACCAATGGCCCTACACATCCGTCTTCGGCGGAATATAATCATTCAATATTCATCAAATAGTTATATAATCATTCAATATTTTTGAAATAGTTACATAGTTTATTCAATATCCTTCAAACAGTTACTTGTCTGCCACCCACAAAAACGGGCCAGGTGCCATTCCCCCCCCCCCACCACTCCCCTCATATGAAAAGGGGGGTATATGACCCACTTTGAGCACCATTGATATATGTTACATCATTAGTTATACGTGTGTCAATAAGAACATTATACAGTTCATTGTGGAACATTTCTTTGTCATTTCTGTTCTCGTATTGAGAAACACATGATAATAGTCTGATTAGATGTCATGATGAATACATGTCTCCTAAAAACTAATTGTGATATTATTTATCATCCTTGAAGGATATTGCATCCAGTCCAGTGCCTTACAAGCATGTAACAAGCATGCCCAGATTACACGATTACACTGGAGATTTTGAAACATAAACTTCAACATTGGAGCTTACATTGGAGCTTGCATTGGAGCTTACATTGGAGCTTACATTGGAGCTTACAGCAGCAACTTCAAAGACCATCATCTCAGTGCACAGTTCTCGTGTTTCTGACATAATATGTCATTTGTTAACTCTCTAGTACAGTAGTGCCGACTATTGTTTTCAAATATTCTACAAATTAACACACACACATATATATATATATATATATATATATATATATATATATATATATATATATATAAAATCATGTGACATTCCCCTTGACTCTCGAGCCTGCGACTGATGACTCGCTTCTGCGAGTATCAAATTTAAAAACTCTGATATGCCTGTTGTCAATCTTCTTCTTTGTCGACATCTGACTCTTTTACCGTCGACCAGTCCATTTAGTGTCACAGATTTCTTACTATAATGTTGTTAAGAAGTCAGCCATTTCAACGTTTACACAACTTTTCACTTCTTTGTTTGATTTTTTTTTCTCCTTTCGACGTATTCTCAACATTTTTCTGTAGCATCTCAGCTCGGTAACAGATATATTATTTGCCATTAACTTGTTCAATTACCTTTATTTTCCACCATAGATGGTCACTAGTTAAATATATTGCTATTAACATATATTGCTATTAACATATATTTCTATTAACATATATTGCTATTTACATATATTGCTATTTACATTGTACTATTTTTGATATATGCTAATAATACCAGTAACCAATATACTTTAGATACATCCTTGCAAAATGCACATATTTCTTTGTTTCCTGTTTTGGTTCTCAAACTCTTGCCTATTAGCATTCGATCGCAGTCTTTGCTTTAAAGAACCAATTGACTTTGTCATAACCAAAGCCTGCAAAGGTATATCGGATTTTATAGTAATGGCAGTTTGACATACCACATCTACGCACACTGCTATAACAGGGTCTTGTTGTCTCTTACTATTCGCACTGCTATATAGAGGACTAATTGTTTCTATTATAAAATATCTTTTGTGTCATTTTCACGGTTAATGATGCACAGATTGTTAGGCTTGACAAAATTTAGAACGAGACCATGACATCATTTTGGGATGTACCAAGGGTACACCTTGTGTGACGATCAGATGTGACCCTATTTGCATTTATCCTTGGGATAAGTAGATACCATTTTCGGTCCGCATTAGGTGGTACCGTCTCTGTAGTCATCACACTCGACAGTAGTTGCAGGGACAACAAGTCGGTATCAGTGGATGCAGAAGTCAGTGCGTTCATTGATCATATCATTGTAGAAAATTATATAATAATCTACATTGATTTGTCACTCATTAGTTATCAAAGCTGCGCATGGGCTATTTTAGCACGGTTCGGTGGGAAAAACGTCAAAGAGTCCAAAGGGGCCTTCACTACAATCACGAGCAGTTTTATAATGAAGTTAATGGATATGACGGGAGCACTGTAGTGGATGATATAATTTGTTATTATTTTTAATATAAAAAAGGAAGAAAGTAAATTATTGAGAAAACTTTAATATTTCATGGAAAGAATTCAATAAGAGAAGACAAAAAACACCAGTAAAACACTACTAAAATAAAACGAGTGACTTATATCGGACATGTACTTAAAATAAATAAATTGAATTTAAAAAAAAAGAAGACTCACTACAAGCATCACAGTGGCTACTAGATGGCACAAGAAAAGGAGGATGACAGAAACTCTTGCTCAGTACAACCATCAAAGACTATGTTCTCAACAACATGCAAGAATTACGCACACAACATCATCACACCACTCAAACTGGAGAGTAACTGTTTACGACGTATGCATTATATTCGGCCCTAAAGGAATATCATCATCATCATGTTACATTTTGACCGGAAGTCCATTCATCTATAATGGAATATAGATTGTTTAAATATTTCATGTCTTTGTAAACGTTTTTTTTATAATATTTCATCATAAATGAACCTCCAAAATTATCTGTCTATTGCTGTGTTGGTGCACTTTGCTAGACTGTAATGTGTCCATCTCGTGATGTTCCCCACCCTTTTGCAGCTCTTCTTATGTCCTGCCCGCCTCCCCTCAACTTTACCTTCAAGTAAGGTCTTCAACAAAGTGTCATGCCTTCTAATACAAAATATTTTATTTGTTTGATTTGTGTTCCATTTTTTAGTTCTTTTTTTATACGCAGCTTTGTCAAAACCTCTGTGTTCGTTTTCTTCTCTTTCAATTACGTTTTCCATATTCTTCAATGCATCCATATTTTCAAATACAACAATTTTGTCTAGTGATGGTTCTTGATTATTCATGTTTCTATGATTCTAAGCCATATAATTTCGTAGAATACATGTCGCAATTTATTATTACACTTATTTACTTATTTACTTTATTGCATGCTTTTATTCATCAATTTTTTGTCATGCCATTAATCAGAAATACTTTGCATTACAATTGAATAGATAAATATTGTGACATATAATGGTATGTTGTGTGTAAATTAAGCTTACTACTTTGGAATTGGTAGAAGTGAGAAAAATAATGTGTTGGATAAATTCCATTGAAATAAACCATAATTTGTGGTACATAAATGTGTTTGATTTGTTAAGCCCTCGTATTGTATAAAATAAATGTGTTTGCTTTGTTAAATCCTCGAATTGTATCAATTAAACGTGTTTGATTTGTTAAGCCCTCCGGTTTATATCAAATAAATGTGTTTGCTTTTTTAAGCCCTCGGTTTGTATCAAATAAATGTGTTTGATTTATTAAGCCATCGGTGTCGTTATTGTTTGACATTCATATATTCATTTTGTAAATTTTAGTTTTTTAAGAGTTTTATTTGTTGAAGCCCTCTGTGTGGTATTGATACGTCGCAGTACATTCAAATTTTAGCTTCTTTGAGAGTTAGATTTTCCGTACACGGTAGTCAGTAGCACAGAGACACGACCGATGACATATCATCTAAATGAACATAGCTCATGATACAAACTCATATTGTTTAGCAGCTTAACCAAACATATATGCGTGTATATGGTTTACTAACTGAAGTATATCAAGCTATTAATGTAACTATGTTATCTGATCTTCTTCTGCGTGCGCTCTCTGATAACCAACACGAAAGTTGGTATGATTTCCGCCGGGAAGCGTAAAGTTCGTTGTGCTGCGAATTCCACAGCTTCCGTTAAAATATTGGTAGCATATTCTATTCGAGATGTAGCCATCAATCCAGAATTTTTGTCTGTAGTGATTTTTTAGGCAATATAAGTAAGTTAGTAGTGTGCCATTGCTGTCTGAATGGTCCTGATGCACAGTTTCCTGCGGTGGGATTCGAACCCGGTATATTGATGTTCCTCCTTCGCAAGTGAAGATGAGCATCGCATGAAAAACAATAAATGCGATGGAAAAAATAATTATTATTATTAAAATTGGTAATTAACTAATTTGGTTTGTGAGTTCGTAGATGCGCGATGAGTCCGATTCGTGCACGGAAAGTTCTATTGCAATGCATACAGGAGTGCTGAAGGTTCGGGGTAGGAGAATTTACGGATTTGTCCTTCCACTTCTTGCGCTTGTGGATTGCCCGCAGTGCTCTTTCTTTTTTCAAATTTCGTGATGCCAGCAGTGATCTGGGTGTGCCAGGCTGAGCGATCAAGTGCTGTAGCCTCCCAAGAGCTAGGATCGATGCTGCAATGCTTGAGAGAGCTTTTTATGTGATCATTAAAGCGCTTTTTCAGCACTCCACTTGAACGTTTACTTTCGCACGGCTCCCCATATAATGATCTCTTTGGAAGGCACTTATCTGGCACACGGACGATGTGGCCAGTCAAGCGGAGTTGGGACCTAGTCATCATTGCATGGACGCTTTGCATACGGGACTTCTGAAGAATTTCCGTATGTGGTACACGATCCTGCCAACGTACTCCCATGAGGTTTCATAGGCACCGAAGATGAAAATAGTTAAGCTGTCGAGTGTGTCTCGCATAGACACTCCAGTATGACGCAACATAAAGCAGTGCTGGTATAACCACTGCGCGGTACACGTCCAACTTTTTTGTCAAACTGAGACCACGCCTGGTCCAGACGTTGGCACGAAATGTACCGAACCCGGTACATTGACCGTCATAGACGCACCCTATACTATTTAAACTATCACTTCTCATATCTAGCATCTACGTTTCTCCAATATTTCTATATATTTATTTAATTACCTCTATATCTTCCACAACATTTCGTGTCGATTTCTTCCACGAGTTTTATATATTTCTTTCACAACATTTCCTATGTATTTCTTTCGCTACTGCTATATATTTATTCACTACTTCTGCCTGATTCTTCCCCTACCATTCTCTATTTCTTCTACTGTAATATATTTCTTCAACAACATTTAGTATCCAGGACCGTGCGATAGATTTTTTCAGTACGATGCAAATATTCGAAATGCCGCCCCCGACAATATAATGTGATAGGTGCCGCCCCGACAATATAATGTGATTGATGCCGCCCCCCGACACTATACTATGATTGGTGTCGTCTGATGCGGTATTTTCTCTGCATCATAACACGGCACGGTCCTGATCATATCTCTATTTCTTCCACTACTTCTAATAATTAGTTCTCACGTCCCCAATTAATACCGGGCCTAAAAAGAACGCATAGTGACACTGTTAAATGCCAGAAAAGTCGCAAGAGGCGACTAAGTGATCCATAGACCATGCTGAAATTGGATACGTCAGTCCGAAAGACGCCGATATCATAGCTAAGCTGTAAATGTTGACATAAAGTGTTCCATTTCTAGACTACATCCCGTGAATCTGCACAAGTTTTAGAATAAATATAGAAACAGAGTAACATAGAAACTATATTAACTAGAAGTAACATAGAAACTATATTAACTAGAAGTAACATAGAAACTATATTAACTAGAAGTAACATAGAAACTATATTAACTAGAAGTAACATAGAAACTATATTAACTAGAAGTAACATAAAAACTATATTAACTAGAAGTAACATAGAAACTATATTAACTAGAAGTAACATAGAAACTAAATTAACTAGAAGTAACATAGAAACTAAATTAACTAGAAGTAACATAGAAACTATATTAACTAGAAGTAACATAAAAACTATATTAACTAGAAGTAACATAGAAACTAAATTAACTAGAAGTAACATAGAAACTATATTAACTAGAAGTAACATAGAAACTATATTAACTAGAAGTAACATAGAAAGATTAACCCGCTTGTTTCAAACGTACAACTCTGTTACTGCTTCTTTCATCCAGTTCTTAACCTCCGGCCGTGACTGTCGACAGTACACTGCACAGAATTAAATCGGACTTTAATCGTTACGCTCATTTAGTATTGTCGTGAATTTCGTTTGGTCACTATTTATAAACGGAGTCACCTTGGCTATTTTTGGCATGCGACTACGCGTATATAAATAGTTATCAATGAAAATCCCGATAATAATCACAAATGTAACCAATGAAGACCTAATAAATTATGTGCAGAGGTCTTATATTGTTGTGGGTGTTGCTCCAGAAAAACGTTGTCTCCCTACTTTCACATGTCTATTTTTCATCGTAGTTTCTGATAGTTTTATTTGAAATATTCACGATCTATTTGACAGGCACATACGCCTGGAAGCTGAGCTTGCCGAGATGAACTGGCGCGTCAAGTGGGAGGACATATTATTCGGCTCACCAGGCAAAAATAAAAAGTTAGAACGACAAGGCAGTAGAATGAGTCTTAATAGGGTAAGTTGGACGACATAGATGAATCGGTGTGGAGAACAATATTGAAATGGACTGATTATGTTACTCATATGTCTTCCTGATCTCAGCAAGTCTCTTGAACTAAGCATACGTTTGGGCTCTTGTTCCTTTATTCCTGTACGATGTTGATGTGATGGTAACATCCATTCATTCTTTTCCTCTCAACCGTGTCAGTTACTAAACAAATATTGGACATCACATCCACAGTAGTTAAATTATCTGCCTTGTGTCCAAGATATCGCGAGTTCGATCCAATGTTGGTGATCTATTGCCTACAAATGAATTCTTTTCTGATATTCCAGTTTTAAAAAACGTGTACAGTAAACGTGTACCACGTCCGGACATTAAAAAAAAATCCGGGTTGTGATTTCACACTTGACACGACCACTCCTCCAGTCGACTCAGTAAATGAGTACCTGACGCATGAGTTAGGGAAGGTAAAAAAACAGTAAGGAAGGGAACTGGCCACCCCACCTAATAGTTGCTGCGGCTTAGTACATGAAGAGTTATCTTCATCCCCGACGGCAGATGCCATATGATGCCTTTACCTTACAGTAAATTAATACTCTGTTTCTGGTTCCTATTATACTCTGAACAGTAGAGCTCTATTTTTCATCAAATCAACCAAGTCGAACTATTTTACACACTTTTCAGTAACTCACTATTTGCTGGCAGGTCTATGGGCAATGTCTCATAAGATCAAATTTTTCCAGCTAAGTCTTTACATTTTACGCTAGCTGAACATATCAGTACTTTTAATGTATTTTCTGTTTGTTGAGCATGATCCATGATACAGATATATCTGAACAATGGTACTAGCCACGAATACTAGCAACTGTTTCTACATAATACTTTATGTCATCCATTGTACACGATAT